>JAZGTH010000070.1:1327500-1927500 GCA_036877525.1 Chromobotia macracanthus | reverse complement strand
ACAATGTGGTAGTGCCTATTTTTGAAATTCCAGTGAAAGGTACAAATGAAAGGTTCTTCATCTTACTTCATTATTGTGTTGTTTCTCTCTCTCTCTCTCTCTCTCTCTCTCTCTCACACACACACAAACCAAAAGATTTTTCTTAACAAGTTAATGAGTTTGGCATCAGTGCCAAAACAGTTTCACATTAGCAGACTCAAAGAGTAATAATAAATAAATAAAAATAAAACGATTATAAAACGCACAGTTGTGACTGTAAAACTTCTGATTCAGTAAAGCCCAACTGAAGCCACTGAAATAAAACTGTGCCTGAATTGACAAGCGTTAACTAAAATCAACATTGCATTACATCCCATAATAACTTCTTTCTCATTTTGTTTGAAACGCATCATCGCTCTCAAATATAGATCATGTAAAACAGTCCTGCCCACTGACAGACATTCAAATATATTGACTGTGATGCAAACAGCACAACAAAATCTACCATCAGACAGTACATGTACTGTTATTGGCCTGTCGGTATGGGACATCAAAATGAAACTTAACTACTTATGAGATTTAAACAGGGAGCTGGGCTGGGTTTCCCAGAAGGCATTTTGTTGGAGAAAAATAACCAGATTATATCTAACAGTCAGTAGTTTTGTACTTCAAACGCATGCATCTTCACAAATACTACATGATGTTGCAGCTTAACCGAACATGCAAATCTGCCAAACGCAATAAGTTATCCAGGTAAATTCATATACAGTACACAGTACACATTCTGTAAACTGCAGAATACAGTACTGGTGTGATAATAAAGTGAACAAAGTGACGTGCAGGCCAAGTAGGGTGACCCCATACTCAGAATTTGTCCTCTGCATGTAACCCATCCAGTTAGCGCACACACATTGGAGTAGTGAACATACACTACAAATCGTGAACACACCTAGGAAGCAGTTGGGTACCTGCTCAAGGGCACCTCAGTTGTTTCCTTCCAGCACTGAGAATCAAACCTGCAGTCTTCTGGTTACAAGCCCATCTCTAATAACCAGCAGGCAGAACAGCCCCTGGTAGCATACCGTTCTGAACATAGCAACAGTCTACATTCTATAAGTCCGGACGCAGTGTTGAAACATGGTAAATATATTCAGATTGATCAGGGATGCTCACACTCACTGTCTGTACAGATAGTTCTCCATCGTGTCATCTCCTGTCTTATCTGCTAATACTCTGAGGGAACAACTGGCCCTGTGTTTGAAGTGTTCTGCTATTTTTCAAGGTTTTTTCATATCTTTTTGATGTGAAGCCCTTGGCTTGTTCAGAGAGGGTTCGTAATTGAATGTTGAACCCTTCATAAAAAGAGACTTGACTTTACACCCAAGTTTTGATATAGCGCTTGATGATGCGCATGCAGCCTCATCTCTCACTAACAACAGATAGATTATAATTCTGTAATGTTTTTAAAACATTCCACTAACAACTTAAGAATAACTTTTTTGATACATGATATATAACGTTAATGAAATGTTCTACTAATGTTACTGCAGAATGTTTTTGATAATTTTGAGAGAACTTTTAAAGAACATTAACCAATGTTCTGAGAACATTCTCTGTTAGCTGGGATGTCGCTATATTACAATCTCACAAGATAGCTTTGTGAGAGAAACAGTTGGAATGTAAGGCATTCATTTTCATATTTAGATGAACTATTTGAGTACCATTGGTTGTGTTGGAGGAAATAATTTCTGTATGATGATACAGACGGCACTGAGCAGGTGTTCTCATTTGATAAAGTGGAGAGAAATTAAATTGATTTGATCCAGAGAATAATGTGCAATTGCGACAAACAGGCTCGGGCGAGTAGAGGTTAGCTCAGCCCATTGTGAACCCAAATGCAGTTTATTTATAAATCTGATCTTAAAATAAGTCTAGATCAGAACACAAGAAATAAATGAGGCAAAAACTCACCAACAACACCTGCTTACATCAACAATGCTTTATCTGCATAAGCTCTGTCTGCCGCCAAAGACCCCAAACTCACACATCAGCACTGAAGTGCCACGTGCATCTGTCACAAAACACAGACAGAAAGAAAAAAGACAGACAGACAAAAAGAAAGACAGACAGAAAGTAAGAAAGACAGAAATACAGACAAAAAGAAAGACAGACAGACAGACAAATAGAAAGAAAGAAAGAAAGAAAGAAAGAAAGAAAGAAAGAAAGAAACAACCCGTGCTGTCACACAACTCTACAATATTAATTACATCAGAGCAGCTTGTGAATAATTAAGAATGCCTATTTAACAGCTCTGAATAATTCAGCTTCAGTCAGGGCATGTGTGTATAATGTGATCGATAAGTGCAGAGTTTAACCAATGATTCAGCAAAGATCTCTATAAGTGTGTGTGTCCCTATACACCGCTGAGGCCTTCAATCATAAAGTGTGTACTTTCATTTTAGTGTGTGTAAGCGTCCACGGTGCCATGATCGGTATATAGTGTTTTTTCTACAGAAACTAAACATAACTTAATAACACACACATTTTCATATTTATTATGTCTTAATATAAAAGAAAACATTTCTGTCTTTCTGTTAAAACCAGCTCTCAAACACTCTGTTTGATGAAATTTAAAAATATTTTGTTAAGAATTTCAAGTTGACATGCTTATGTAGTTCTCACTAAGCAACGCTCTGTTAACCTCCATTCTTCTTGTTATTGTCTAAGTTATAATTAATACATTTTTGAGCTTCACTAATGTCACAACAACAGCACATTATCTTCAAAGAAGAGTTTAGAATGCATTATAAAACTGTAAGGAACCACCAACCTTTAATGATGCAGAAATATAGATCTTGGGTGTGTCTAGCCAACTAGTTAGCCAACTAGTTAGTTATACTAGCCAACAGTATTCGGGGCACAGCTCAGGGAGGCTGCCATTTTAAGGGCTGTCTCAATCTCAATACAATGTCTTAATACAAAAACATTTCGAACGTTCCTAAAACTTTTCAAATAACGCTTTTAACGTTTTTGCTCCTTAATGGAACCTAATGGAACCTTACAACCTAAAATTGTTAGTTGGGTAAACACATCACATCGCTAGGCTGTTCAGGAACTTAATCTAGGTAACATTTAAAACAAACATTTGGCCGAAAATTTCCACGGATATGTAACAGATTAATCAAAGTATTTATCATAATGTAATGTCATAACATATCTATCATGGCTTTGTTAATAAATACCAGTGGTAACGTTTAAACAACGCACTTAGTCACTGGAAAATGATTCATCAGTGTCACCAATGTATAGTGAGTCAGGGTCCTCGCCAGTATTCTGATTCACAACCTATAGAGCTGAAGAGCTGATTGAGACACACCCCTTGTCTTGTAAAACCCTGTGAATCACACACAGCTTTATAGTGTGGATATGAAAACTATATTAGTATTCTACAGAAGTGGATCTCTCATACTGAAACATGTTATTGAAGCTATAGAAAACCCCGCGGCACTTTGTGCTAATGTGCGCTCGGGCTCAACCGGCGTGTCCTCTGCAGACGCGGCGTGCTAAAGCGCACTAGTGCTGACAGATTCCTAAATGGTTTGTGGCTGTGGAATGAGGAGAAAGCCAGTTTTTCCTGATATCTATTACAGTTTATTTAGGAAAGTGTCAGAAAGGATATTGCCATGTCAAAACAGAACACACACACACGCAGGAAGAATGCCACAGACCGGCTACAAACCAGATCTACTTGAAAAGTGTCAAAAATTTAACTGGTTTGCTTCTAGACGTCCCTCACAGGAGAAACGGGGTGTCGAACAGATGTGTTTAAAAAAACCATGGATAATATCAGCAACGTCTTATGTTGCGTTTTTAAATCAAGCAAAGCTGATGAAACATGCAAATTAATGATGCGTTAATTTATGATCATCTCTAGGATGGATGTGTTCTGCTGTACAAACAGGTGTTAGTGAAAATGTATGTGCTATAGAGACTGACTTATAGGGTCCTATTAACAAATCCTTTAAAAAAGATGAGTCGAAGTCAAAACTTCCGCCCCAGTGAAACAGAATTTACTGAAACTAGGATACAAATAAGACTCACTCGGAAATACCTCATGACATCAGATATAATACATCAACACTTAAACATCCACATTTATCCGGTTTTTAAAGATGCCTGTTGGATCTTTAGAAACTTGCCGCGCCCACTCTGTAAGATAATAAAACGAAACATCAGAAGATACCATAAAAGTAAACATGGACTAAGTCTAACCATAAAGACTAACATTAAATTGCGCACTTTTACGTCGCAGCTTTTTGTCTGAAATTTCTCTTGAATTTCTTGACGTGGAACGTCTCCACATCAGTCACTCTCATCTTTTTATTATTCAGTGAATAAAAGCGCCAAAATAAAATATGAAAAAATAGAAACATTCATGCCTCCTTCAAAGCTGTTTTTTAATATTAAAAAGCATGTGCAGTCATAAATGGCTGATTGCGAGTCATTTCAGTAAGAGTCACAGATAGCAGAGAAAAACTCAATAACACAAACATCTTAACACTATATAAACAGGCAACGAAACAGACTCATCAACTTAAAATGAAAAAACACTTTCTATATCTTTGCAGTAACCTGATCTAATGCATGTATGCATGTGAATCAGCGTAACCATCAAACACAGAGAGAGTCGGTTCATAAATGCATGAGAAAACACTGACATCCTGAGAACAACTCGCCAATTAAGTCTGAGCCGCACCTATGTACACACACACACGCATGTGTGTTAGCAGAAACAGAACAATGCAATTAATCAGGCTGAAGCGCGACTTAAGTCCCACAGAAACTGATGAATACACACAGCAAAGAACTTAATTCACAAATAAACAGGGTTATAATTCAGACCGAGCAGAAGAGTGAAGGCAGGCCATAAATATGTATTAAACTGAGAGTAATAATACAAGCCAGAGAGAGAGAGAGAGAGTGAAAGAAAGACAGAGAGAGAAAATGAGAGACAGAGAGACAGGGGGAGGAAACGTCAGAAGAACAGACCGTGCATATATCATCAAACATGATGGATCATAAAATCTCTTTCAGTCACACAGACTGTGATAATATACATCTTCATCTCATCGCTTCATTAACAGGTAGTTTCATGCTAAATAAAAAAATCATAAATGAGATGCTATTGGAATTGTATCTCCTAGTCCATGAGTTTCAAAAGTGATCTCGGCAATGTCTCAAACTGTGCTCAGATTTGCAAAAAATAAACATAAAAAATAAAGTGTGCAAGTCAGATTTTAATATGAACTCAGTGAATACAAACATTTCTTACCAACGTTCTCTAAAACCAAATTACCTGAGCTATGCTTTCCACATTCATTTTATAGCTCTATACTCTTACTGTCAATAATTTCAGAAAAACATCTGAGACAAAGCTCCAGAGACATCTGAGTAATGAAACAGGCCTACTGCAACTGCTTATAAAGTAAGTTGGAAAAACTTTTCTGAAAATGGATTGTTCCTGAAGGGTGGCTATCAATAAATGTTCAGTGGGAAGTTTAGCTTGGGGTTTTGTTGGGTTTGATCGAATACTATCTTGAGCAGATGAAGTCTATTACTGTCAAATAATACAGTCAAAGAATCTTTATGTAATCTTTATGTCCACCAGGTTTGGCACTAGTGTGTTCCACTGGGCCCCTGTCATTTAGCCATTCAAAAGTAGCCTTGTGTTCTGACAAAATGGTTGTCTTTTATTTGTAAACATATACATATAACAACATATAAATCACATTCCATCACATTCCATTGATATATATATATATATATATATATATATATATAAAACGCTAAATAACATTCTACTAACGTTACTGCAAGAATTTTTATAAAAGCTTTCCAAGAACTTTTAGAGAATATTAGCCAATGTTCTGAGAACGTTCTCTGTTATCTAGGACTAGAAGAAAACAGTTCATGCTAATGCCCAATATAACAACACCTGCAATAATGCACTAACATGCATTGCATTAGTAATTGCGATCTGACACATTACGTAACGCAACAATGCATGAAATTGAGCTTGCGTAGCTACAAGCGACAGTATTTGTGCATCTGAGTAGAATACGTAGAGAACTTCACGGCACAAACAAGCATGCGGTCAAATGAAATAAAGCAAGATATGATAATACAAAAGAGCATCTGCTTTTCATAAGTAAATTCAATAACCTCCACTTTCATCTGAGTATTTTACAGCTACAGAGAGTCTGATGAAAGCAATAGCGGCTTTTAGCAGCTCGTAAGACTTAATGCACAGTGAAGATCATCTGCCTATTCATTAGAGTGAGTTTCACTCCGGATTCTGTGTGTGTGTGTGTGTGTGTGTGTGTGTGTGTGTGTGTGTGTGTGTGTGTGTGTGTGTGTGTGTGTGTAGCTGCAATCTCATTACACACATGTAATCTAACATCACATTTACCTTCCTTCACTGAGAGCTTTTAAATTATATTACGCTCATGTACAGACACAGACAGTCCTCCGTGAAGATGCGTAAATGCATGTAAAACATACAGTACACTAACACATACACCTAGCTAACAGGAAGTGTTCTCAGAATGTTGGTTAAAGTTAGCAAGAAACTTTTACATATCAAAAATTGTATTCTTAAGTAGTTAGTGGAACGTTTTAAAAATGTTTTGAAAAATGTTTGTTCCTATAACCAAGCAATAACGTTAATACAATGTCGAAAAAACTAGCCGTTTTGAACGTTCCTAGAACTTTCAAAGTAACCTTTAAAATGTTTTTGTTACTAAATGGAAACATTAGGGAAATGTTCTTACAACCTAAAATTGTTAGCTGGGAGCCCACACAGCAGGCTACACCGAATGCACCAAAAACCAACCATGCTCTCACCTGCAACAAGACTGAACTGAGATCAGTCTAAAGTCACTCATTAAACACATATGCGTGAGTGATCCACTCCAGATAACACTTTTCTCATTTTCTGCACTGCTTATGGAGCAAAACCTGTGGACATCTGCAGAACAGATTTAAACATGATAAAATGTGATAAATTGAGCTGAGTAGCTACCAAACCCTTATTGGTAACCATTTACATTTATGCATTTGGCAGACACTTATATCCAAAGCAACTTACAGTGCCTTCAAGCTATACATTTGACCAGTATGTGTGTTCCCTGGGAATCGAACCCACAACCTATTGCACTGGTGGTGCAATGCTCCACCAGCTGAGCTACTAAACACTATACACTAAAATACACTGACAAGCTCCCCAATGGATGGGGAGGTAGAATGTAGAGCATGACCTGTGTTTCACTTGTGCTTAAATCTACAGAGCTTTTAGTGAGTTTTTGATCAGGGCTGCTCATCACAGCACACTTATCACACATATGCTCATACTGAGACACTCTCTGCCTTTCATTACCTCTGTCATTGGAGCATGAGACATTGTACCTGTGCATTAATCTCCCCATAATAGAGTCTTCACTCTATCTCTGCTTTCTCAAACGCAACTGCTAAGAAACAATAAAAGTCTTTTTATCACTTTTCTTATGTACCGTCATGATTCTCTTGTTCATTTGTCTTTCTGTGTTCTCTCTCAGTATCTCCATCATCCTTTAATGTATCTCTAAAAACCATCATCCATTAAAAATGAGCCACATTTCAAGGGGTCACATTATACATTTTTTATGATTTTTTTTTCCTAAGGTCAGCTTATCTTGTAGAGCTCATTTCTTTTACCCTTAAAACATTTTCCACCTTTTCTCTGACCATTAGAATTAAACAAAACTTTTGTAACTGTGCCTTTAAGACTGTAAACGTCTTCTTGAGATGTGACATGAGAAACAGCAGTTATTTACCATCTGTGGGTTTACTATAAGAGTCCACAATAATTTCCTCATCTTTCAAATAACAGCCTGAATTACACGGAGACATGTGATTTATAACATCTAGAGGGACAACTATTAAAAAAGTATTGGCAATTTTTCACAGAAATGTTTTTTGTTATGCTAGCTGACAATCTCTGGTTGAAATCTTCAGCGGAAGGCGCAGGACCATACGTGTTCATCCAATCATTCAACTGGACAGAATAGGATGTACTACTAGCATGTCAAACTATATATGCGTTCAGGTGTGACTTTCAGCACTCTGAAGGGAGGGCGGGATCTTACGCATTCAAAGCTGGCTTGCTATTGATAGCCTCTCCAAACTTGCAAAGTATGCACACAAAGAAAACATGCATACAGTTAACGCACAATAAAATCAGTGATGGAAAACACTGCGTAATACAACAGAGCTGGTGACTCACATTCATACCAGACAGGTGACAGTGCTTTATTTTTTCAGCTGTGACTGCTAATCCATATATTTCACTACATTTACATGAGACAGAAAAGCATTAAGCAGGAAATCCTGTGTACGTCTTACAAAGTTTCAGGACTTTTCAGCTAATTCTCAATAAAGAGGGGATTTGAAGGCTGCTCTCGCACGCAGACCTGCGTACCGATGCCCTGCAGTCAGAATGTGCTTTAAGCCTCACTTAAACTAAAGATTAAGCTTAAATGCAATTGGGTGTCTCATGGAGGTTTAGTGGCAGTGTTATGAGAAGTAATGCTGAGAGCTCTTACTGTGTGTACGTGTGTGTGCGGCTTTACTTCACCGTCAATTGGGGACAAATTGGTACCCAAAAGTCAGCATAACCTGAAAAACTGAGCAAAACCTCCTTTTGGGGATGTCCTCATTAGTAAAAAATCTATAGTACAGTCTATGGAATGTCCCTATTTAGATAGATAAGTAAATATGTATGTGTGTTAGATGAGTATTTTTGAGGATTTCTCTTGGCAGGTTACGAGTGTGCTTTATATGTGGACTAATTGGCCACTATGTGTGTCTAATTGGCTAATTAACAAAAGTGGCTGTTCCACCTAATGTCAGTTCTAGAATCTATCCACAGTCTTATCCATGGAGTCCCATTTTTTGCATTCATAAATGTCATGAAGCTTCACTTCAGATCAGCTTTGGTCACAGTTGAAACCACTCACAATCCTTCTGAACTTTCTCTTCTGACTTTTTAAACCTGAAAGGCTTCCTTTGCTGGCACAGTGATTTCAATGCCCTGATAAAAGGCTGATCACTCCAGATATACCTTCATTCTTCTCCCTCACTTTTAAAAAGGGAAGAATTTGGGTACGATGAGAAACTAAACAGGAAGTCAAGCGGAAATAAAGAGACAGAGCGTGATGTGTGTGTCATTCTTTAGAAAGACAGGCTATTTATCATACTAACGTAGCGTACTGTCACACTACTCTACTATTTCTGCATTATTCAATAAGTATACTGTGCGCAGTATGCAAATCTGTATGCATGGCATACCCACATGACCTACTGCATTTGCAATATTGCACTGTATTCAATGCAGCATGCAGCACCATATCCCACAATTCAATGTGCTCGTCTCGACCTTCCCTTGAGACAAGAGAACAAGAGAAAGCACAGTGACATACCGACAACACAGACAAAAACGTACAGTGATATCAGCAATGAGTTCAGCATATTTTTCCTTACTCATCATTATGTTTTTGGAAAATGTGCTTAATTTTCATGAAAATAATCTCAAGTAATCTTATTGGTACAAAAAAGCCTTAAGTTTCAGTATGCGTTTTTGCTTTCTTTTTATTATGAGATGAGATACCAAACATAATCATACATAGCCACATAAATTTACCCCATTATGTGGAAACATACAAAAAGTGACTTGTACACATACGTTTACACCTACACTGTAAAAAAACTTTACTGCCTTAAATTTTTAAGTTTAATCAATTTGGTTGCACAAGTCATTTCAACTTACTCTTTGTAATCTTGACTGTTGTGGAATTAAAATATTAAGTTGAAAACACTTGTATAGCCTTGTGTTGCATATTAAGTTGATTAAACTTAAAAATTTAAGGCAGCAAAGTTTTTTTCCAGTGTATAAAGTGCCTTAAACAAAGCTGAATGTTTTATTTCATCTGGAAAATTCTGGCAAATCAAGTTTTCATCAACAGCCCCTCATTGGGCTTTCACATGTGTGTTCAAAATGCTTTGGAACACACGTGCATCAAACAGACAGAATTTTTATTCTGGAGTGAACTGTGCCTTTAAGAGCAAAGAAACAAACATGAGACAGAGCAAGTGTAAAGAGGTGGAGCGTGACTAGCAGTGAACAATCCTTATTATTCCCAGCCAAAATGATCCATGCAGGCCTCTTTTTTCTCCTTCCACCTCATGTGAAAACGCATAAAGTTTTCATCTCTTGCAGTTCTCTCTGCTTCCCCACTGTCACACAGAGTTAATGATCAGCGATTTTACCCAGATTTACACGGCTGAGCTGTTGTTCCATCACAGTTTCTCTGAAGAGACGGGGTGTGTTGTATCTCTTGAGCAGGTGCAAGGCCGCATCTCACACACACGTGCACGAGCCTGGCATGCAGACACATTAATTCTGTCTCGTTCATCAGGCACAAATCACAGCAAACAATGGCTAATCAATAAGCAGACCGTATTGACAAGTGTCTGCAAGAGACATGAGAACAAAGAGCTTAAACAGAGAGAGGAGGCTGAAACCATTATTCGATGAGTACAATCGTCCACCTGCACACACACATATAGTATGTACAGTATGTCCTGGGGGGGCCCTAGCACTCAAGTAGCATTTATATTAATTACTTTATCCATCCATTTTCAAACCGGCTTGTCCTGCGCAGTGTCATGCAGAGGCTGGAGTCTATCCCAGAATCTCAGGTCCTAGAAAAGGACCCAGCTAAAAATTTAAGGACCTAAGTAATAAAATGTGAAAAGTCTTATTTTTAATGTTCTAGGAATAAAATGTCTAGTTTTTTTAGCATGGTTATAAGAACATTTTTAATAATGTAATGTTCCACTAATAACTTAACAATAATGTTTTTGATAAATTTGGTATATAACACAATAAAGTGTTGCACTAGCGTTACTGCAAGAACGTATTTTTTTAGTTTTGAGTGTTTGAGTGAAGTTTTAGAGAACGTTCTAAGAAGTTATAAGAATACCCTGTCCATCGCAAGGCCCAATCCATCACAATGTGCAGCATTTGGGATTGTTCAGATTTAATCAATGAATGATTATACATTTTTGATAGTTTAATTGATTAGGCTTATTAACGTTGTTGATGAATCAATTTCACAACATACACATTTAGTAATCAGCTAAACATATGAAGAAAACATGCAGTCATGCAGCCATCTAATCTAGAGTTTACACTGCAGCCCACCAGCTGCAATAAATGACACATACATGCACCCATGACTGGTTGGTAAAAATACTGTGGACTGTGTATAAATAAACATTACATTCACTGAAAACAGTGATACTCTGGTAAAGTACAACAATCATGTCACCGCTGTCAGGAAGCATGTGGATCTCATCTGTAACAACACCACTGCATGGTGCGTGTGTGTGTTATGGAGCTGCATGATATGGCCCAAAAAGCATACTGGCAAATATTGTTACTGTAATTTGCACTGTGATATAAATAACATTTACGATCACATAATGATATTAACGCTAACGCTAAAAAAACCCAGAACGACCTAACTTTCCTTTTTAAGGCTGGCAGCCATTGGCTGAAAATGTGAGTGTCCAATCATTCAGAACGCAAGCTAACAATTCAACTTAAACATCATTTAAATCAATAACTGCACAGTGTAGCGGCTGTAAACAATGCAGGAAATTGTACAGATTATTTTAAGTATTTGGAAGACTGTGTTAAGAAGGTTTTGAACATTTTTTGTTATGCTGGTTGAAAGTCTCTTCACATACTGACAGCAATCACTAAGTAAACTGATTTAAATAAATTTATATAAATATATATCTTCTGTGGAAGGCGCAGGACCATAAAATATTTGTCTAATCATTGCATTTAGATCAAATGCAATGATTGGAAAACCGCAATAGCTGTCGTAAAAATCTTTCAGTTCCAGAATGATTTAAAAATAATAGTACAGGTTTTAAATACAACTGGTTTTCTTTTCCTAACACTAAACTCAACTCTTCTGCATTCACATTCACGACTGATAAACAATGTCCTGCTCTTTCAGGACTCAACAGAACTTCACAACAAGGCACACAGCAATGCCCTGACAACTATATCTCAGATATCTTGACAAAAATAGATATACACTGATGCCATTTTTCATCTTTGGTCCTGCGCATGTGTGTGAGTCACGTCACATCATGGAGACATATAATCCTACTGCTATGACACCACTGTCTGACTTTGTGTGTTTGTGTATTTGTGACTGAGGGTGATGTATTTGTGCTGCATCTCTCCTCACTGCTCATTAAACTGCTCATCAAAGTTTCATCACGTGTATTAATCAGTGCGTATTAATCACACACACATTTGTACAGCTATCTTTGTAAGGATATTCATTGTCACAAAGCAATTTCTAGCCCCTTACCCTAACCTTAACCAAACTAAGTGCCCTAACCCTAAAACCAAGTTTAACATTCAAAACCTCTCCCATGGTATAACTGGTCATGCTGGTCCTTACAATGATAGATGTGCAAGTATACACACACACACACACTCACTAGCTACACTGCAGTATTAAGGACCTTTCATAGACACAAAGGTTTTCATACCAAGATAATAATATTGCACAAACCTGTTAGATTTTAAAGACACTATTAGATTTAAAGCTAATTAAATTATAAAATTATTAAATTATTTTATATATTAAAGGCTACTTGAATAGTTTCTGACATAGTAGGCACACAGAATATACAAAATACAAAGTTGTCCAGGAAACACACGTACAACCTCCAGTAAAGTGGACTTACGCAAAAAAACCAAATAAATAAAAAGAGCCAACTTGTGTTTCTCTCTGCTGAACAAAACAGCACTGCTGATCAACATATTTCTTAACTAGTTCATACAGCAGACAACATATCATTGCTCTTGGACACATTCACTGTATTATAAATATCTCATCGCTGCTCGTCTCTGAATAAATCGCTGTTGGAATGCAGCTCACACTCATCGCATCTGTTGCGTGCGCAGGTGCTGTTCTGTGCATGTAAAGTTAAGGTAGTAAATTCAAAAGAACACACTTCAATAACACTGAATATGTCATCCTCTCCTCAGGAGTTGTTAACTAGTCACAGCGGTAAATAGTTGCAGTAATACTCATGGTGATATTCACACTGATGATGCAAACATACCACAAAAGCAATCAGCGGAGACGAGGGGAACATTCAGAACAACAGTTCTACTAATGTTACTGCAAGAACGTTTTTGAAAGAACCTTTATAGAACGCTGGCCATTGTTCTGAGAACACTCCCTGTTAGCTCGGAGAGAAAGAGAGAGAGAGCGAGAGAGAGTGAGAAAGAGAGAGAGAGAACTGCATGTCTTCTTACAATGCTTTCCTCAAAGAACACTCAGCATGCTACACAAGCCTGATTTCATGCATCTGTGTTACAAAGACTGTCAGAGTCAGAACGCAATTCATGACGCAACACAAGCACAAGTGCTCAGCAAACTCATACAGAGAATGTTTCTATCCAAACACTCTGCAACAGGTCCAGAACATACATTCTGTTAAACACACACTTCACTCTCCTTTATACTGTAATAGGCTTGGCACAAACAGAAGGCAAACATTTTGATGATCTCCAAGCCCTCAACATGGCCTGTAATCACACACACAGCCCAGTTCTGCTCTGCACGGATGCAAATACATTAATAATGCAAAGCTGTTCGGAGGAGGCTGTGTTTGTTCGGCACAGAGAAGAAGAGCGAGAGAGAGGCAAGTAAGATGTGGAATGAAGTTTAGGTAAAAAATCTCTGATCGGCATGTGGAACAAGACAGCCGAAGGCAAGAGACATTTGGAGAAGAAGCATTGACAGATACCAGCAAGAACAAACAGATTATAGATGAATGAAGCTCTGTGACAGATGTAGAGGAGGAACAGAAGGACAAACAGACAGGAAACGGAAAAACAGAATCAAAATTTTGTGCAAAAAGCACACAATTCCAGAAAGTTGCTGCCTCCGTCAAGCAAAGCTTCTGTACATATGCTAGTCCTGTGGGTTGTCATTACCTCATTATGATCTCATTCTAGCATCCTGGCTGTCAGGTGGTTGGAGCTCGGACAAAAGTGTGACCACATCACTCACACAGGCACGGGCAGCCATAGGGAGGGTCAGAACGGGGAACAATCTCAGAACGCTGACTAATCTTCTGTAAAAGTTCTCTCAAACTTATCAAAAACGTTCTTGCAGTAATGTTAGTAGAACATTTTATTAACATTATATCATATGAAAAACATTTTTAAGTATACATTTTTAAATGTTTCAGAATTAACAAAATGTTTGAAAAATGTTCTTGAATAATGATACAACATCTGAAAAATCTGACTTTTTGAATGTTCCTGACATTTTTAAAGTTTTATTAGTGAATGGAAACATTAGAGAAACATTTATACAACTTAAAATTGTTGCTGGGTTAGTGTATGCAGTTCCCCTGCTGGTAGATGCTGTAACTACAACATTATGTGAATGAGATCAATTCTAGCTAGATACAATTTTACAATAAAAATTGTTGCAATAAACATAGCAGGACAGGCATATGAAATGCACTTTTTTTAATTAAACAGCCCTACAATAGCAAAGTACACTAATTACACCAAAACTGAACTGAGAAACAAACGCTTCAACTGTATTTGGTTTTAGTATGACATTTTTGTAGTTACCTCAAATTTACTCTCAGAAGAATATGATAAGAGTGAAAATATTGACAAAATCATATTTAGTGCATTTCCAGGTTAAATAGCTATTCACATGCAGTGACCAGAGAAAAGCTAGACAGTAAATTCTTCACACGTCCTTTACACCAAATCATTTCCTGACAAATGCTTGTCAGTTTCTCACAGCCCAAATCAACCCACCTCAAACGTGTAAGAGGCTAAAGGAGTTTTGTATTATTGAACACAAGATCTAATGTGTGAGACTCAGAGAGGCCTTGATAATGAACATTGCTGAGAATGTTTTTATACCGTACTACCCTTTCAGAAAGCTGGTAGCATTAGAAAACATCCAACATGTTTCACTAGCTTGCATAACCTTAGTGGGCTTAGTTCTGTGTATTGAGAAAGAAAAAGAGAGAGAGGGGGCAGAGAGAGAGAGAGAGAGAGGGAGAGAGAAACAGAGCTTCATAAGGTGTGAAGCAGTCCTAACCTCCTTTCAAAATTACAAGTGGGAAACGATGTTAAAAGTTGTCCGGGGTAAGCACAGTATAAAAAGCTCTGAAAGATGTCTTTCATCTATAGTCTTCTATTATAAAGTCCCTTCAGCAAGACACGCTCATGCATTAGTCAAAGCACGCCAACTGTTCACTCTCACACACTCTTTGTCATGCGCTTGTGGACACACGCAACACCTGCTGTCCATTTACACGTCACAAAGCCATTAGGCCACACTTCTGTGTCTAAGTCACTATTTACCCATGACCTAAAACTAGGGGTTAACCGGATGAACGTTGACTCAGGGTTCCTTCTGTGTCATAAAATTCAGCTTCAGGGAAGGATCTCTGGAGATCCCGGGAGAACCCCTCTGCCCAACACACACGCATGCACATAATAAGCAAGACATGGGTCACTAACGCAAAAATAAAACCACAGCAGCTACAGGGCATACATACTGACCCATAGGTTAATAGAGTTTAAGCAGGGTGACAAGCACACACATATCAAATGACACAGTGAATGAGCAGCAAGAGAGGCTGAGAGCTGTACAGAACACACAGAGAAGAAGATGAAAAGTCAGAGACAGATTAAAAGAGCGACAACGCAGGGAAGAGAAAGACGACACCTGGTGAGACTGAAGTGAGATTATCCAGCTGTGTGGAGAAGCACAGACGAGATCCAAAGAGAAGACAGACAGATAGAAGGAGCAATATGAGCACATTTAGGCAAGATACAGACAGTGAGATGAAATCAAAGGAAGAAATGTGATTCTTTGCAGTAGAAAAATGTTCTGCAGACTATAAAAGAGAAAAATGGGTCTTCTATAACCTGTATTTTTAAGACTGTAATCAATATTACAAAAAATACTGTATTACAGTAATGAGAATCATTACTTAGATTAATGTTAATTATATCTGCACGCAGTATATTTGAAAATGATGGCATTTAATTGTCAGGAACTCAGTGTCACGATGAAAAATGTAATGGTCTTCGAGAACAGACATTTTGTTTGAAATGTGAAATGTGTTTGTGAGATTTACTGAGTAAATGTAAAACATCCTTAAACTGATTAAAGTCACAATAAGAGAGAGTTAACAGGCCCTGAAGCAAAGAAAGCAAGCAGTACAGGAATTGAAAGGGAGTCTCTAACTCTGGGGCTTTGGGGCCCTTAATTAACTGAGCTGGCATTCTCTCTCGTACCCGAACGTCAGTTTTTCCCCTCCTGGAAGCTATGAGGCCTTCACAACAAAATTAAACTCAGCGCACCTGCATGACTAAAAGTAATAAAGACTAAAAAGGTCAGTCAACATTGTCTAAGTGTGATTGGAGCAGCAACGTGCGGTATGACATTCATTTTAAAAGTCAGGTGAGTCCGTGTGTGCGTGATGAGATAAGAGACACGGACGCCCAGAACGTTCCAGACACGGATGCATACAATTGACTTCGAGGAACGTTCTGGACAGTATTTTGAATCAGCATGATGGTGAGCTGTTCTATACAAAACCTGTTTATCTCAATCAAGCATACAGGGCCAGTCTCTTACATCATTTCCTGGTTTGTGCCTGTGCTTTACTTTATGACAGTGACGTTGATCTAATAACACTGAATCCTGTGCAGGTATAGATCAATCTTTTGCCTGTCGGGTTCCTCACACATCTACAGTTTTCTCTCTCCCTTGTCAAATAAGTGATATTAAATCAAACGATGAAAACAGAATGAAAAAAAGTCACTTCAAAAGTTCCCGGAACTTGAAAAGTGGAAGCCATTAAAGTTTACCTCGACCTGCATTCCTGAAACTAGACTTGATCTCCTCAAAACAAAAAAGCGCAACAAACTCACAGACATCATTTGTTTCTCCCCCGTTTTACGCAGCATGTTCTGGAAAGCTCTAAATGTTCTCTCCGTGAGACAAGTTCCTCTCTCTCCGCTTAATTGAGCTTTTTAAGTCTTTTCACAAACTGACAGTAAGTGCAGTACATGCAAGGACCGACAGAAAGAAAGATTAATTATGCAAAGAAGAAATCATCTTTGGCAAGCCCCGAGGTGATGCAATGAGTGTCGCACCGGAGACAAATTAGCGCACATTTGCGCGCACCCAGCAAATAGATGGAGAACGCAGACGAAGTGCGTAATTGCATCGAGTGACGCAATAAGAGTATTAAACTCATTTCATCGTTACCATTTAGTGATAATGATACACCTTACATTCATTTCATCGTTACCATTTGGTGATAATGATACACCTTTAAGTGCTTGCTGAATTGTGTCGGTAAAGCACTTACCGTAAACTCCCTGCGCCCGCGCGTACTGGTGGAGGAGCGACAATAAAACAATCCAGAAAAGCTCCATCTTCAGGTGCGATCCCTCATTACCTGCGGAAACAGCACGACAGACCACGATCACAACTGAAAGCACAGCATCTGAATGAGAGATTACAGCGGCCTCATCAGTCGCCACATCAGTCACCAGTTCAGGTATTTTCATCTCCATGGCGGGGGTGAAAGGACAGGCAATTCATTTTCCAGATCGTGGATTAGGTGCAGATTACAGCGGCGGGGATGTTGCGTGATGGGATTGAATGCAGCAATCGCGGGTTGTTTCTGAAATTGGTGGGCGGTTAAGGACGTGGTTTGGTAATCTGGTTGGAGTTGGTCAGATCTGAGAAGACGAGGCGCAGGTTGCACGACGGAGATGTTGCATTCGTTCACCCGAGGTGGGATAAATCAATAAACTTAGTTGTAATATTATATTATGCACATACGTTATCCGATGCACTTTTACGACACTCCCGAGCGCAGTATTACTCATTAATGAATATAGGGAGACGTGGCCAAGTTGGTGCGATCCTCGATATGGAAGTTGCAGATGGGTTTTTTTATTGCTGGGCTATGTCTGAAACACGGTTTCTGTTCTGCTGTAGCGCAGTGGTTTACGATCAGGGCAGGCAACCGCCAGGTTCGAACTCTGCACGCGACAATCTGTGAATTATCACTATTAATGAAGACACCAATAAGCCAGGTCGTCATAAAAAAAAATCCACTGTACATCCACCGCTTTTGACATTTATCGTAATGTAAAGCGCAAAACTTTGACACAGCATGCAATCGTAAATTACAATGCTGTGTGATTTATCGCTGAACTTATCCACAACCTTTGATCTGCCTTTGCATGAAGTTTACATTCACGGCTAATTTTAAGTACATCTAAACAGGCCTTTTATACCCGTATCCGTTTGTGCAATTAAAATCACAAACATATTTATAACTCTTGATCAGTAAAAACAAAGTTGTCCCTACAAAGTCAAAAGTAAAAACATTTCTTTCCGATCCGAACAACGAATCGTACCATATGTTAGGGAATCTGACAAAACATTTTCACAGTGTGGACATTTGGGTGTGTTCACTTCGCATCCTTAAAACTGGGATGTTTTCAGACCCCGACGTCCTTGCCTAAGAAAATATATAAGCTACAGATATAAAGTACAGCTCACCTTCCTCTGTGCGGGCTCAGCTTCCTCACAGCGAGTAGATAAAATACTTAATTCCGTTTCAGATGAACGACCAGACTGGACTTTCGGTACCGGGGCTGGAGTTGCAGGTGCTCCGTTAGTTCCTACGCGCGTACAGACCTCCGGATCTCCATCCGGAAAACAGGCGCAAAATTCCTACACGTTCTCACAGGCAACTTCAACTTGATCTGCAACTCTTCAGAAAGCTCTGCACACCTCCACGTCCCCAAACGCTTTCACGGAGAGCCAGCAGTCCGATGCTATCTGATCTCTGTGTGTCAGATCATCAGATGCGCGTTCATCGATGTCTCTCGCAAGAGTGAAACGGATGGGGAGAGTCGCGCGTCTTTGCGCGCCGCCGCTGTCCGTGCGGAGATGCGCGCAGAGATCATCTGGTGATGGTCCGATATCTGGAGTCTGGAGTCCGTGCGGCGGGGCGGATGAAAGCCAGGGATGCACGTCTGATCTCTGAACAGGTTTCTGGAGAGTCTCTGCGTAAAGTGTCTCCTGCTCTGACTTGGTAATGAGTGGGGTTATGAGAAAGCACCGCGGATGTGAACTGGATAAACTCTTCGCTTTTCCAATAGTGTTTTGGTGGAATCTCCAGCCAATTAAAGCTCCGCAGCTGCGGACGGAGGACTCGCCCTGAATCCCGGAGGACCAATTAAACAAGAAAGAAGGATGAAAAAATCACAATGTCTCTGCCACCCCTCCTCTCTATTCCTCTCTCTCTCTCTCCTCCTCTTCTTTTCTCTTTCTACTTCATCTCCCCTTCCATCAGTTTCCTCACGCTGTCGTCACTGAAGGTGCAGATGGTTTGGGGACTGATGGCCGCTAGGCGGCGTGTTTGAGCTAATTATAATTCAAGAGAGCTCTCCCCATCACCTCTGACCGGCTTCATGATAAGCAAACAAATCTTGTATGAGGTCGTAAATCCGAGAGCTGAGTAATACATAAACATATTACTTCCAAGACATCTCCACATTCAAGAAACGTCTGTGCATGCTGTCTGGGTTTGGACGAACATCTCACACAGACAGGTCCAGGCCCCCTGATATCCAAAGGGAGAACAGAAATTGTATTTTAAGAAAATAAAATGCATTTTTTGCATTGTGACATTATTTTGCATTGAGTCATCAATATTTTTGGCCTGTTTTTGCAGAACGTAAAGGCTGTACATTTTAAATGCAACAGCTGCTAAAAGTTCATTTGAACTTTTAGGAATATATTAGCATATAGACGCCCTAAAGTCGCATAACCCTGGATGGGAAAATAAACACCGCAAATCCCTATTTTTTTGTTTAATGTGGTATAGATCAGGTAGAAACGAGAAACATGATAACAGCTGCTCATTTTCACTTGTTTTGGTTAGGGATGTGTTCTCAACAACAGAACTAATGACATTTTCAAATCCACTGGGAAAGAACAGAGGAAAATAGGATATCAGTTCTGATGTACATTTGTAGAGGAAGAAAAATGGCAGGAATTTAAAAATCATTTCAAACGTGAGGTGTGCTGTAGAAGAAAAGGGCAGCTGTTCTAAATCCCGCCCCGTCTCGCTTCCCGTGTTGGGAAACAGCCAATCCTACTTGGCCTAGATTGTGAGTGGGACATCATACAGTTCATCACAGTAAACGTGTGTGAAAGGCTGGCATGGCCGGACTGGCCACTGACATGCCCGCTGTGCCCCTGAGGTCCATTATCTGTTGCCCAGGGCCAGTGGATGGCACATGAAAGCAGCATGAGGGCTCTCTCTGGATCTCATTGTAATCTGGAGAAATATTCCAGCCAGATAAGTGTGTGAACCAGGGGAATGTTGTCAGAGAGCATGTGCTAGTGTGTGGGGGTATGTCAGCTTTCCCAGATTCCTCATGTAGTAGCCACAAATGAGTATGCTTCTCATGAGACACTTATTAATATTATACCGTACTATGTCTAGCACCACCAATAATTTAATTACAGGATTCTTATCAAAGTACCTTGGCTTGTTATTTTTTATACATATTTAACACTTAAAATCATTTACTCTTCCTCATGTCACTCCAAATGTGTGTGACTTACTTGCCTCTGTGGAACGCAAAAAAGGATCAGATGTTTGGGCCGCTGTTACCCAAATGATGATCTGTCTGTCTCTCTGTTTGTCTGCCTGCCTGTCTGTCTGTCTAATAGATAAAAAGGTTTATAAAGTCTGGCAGATGTTGACACTTAGAATGAAACACAAAGGAGACAGAGAAGTCTTGCTCACTTTACAGCTTATATGAGCCAGAAACGAACAGGAAGGCGGCATGAAATTAACGAATAACAGATTCGTTTTTTAACTCAGTGTGTGGATGGTGAGTTATACCATAACATTTCAACATGGATAAAAGCATCACCACAGAAGTAATCTATAGGACTCGCACACTTCATTCTGCTGTAGCCATACAACAGTTTTGTGTGCATGTCAGATTGCAATCTAAACTGTTCACTGAGTAGATATTCTCCTCTATCATATCTCTCAAATCTCATTTGCAGTCAAATACATTTGAGACATCACGATTGGCCATGCAAGAACAAATAGGATTTGACGTTAATGATATTAAACCTGATGCGAAGATTAACAGAACGGCTGAAATTTCAGTCTGTTTCTTACCTAAAGCGACCACACGTATTCTGAAACTTGGAATATACTGTGTGTGGATTGAAGTTTTTGTCCTTTTGGCACTTGACAGTATAAATCACCATCCACTTTCACTGTGCCGAAAAGAACTCAAATACGCAGTCTAAATCTCATTTTGTTCATGTCACAAAGAATAAAATATAATACAGGGTAGAATGTCAAGAGCAATTGACAACAACAATTTCATTTTTGGAAAACCGTTCATTTAAAGATGTGTGTAATTTTTTAATGTTAAAATGCTACTTTTATAAATAAGACAGTTGTAGGTTATTTCATGCAAAGAGAATAAAAACACAGTGACCAATTGCCTGACACAGCAATACTGCCTCTACCAATGGCATCCGTTTGAGATGGGTCTATCTATTATCCCGACCAATGGAAGATGTGGGAGGGTGTTTATTATTAATAACAGAAATGACACACCTCACATTTAAATCTATCAGTTTCTATCAGTAACGCTCAGACATCTTTATAGTCAGATCTGATGCAGTCTCATTTCAGGTCTGATCAGGTCTGGTCCTTCTCTCTTGTATATATGTATCAGACTCCAGCTGGGGCACGTCAGCTGCCTCCATGGGGGCCATTATTCAGAAGGGTAATTGGCAGAGCGAAGCACAGAGATGCCCTTGGGAGCCAACAATTCATAACCCCTTCAAAGCCAATATCCGATACCAGAAAATACGCTGAGACAAGAGACGGGTCCGTGAGAAGAGAGAGAGAGAGGGAGAGAGATGGACTGCTTCATCACAGAGAGAAGTAATGGGTGTGTATTGATTGCTCTCAGCCGAGAGTCCGATTTCATGTTTAAAACAACACTGATCCTCGTTAGCCGAGGGGGGGGGGGGGTTAGAGACATAAACACTCGGCTATCAGTTCCAAGGACACACAAGTGCAGAGAAAGGAGGAGGCAAAATGAGGAGCACAGGGGGAAACATGAGCAGAGAGGAGCAAATAAAGACACCAATGGACAGTTTCACTGCTTAAAGGGGAATCAGATTTTCCTTGATCTTGTGAGGTAAGAGAGTTCAAAACACACTGTAACTTTCAGAACCCAAAACTTCCTCCCCATTGAGCGTTTATTAAAACTAAACTGCAAAAAGTTCAATCTGAACTTAGTAAAGTAAAAAAAGTAGGAGATAAACAATTCTTCCTAAAAAAACAGAAGACCAAGTGGTTAAAAATTAAAAAAAAGTAAAAATTGGGAAGGTCTGTCATTCCTTGAGCTGTCCTTGACTGTGTGTATCTGCTGCTCCACATGCTCCTCTAAAGGTTCCTCTTATTAGAATTGAATGGCTGAAGGTTAATAGTTAGTTAGTACCTATGCTGGACTAGACAACAAACCCACAGCAAAGTGTTAACAGTCAGATAGAGGGTGGAAATGTTCTGTTTTGGTGAAAATAACTTGACTGACATTACAAATAAACCTCAGGGAATTAATAATAAAAATATATGACATGACCCCTGTAAGAACAACAACACTGTTGTCACACTCTGCTCAGCTAACAATTTTAGGTTGTAATAATGTTTTCCTAACGTTTCCATTATGTAACAAATACAATAAAAATGTTATTTTGAACATCCGGTTTTTCAGACATTGTATTAACATTATTGCTTGGTTATAAGCTGGGTTGTTCAAACATTTTTAATTGTGTGTTTTTAAAACCTTCCACTAACAACTTAAGAATAACATTTTTAATATATTTTAATATATATATCATATACAACGTTTAAACAACGTTCGACTAATAACTGCAAGAACTTTTTTGATAGCTTTAGAAAACCTAAAGAGAACATTGGCCAACATTCTGAGAACGTTCCCTGTTGGCTGGGTGTCTGATTTTTCATTAGACTGTCTTGAAGCCTGAAGTATCCTTCACGTCTCAGAAACCACTCATTTCCATACACACAGTAAGAGAGCAGGCAGAGGTAGAGAGAGAAAAAGAGAGAGTCTGCTTAGAAATCCCTTAGGTTTGAAAATCCATAAGAACTGCGGCAGACACTGACTAATTTCTGTATATATATATATTTTTGCTCATTAACAACCGTTCATTTGGTAGCTGAGTATTGATCCACAGAGCCTTGAAAGATCCAGGTACAGAACTAAGCAGTGCAGTTCAGATACTTCACAACACACCCACACACAGAAATACACACACAGAAATCTGTAAACTGTAAAACCAAATGTACTTACAAACTGACTATTTAAACAATCTTTGCTTGACCCCCAAACACCCCATTTTTGCGAAAAACAAGCATTTTCGTAATTATGATTATTTTTTTGCTTGCTTTCCAGTAAACAAGTTTAAACATCTTTTCAACAAGATAAACTGACATGAGAAGTAAAATTGCATAAGATTAAAAGTTTTTGTGGTCAGAGAACATTTCTTTATATAGATGTGTAAAAGCAAACAGTTTTGTGGTTTTTAAAGATGTTTAGATGTGTTTGCTGGAATACAAGACAAAAATATGGATTAAGGAGATATTTTCTCGTTTTCTTTGCAAAAGCATGCATATTATTTCAATGTGAAATTACATTCACCACCCACCCACACACACACACATATTGGGGTTTCATGTTTTCTGGGGTCAGTCCTTAGACATAATGTTTGTTTTTTTTACTATACAAACAGTATATTCTATCCCCCTGCATTACCATACCCCTAAACCTAACCCTCACAGAAAACGTTTAGATTTTCAAGGATCAAATTCTAGATTTTAAATTTTAGATTTTTAAAATAGATCATTCTATAAGTATCTATTTATAAAATCTGTCTATAAAATCTATATTATTCTATAAGCTTATATCCTCATGCGGACCAAAAAATGTCCCAACAAGGTCAGAATTTACTGGTATTACTATACTACATATTTGGTCCCCATAATGTAGTGAATACCAGGACCACACACACATACACACACTCACTTATCTTTCTTTATGCAAACTCTTGTTTTCCCAGCATGCATTCTGTGTTCCTGGATGGGCATCTCTTTCTGTGCATCTCTGATAAGAGACGACCACTCTTCAACATCACAGATTATAGATCCGCCTTGAGAGATAATGTCTATGTTTCTAATGCCACATCAGAGCACAAGCCCTCCTGCCAGACACCTATCTCACTGATCTGAGAACTGCTGGCGGTGAACAAACAGCTTGAGGATGGCTGAGCTTAGGTCTTGTTAAGATGCTTAGAGTAGGTCGACACACCTGTTCTGAAGAGTTCAGCTTTTGATCCCAAATGTTTCAGATGTCACATCAGAAGTATCTGTTTGGTGGGATTAATCACATCTGACTACATGTGGGCTGTTTTGTGATGGTTCTCATGCTGTGTTTTTACCAAAAAAATCTAACCTCACACGTCTCAGAGTAAAGTCAGCTGTAAGGGCAACACACACCTCACACACTCTCTGTTTCTGTTTTCCTGTAAATAACCTAGTTCATATAGACTTTCAGCAAACCCTTCATCTGTATATAACCAAATATCTAAATAGGTACATCTGTCATTTTTATATAGAGATAATTGATTACTACAGACTGACAAAAATATTGTTGGCATGTATTTACATAAATATTCCCGCAAGGAAATTTGTCAGATTTTGTTTAAATCAGATTTTGTTAAGGATACGTTGCTACACACACATACACACACACAAATTGGATAGACATTTATGACCAGTCATAAATTCTAAACTATGATTGGTCACTTTTCAAGTCAGACACATAACAATAACATAAGATATAAACTTCTTGGTTTAAATCAGTCCTGTGAATTTCAGAGAAGTACATCAGATTTAGAAGGCACACACACACACGTTCTTCCATTCAAAACAACAGCTGGATGGAGTGCAACCGAATGGAATTTGAGGGGTCTCAAGACTTTTTTAAAAAAGTTGGACTATTTTTAACCTGACAAGTCATCTTAAAAAAGCAACGCTCATGGCACAAGACTGAGAAAACAGCGAGGCGTAACGCATATGTATCTCTGACACATGCATTGACCGACTATTACAAAAACTGTCCAGACATGGACAGTACAAACACAAAAATGGCTCAGGCAGGAACACACAAACACACACACACACACACACACACACTGAGAGCAATTGCTGTGGATCTTCTCTTTCCACCTTTCATATCAGAAGCCTCAGGTCTCTATGAAAGAACCCACAAGAGAAAATGAGAGAGCAGAACCTCTAGGAATTTCAGCAGTTTGTGTGTGTGGGGGTTTATTTAAACATATATTGGGGACAAATCTGTACCCACAACTCAGCAAAACGTGACAAATCTAAGCAAAACCTCCTTTTGGGGATGTCCTTATTTTTAAAAATGCTAAAAAAAATATAGTAAATAAAGTTATTTTAAAACTGTAATAATGCAGGATGTTTTCTTTTAGGATTAGGGTTAGAGTGTGGGTTAAGGTTATAATGTTTATAACTAGCTGTGTATAAAAACAACGGAAGTCTATGGAATGTCCCCATTTAAATAGATAAGTACACGTGTGTGTGTGTGTGTGTGTGTGTGTGTGTGTGTGTGTGTGTGTGTGTGTGTGTGTGTGTGTGTGTGTGTGAAGGTCACCACACTGCGTGCTAATGAAGGACGCAAAATGTGTATACAGAGGGATTCTTTATATAAGCATATGGTCAAACACGAGCCAGAAGAGCTGAGAGGGTGAACAGAGACACAGCACTTCAGCTTAAGATTGTATAACATCCTTTAAATGTCAGACAATGATCTATTTTTCCCCTCAACAAGTTGGGATTAGCGGTTAATTATCCTGTTTTCCAACAAGGATAAAATCAGCTGCACATCTGAGACAAGACTGACAACAGGTCTCTAAGAAATAACAGTGAAGTAAGCAATGTAACAAAAACGTTTACTACAATGTGACCATGTCTGATGTAATGCTGTACAAATTACACATGATCTGGCTCTTGGAGGAGTCTCTATATCATGGTAACAGTATATATCATAATACTGTTATTTTGCAGGAAATTTAACTTTCCTATTTGATTATTTTCCAAAACAAATAGTTCTCTACATTGTGACTCTACATTGTGAGTGCACAAGGCACATTTACAACCATTGTAAAATAGTTATAAAATAGTATGTAAAAAACATAAATTGTTCTTGCCCACTATTAGCTGTACACAAATATCTAATACGATATAGTAAAATGGCTACCAGCTGATACACGCCACACAATCCAGCACTAACCTGACCTATAGAAATATGTTCTATTTAAGTTCCAGCTCGCATTCTATCTCTCCTCACAGGCAAGCCATCAAGATTGCTCATTATATTTGAATGGAGACTATATAATTGACGACTTTATATTGATGAATTGACTGTGCAAAGGTTGTGAAGTTAATGGAATTTTCTCAACAGCAGACAGTCAATTAGCTCGCAGATGGTCTTAAAGACCAATTAACAAAATGGAGTACAATGAGCAGGAGTCGTTCAGATTAGATTCTACACAGAGGATGTTCTGCTATGTAAGGCCACTCTCTTTTAAAGGTAGGGTAGGCAATTACAGATCTGTAAAAGCATAAGATCCCACCCTCCCTTCAGAGCCATGGCCCCCTCAGATACACATAGAGTGACAGGCTAGTAAGACATCCTATTATTGTATTTGGGGAGAATATTTTAAATTTATGTAAACATATTTAGAGTGATTGCTATCAGGATATGAAGAGACTTTTAGCCAGCATGACCAAAAATGTTTCTGGAAAAATCACCCAGCCTCAAATAAATAAAATAAAAATAAAACCCTTCAGGAGCTCATTACATTTGCAAGGTTACCATGGCATTCCAGACCCTCCACTGACCACAACCTGAAATCACTTGTGAGTCATATTGTATGACAGGTATTAATAATGAATGCAAAAGGATCTTTAAGTACATTGGAGGCAGAGAGCTGACGATTGAACAGCTTTCCAGAAGTCCACTTCTGATAGTCACACCAGCTCTGCTAACCAGCTCTCAGAGCTCAAGCTATAAGCACACTACAAGTGTCCACTGCACTATTTAATGGATATAGTTTTAAAGGGTCCTTTAGCATGCAGACAGTTTAGAATACCAGCTGAGAGATTTTGTTAAATCTAGCAGAAATTAACTGAACGCTGTGTTCTGACGTAAGCCATATATGAAGCTCATCAAATTTACGTTGTTTGCCCCCCAACATAAATGCATAAACTAGCCTATTTATGATAAATCAAAATCCCCTATCACCCAGCTAACAAGTTACATTCTCAGAACGTTGGCTACCGTTTTTAAAAGTTGTCTCAAATGTAACAAAAATGTTCTTGCAGTAACATTAGTAGAACATTTTTATATCATGTTATACATTGTGTATCAAAAAACACCACACATCAGTGTTAGATTGTTAGCGAACCATTTTAAAAATGTTAAAGAGATTTTAAAAAAAAAAAAAAGGTTTAAATAATGTTCTTATAACCAAGCAATAACCTTAATACGAAGTCTAAAAAAATTGACATTTTGAATGCTCCTACATTAATATTTTTAGCATTTTTGTTAATCATGGGTACAACCTCACATTATTAGCTGGGCAGTCATGAGCAATATCACAATCAAAAACCACTCTCACATAAACTTCATTACTCATACTAAACACATAGTTTTGAGACACAAATTTATATATTTCCCATATTGTTTGGCCAGGGCATTTGACAGGTGTTGTCTGAGCCTCATGTAATGTGGGAGGCAGAACTACAGTCTGGAAACACTGCCTCACACGGCAGGAGTTACACATGGTTAGTAGAGCAGCTCTCCCTGCCACGTTACACACATGCTCGTGCCCTCCTCCCTGTCTGTCTGTCTGACAGTGTTGTGAGCTACACTAATGATAAGATCACTCATGTCCCAATGAAATAAAAATGAAGAAATGGATTCTGCTATTCTTAGAGAGGTTACAGAGAGAAGACACTCTCACAAACCCTCTCTCTAAAGATGTACTAAAGACATACTTTTGTACGACAGGCAAAGGAATATACAACTGAATGATCTTCTTTATCTGTAGACAGACAGATAGAGGCAGAGAGTCAGGCAGGCAGACAGACAGACAAATAGATAGATATATACAGACAGACAGACAGACAGACAGACAGATACACAGACAGACAGATCATCTGTTCATTATCTTCTCTGTTCCTCCTCCCATCACCTGTCGTTGGCTTCTGGGTGGCGTTTATTGAGAAGATCTGTTGGCATTTTACTCAGACTGAAGCAGAGCTGTGGGAGATGACAACACACACACAGAACCTGTTCTGCTCTTTCTCAATATACGGCATTCAGTCAAACAGAACTTTTCCAGAGAGTGAGAGAGCAAAGGTAGAGGAGAGCGACTGACTCAGTTTTCACTGACATATTCCATCACAACCTCAATCCAGCACACACACGTTTACTTAGCTATCTTTCCAGGGACATATCATACTTCTATTGTTTATATATTGTATACTGTTAATTGTAATAACTCTAGATCAGTGTTTCTCAGCCAGGAGGCCAAGGCCTATGAGGAGGCTTGAACAAACTTCCAAGTGGGCCTCAAGATAAAATTATTTGAAATAAAGACAAAACAAGCATTAAAATAAGATAAATCAATTGAAAATTAAGATCAAGATTTTTTGTAATGAATGTATATCTTTGTAGTCACGTCAAGCTCTAGAATGTTTATTGGGTAGAAATTGTGGGGGAGGGAGGGTTCAAATATTGCTGGGGCCAATGGGGGGGACTTGAAGTCAAAAAGGTTGAGAACCACTGATCTAGATTAAAGGTTGATTCTAGATTAAAGAATACACACACACACACACACACACTATATACACATTTCCACAATATCAAGTGTGTTCACTGAATTATCAGATTATACTGGCTATGCTCCACTAGATAATAACAAGAGAGCTGCTTTACATATAACATCAGTTTGATACCTGAATATGTTTGGTGTGATTCACTGCAGCTCTGAGCTCTCCTCCTACATCTGGTTATACAGTACAAGCGGCTGATGGGCCTGAAATGAGAGCTCAGGTCAATTCATATAAAGATCCAAACTAAACCTAACCAAATTACAACCATCCTGTTATCTGTGCTGCATTTTAAACACTACACACACAGATTGAGCTTTAATCAATTAGTAACATAATGTTTCACTATAGCACATTTCATCTCAAAAATAATCTTTCCTGTTGAAGATGCAACAAAACGGTTGTTCACAATAAAACCAATAAATGCACATGAGAAGCAAATTAGTCATACTAGCTTTTCTTATGAGCTGTGTTATTTGGACAAACACAGGATGTGGAGAAGATGTAGAATACTGAATTCAATTCAACTCGATAGTGAGACTACAGACTAAAGTTCAGACTATAGTCAGCAGGACATAAGAACATTTCCCTAACGTTTCCATTAAGTAAAAAAAAAACATTAAAAAGGTTATTTTGAAAATTTTAGGAATGTTCAAAACGTGGGACTGTTTTCCTGACCAGGGGAAGTTGTGGGGCCTGACTCTGTCGATCTAACTCTGTCAAAGTACACACAAAGTAAAGCTAGTGACATTGATTTGGGTTAAGGGTGTAATATCTTTGCAATATTTAGGGTGTTTCTTATTTTATGGCAACAGCAAAAATATATTGTGAATATTCAATATATCATCCAGGCCTAGCTAGCATCCTGCATCTGTAATCTGAGATTTCCACAATTAGAGAGAGAGAGCGACAGCGCGAGAGACAGAGAGACACTTTATGTGTGTGATGCAACGTGATGATACAATGTGTCATTAGGACATTTTATCTGTTTGCTGGTAATGGGATCCAGAGCACAGCCGAGAGATTGTGATATGACCCCACAATGACTCATGAAAAAGCCATACTGTCACACACACATACATACATAGAGATGCAGGTCCATGTATACAGAGCATTGTGACATAATGGGAGAATGGCAGAAGTGGGGAAAGGTTTAAGAAATGCTGACTGCAGCTGACTTTTGCATAAAGCACCACACATATTAAAATCTTTCTTCTTGCATTATTTTTAATGACTACATTTGCACTATTATGTCAATTTAACATAATTTTTGTTCATATTACTTAACCCCCATTCCACATTCATTTATAACAACATTACAACAAAATTATTTTTATTTTGCACAATTAAGCTTCAAAAATGCCATAAAGGAAAAATCCTAAAGTGGAAACTAAAAGTAAACTGAGAGAGACAGAGATTAAAAAATAAAGACTGCAGGAAGAATTCATATATTTAAGCACTGCTATGCGCTCGTAGGTGGTCAGAGCTACCTTTAACTCCCCACCAATCAGAGGTGAGCGGGCAGAGGCAGGGCTTGTGTCCCTCTGGGCTGAGGTTCACAGTCTCCATCAGTCCGCCATCAGATGAGTCTCTGAGTTTTCCTGCTGCTTCACTCGGAGTGGCTGATTGATATTCCGAAGCCGTTTGCTCCAAACACACCAAACACTAAAGCTCTCCATGACACTGGTGCCCTCTCAGCTCACGGACAACAGAAAGTAGATAGACACCGGAAAAGACCCCCTGTCAGAGAGAGAGAGAGAGAGAGAGAGAGAGAGAGAGAGAGAGAGAGAGAGAGAGAGAGACCATTTCCAAAGAAAACAATCTCCTCCACTTTGGTTTGTTTTAAAAGTCCTGGGGACAGAAAAATCAATAACAGAAGCCACCCAGACAAGACAGAAAGAGGGAGACAGTGGAGAGAGACAGTAAAAATTAAAATGTTCAAACTATCATCATTGGACATCATGAAAGCTGTCCACACACTCTCTCCACAAGGATCTGATGTGCCTGTGTTGACAGACACACGGTTCCTGTTATTGATGCACTGTTCAGATATTTCAGTCACTTTATTTTCACAGTGTGCTTGAAAAAACATTTGTTTATTTACGAATATCACATCTGTGAATCCATTGCAATGAATACTGCTCATACATTGACTGTATCTTTGGGGCATGTGAGCATGCTATCCACAGATGCATGGAAGAAATGATTTTTATTCATTTTTAGGGTGTCACACTCACAAAGTGGATTGTGGGATTGATATGGCACTCTGGCATTGTGAGCGGCATTGGGCGGATTTCTTCCACTGCAATGAAAATATATGGTAAGAAGGCTTCATGCACTTTCTAAGTGTGCAAACACCACAAGTGTATTTGAATAGACCCAACATCAAAAGTCAGTCCACACGACAACGGCCCCTACCTGACATGATGTGAGATGTAAAATTAAGGTTTTCAGAAAATGTAACTTTTATTTTGTTTCAAGAAACCTTACCTTCGTTTTTTTACTTGGTCTAATATATAGGCCAATTTCTAGACCATAAACACCAGCTGATTCTGTTTAACATTAGCCAACAATGGTACATACATTTGCTGTTGACAAGACAATCAAGTCACTGTGATTGATTTAATGGATTCCATGTGCAGTAAATATGTCAAACAAACAGTTTAACACCTCATGATTAACATATTGACTACATGTAATGCAGTTAAATGTTGAAATGAGGTGGTATGGCTTGTAGGATTACAGCATTTTATTGCGTTCAATAAATAAATCTTAAGTCTTAATGAAGAGCAAATGTCACTTTGAATTAGCAGTTCTCTTATTAACTGAGCAGAACTACCAGTCACACATACAGCAACATACAGCATATCATCATCCAGTATCGCAAAGGTTCATTTGACAAATATTTAGAACATGAAATCAAGCACATCATTACATGAATCAAGCAATAATGGGTTTTCTTTAAGAATATAAATTTTTTTATCAGTTCAGATAATTAACTTATTATTCTTTTGGAAAGGAGATTACTACACCTGGGTTGTGTTTAGAATGAAATGTCATGAAATGTACTAGCTTCTGCTGCACATAGACTAGGTGCTTCCAGTTGCCAAATTTTTACTGAGAACATAAATGATAAAAAATAATGATTATTTAAAGTCATTAAAACTGTTGTGAATCACTGATTTCACAACTAAAACACAAATGCAAGCCTCAGGAGTGCAACCAAGCTCTGTTCCTGGATCAGATTTGCAGACATTAGCAGGCCAGCGTGTCTTAAATTATCTTGACACAACTCTCCTCTAGCACCTATCAGTCACATATGCTAGCCATTCATTTTCACAGTTCATCATCTCTCTTTGCTATGATTGTTCTCTGACAGTAAACTTTATTTTACTGGTTTACCAGATGCTGCCTTCCAACACCCCAGCTAACAAGGAATGTTCTCATAATGTTGGCTACTTTCATTTACATTACATTTACATTTATCCAAAGCGACTTACAGTACATTAACGTATACAATTTATCAGTATGTGCTAGGTAGTAGTAGAATGTTTTATTAACATTATGTCTAAAAAATGTTAAACATTAAAAATGTTAACGTGAAACATGGTACGTTTTAAAACATTACAGAATTATAAAGGTTATATTATGTTGTTAAATGTACACATAAAAAAATGATGTTTTGAACATTCCCAGGACTTTCATTACTGGGAATTCATACTTTCATTCACATTTTTAACATTTGAATTAATTAACGGAAATATTACGAGAACGTTTTCACAACTTAAAATGGCTAGCTGGGACGGCTGTCATTACAAATGAATTTTTTTGTTTATTTCTGGGCTCATCACAGACAATCTAACTGTTCTCCCAGCAGCCTGTGGAAAGAGAAGAGCTCACATGATAATAGGATAATAGGTAAAGGAACAGTATGTTAAAAGAAAGCTGTTTGGCTTTTCACACTCTGTGTAGTTTTTTGGGCTCCTCATCATCCAACGTCTCTCACTTACCCACTGAGAGCTCAATCTGCTCCCAAAGAGGACAAAATGAGGACATCTGCTTACATCTGTACCTGCTTCCCTTAAAGAATAACTGACCCCAAAATAAGAATTTTGACATTATTCACGTAGAACTTCAAAAATGAAAAGTAAGTAGAAAAAAAGTAGTTGAGCTCAATTAGTTGGAGGTCTTTTTGGTCAGGGACATCAGGGGAAAAATGTTACAAACAAATAAGAAATAGTCAAATGATTATATAGTAATGGGGGGAGAGTTTTGTTGATGTCAAAGGATGTGTTTCTAAAAAAATAGACTATGGTATTTTGGCACAGATTTTCCAGACATATGCCCAATAAAACAATTTAGCTAAGTCTTCTGTCCGTTTGTTAGCCTTGTGCTATCACACTTATGCTGCTTTTTATGTATTTACAAAACTGGCAATTGTCCAATTTAGCCAATTTCATGTTTATCATTTTGGGCCTCTGCAGTTCATGATTGTTTTAATGAATTCAGGCTTTGATTACAAGAACAGTTTTGTACAGCAGTTTTTGTACAGCATTAGGCTGCCAACTGATGTCCAGTGTAAAATCTGAAAACTACAACAGGTCAAAGGCTGATGTCAGACTGAAAACGAATTCCTTTATAAGTGTCAGGAACAGAAGTAAGAGAATAACAGAGAATGCAAAGAACAGAATTAAAAAAAGGAGGAGCGAGGTCACTGTCAACACTAAAAGCCCAAGATTGAGTGCCTATTTAAACCTCTGAGTGGGCAAAGTGTGTATTAACACAGGATGTAATTCCAGCCTGACTCTCAGAGATAATTAACGCAAATCGCATCAGACACCCAAAGCCTCTCTCCTCTCATCCTCCACCCAGATATCTGACTAATATGACAGTAAATAACAATGCTCACTGCTGACCGTCTTAATTTGATTAGAGAAACATCTTCATGCTCGCAAAAGCCAATACAAGCAAGATGCACACACACACACACACTCCATTAATCCAGCCGTAATTTGCTTCCACTTGCTATCACCCAGAACAAATCGTTCTGTCTCAGAAAAACATTTGCAAGAAATCTTAGAGAAACATGAGGCTAATTGAGAGAGAACAGTAATAGGAAACGGTAGAAAGGAGGCTGCTACCGGACACTGCTGAGATATCTGTGGGTCACATGTGCACAGCTGGCCAATCACAGCTAGTCGGAGGATAAAGGTTTGAGTGGATAACAGCTGGAACCTAGCATCCTTAAATCCCTGCTAATGCTGTTCTACAGCACTGCAATATTCAATCAAGATAAGAGCACACGAGTCTTTGATGAGGATTGTGGGACAATCTGAATGTCCGAATGTCCAGTAAGGATTGGACTGATGCTGTTATACAGTATTTACTCAATTAAGACTTGAAAAGAAAATTACAGTAAGTATTTTTATAAAAAGGTACAAGATCATTAGAAAAACACTCCAGTAAAGCCCAATTCATAAAATACATTGTTTAAAATCTACCCCTACATTGTTGGAGTGTAAGCAGTGTGTTTCGATATTATTTTAATTTGTGATAAAACAAACTGATAGAAGTTATTTCAATTAAATAAATTAATATGGACATTAATACATAGCTCAACAGGTAGAGCATTGCATTAGCAGTGCAAAAGGTTGTGGGTTTGATTCCCAGGAAACACACATACTGATTAAATGTATACTTTGAATGCACGATAAGTCACTTTGGACAAATGTAGTCTGCACAGAACACAATACCTTCATTTGGGAAATTTGGCACAATAAGCCACATATTTATCAAAACGATTCTCCAACTATTTAATTGATCTGCCCATCTGTTTTCAGTCTCACTGGCAGTACTGCAGCAGGCCTGTTTGTATCTCTCAAGAGAGTCTGGCAGACACAGCGTCTGAAGGTGCTATTTGATTAGACATTTCTCTTTTTCCTGACACAGAGCTGCGAGGCTGATGTCTAACAAGACTGAACACTCATCAAATCCTATCCACAACACACACAGCTGCACAAATGCGTCCTGCGCATTCTCAACTCTGTTGCAGGCACATTCTCAGCTCTGTTGCAGGGGTCATTAAATGGTGCTTCTGTGGTGAGGTTTATTGTTCTGTATTGCACTTGCTACTATAATGGCAGAGCAAGTTTAACTTAAAGCTGCAATCTGTAACTTTGGCTTCTCTATCACCATCTCTGTTTGAAATGTAAAATTGTGGGTTACTTTACATACTTTTGTTGAAATTAAATGAAGCCAAACTGACATGACACGGGAAATCAGAGCCAACAGCTCAAATTATGAATCATTATAATGAAAATACCGTTGTACATCGGGGTAAGACAAGGAGACAGTTTTGAACACTGATCTGTTACGATGCAAAAACTGATTTTTATTCATTTTTAACCCAAACAAGTTATGGATTGAAGCTTTAATTATGTGTATATATCAACCACGTTTTTATTTTATAAACTTGTGAATCAATAAACTCCTTTTGTGTGAATGGTAATATGTGATTGTTTTAAATTGCAATCACATGAAACATCTGGTAGATTAAACGTAATATTCCATGTTAAATACTTAAACTATAACAACAGCCACATATGGCATTACTGTGCACCTCACTGCATTAAATTACATTGTCTTTTGTTTATATAAACTTATTAATTTAACTTACTATTTTAACAAACCTTCATTTTTAGTTTGAATTGAAGCTTTAATTAGCAAGATAATTTTTAAAGTTAACAATTATAGCTAGCCTCCAGAATTACCACATCCAATTTAATGGCAGTTATTTGAACACAGTTCTAACATTGCCTTCCTTTAACTACTGCGGTTTGTACCTGCACAAGTAATGCAACATTGCATGTTAGGCATGTATAGCAGGACTGCACAATTCCACTGCATTGACCAAGCATTTGTCTGCATTTGCACACCTTGTTTAGTTGTTTGTATAAATTATATTGTATTATATTGTAAACATGGCTGTGTCTGAAACCTTATAAATGCTCTTTAACATATATTACGAGGATGTAGGGAAGCATTAAAAGACATTTGAATTAAATTCCACGTCTTGTCTACCAAGACGCCATCACTAGTTTTTGAAAGCAGCATAAATGTAGGGAAGAGTGCGGTTAAACAAGTTGCCCTCTTAAGAAACTTGAGAATTTCTGTCAGGCGACCATAAATTTAGAAAGGACGTATTTATCCAAAACAACTTATGGTGCATTTAACATATATATTTATCAGTATGCGTGTTCCCTGTCAATCAAACCCAAACCTCTGCACTGCTAACACAATGCTCTACTAATTGAGCTACAGGAACAGAATATTGTTAAAACGTTTGCATGTCAAAGCAAACTTTCTATATATATATATATATATATATATAAATATATATAAAATGCAAAGTGAAATGAACAACCAAACAACTGGGACAACTTACCCCATACTCTCCAGCAACTGAGTTCATAGCTTTTGACTTTGACACTCATCCTCTTGTTGTGCTCATGGGATCCGGGTTCACAAGTTGCACGTCACTGAGCTCCAACAAATTCAGTTTATGAATCGCTGCCACAAATGTGTGGAGCTCATGATGCAGTTTGTTGGAACTGGGTCACAGGTGTTGGTCCCAGTTAGCAGAATTTATGATGCTATACCTCTGGCCCACTCATTTCCGCCTGTCCTGTTTTTTTGCTTCACACATTCATCCCAAAACCACGTTTTAAAACAATTTACATTTATGCACTAGCATTTTGATTCCCAGTGTTTCAATTTAAGCAAAGTTTGACTCTGGCACATTTTCAAATGTTCTCATGATAATGTAGTAAAAGGTTTTCTTTATTATGACTATGCATGACAAAAGATTTCAGCATGTCTTTAAAAATAATCAATAAAATCAACCACCATAATACCAAAAACGTGCTTTTTTAGCTCCAGTCAGAATAAAAACTGTGTTTGTCAGATTGTCAAGTTAAAGGCATAAGCTTCATGCACAGTGGTCCGAGAATCACCGTGCATGGGTGCATCTCTCATTGGTTAACAGTATCAGAGACCAAACTCCCTGCTGAGTTAATCGTCCTGCCCACTCCAACAACAAGCAGCATGTTTACCATTATCGCTCAGTCAGCGGGTTGGACACTTTGGAAGTGACAATGAGCTATTTTTCAGAGAAGAGACAAGCCATTGACCTGCTCAGACCTTTTTAGATCATTCCTAGAAATACAACCACTCACATTCAAATATACTAGTTAGACAGTTACACAAGTACTAACTGAAGCATTCTAATTCAATTACAATTTACATTTTAAGCCTACATTGTTCAAGTAGGATAGTTAGAGGCTAGTAAAACAAATGTGCATGTAATGCCTAAAGGGCGAATTTCAAGATTAGTATTTGTCTCGTTTTCTATTAAAAAAACTAAACACTTAAAACAAGATGCATTTACTTGTAAGAAGCAAAATGGCAATACATTTTAATCTTGTTTTAAGACAAAAATAACATTTAGTGAGGTTCAGGTTTAAAACAAGAACAAACTGTATACCGATAGGTCAACAACTTAATTAAAAAAAATTAATTACAAGTTTATTGTATTTATGTACATTTGTCTTGTTTAAAGGATTAGATATTTTTATTGGAAAAATCCTTTTTTTTGCCACATTGCCACAATACTGAGGGTCGCAGTTGCGAATATAAATTTTAATTGATTCTGAAACTTGATTTTATCTCAATTACTGTCTTTTCCCTCTATTTCTTTTTGTTTTATTTATATTGTAAAACACATTGGATCAACTACAGTTGTTTAACTTGGGCTCTATAAATAAAATTTAACTTGACAACACTCGTTCATTTTACGAGTGGCTCATCTGCGTTGCCATTAAAGTTCATATTTTGGTTTTGCGTGACCTCTGTGTGTATGACTGCAATTCCAATCATCAGAATAAAAAGCATACCACACATCCTCTAATCCAGTTTATTCTTTTTCAGCAAAAGGAAAGAAAAAGAAAAACAATGAAATGAAAAGAAAGGCTACAGAATTTTTATCTTATCCACATCTTAATTTTTTGTTTTTATGTTAACCTAAAAAGGGAAGAAAGTAATACAGCTATGCTATGCTGTGAGTTAACCAGAAACACAAAGGTGGTTAAATAAGGATTTTTCTTAAGATACACAATATTCATCTCTTTCTTCAGTTCTGTCCTCCTCAACATCTCAACAGAAAACCAGTCAAAAGTAAATAAAATAAAAGCGCCGCTAAATTGAGACTCTGATTTCCTCGCTCCCACCAGCAGAAAGCACACCCCTCCTCAATGCCACAGACAGGAGGGGAGGGAGAGAGAAAAGAGAGAGAAACAGTTGAATACAGGAAGGAAAGTTGGCATGAGCAGGCTAGAGACAGTAAAGAAACTAGCGAGAAACAGAAGGATGACATCGAAGAAAGCAAGAACAATAGCGGAAAAAACAGCGGCTTTAACCGAGGCAGAGAGTCTTTTGCAAGGGCTGATGGGAGATTTACGAGGTTACAGAGTGTTTTTATTCAGACCTGAACGAACTACAGTTCCCAGACGAGCTGTGGGCAGCCCTTCCCCAACTGAACCCACTCCAAAGGGTACCGTTTGAATTTGCTTCAGCCCTTGTGTTGGACCGAGCGTTGAAAACGAGGCTGTAAGTGCATATGAATGTAAAACAGGCACAACTCTGTCACAGCTCAGCCAATGAAATCACTCGATGAGCCACGGCAGAGCAGAAAAGCAAAGTCGGGCTTTTTCCAGGGTCATCACGGGACAGGGTAGCTTATGTGATCCAGGTCACGCCTCCTCCCTCAGAGACTTTGTCATTTGAACGTCCGTGTGATGGAGGAGACTTATGGAGGTGGAAATGAAATTCTCAGAGGTCTCAATCGATCAACATGTTTCCCCTGGAGTCGATCGCAGCCTCTGAAAAAGAACAGTTCTCCAAAGTACAGACGGTTCGGGAGAGGAGGCTGCTTGCTATCTCCCTGGCATGACCTTGAGGGAAGTTCTTCTGACCTACTGACCTATATTTGCACTGGGGGGGGCAGATAACAGAAAGTTAAGGCTCTGTGTGTGATGAGCCCATGGCTACTGAGGGGACAGAGGTCAGAGTTCAAGCAGGGGTACGGGGTCCTCTGAGATGTACTGGAGAAATAAAGATGCCACTAGTAGGTGAGTGGGGTGTGTGTATGTGGGTTGTGTGGGTGTGTGTGCACGCACTCAGAGTACCACAGATCAGTGGACAAGTGTGTATGTGTGTGTGTGTGTGTGTGTGTGTGTGTGAGAGAGAGAGAGAGAGAGGGAGAGAAATAGATAGAGATAGAGAAAGAGCTAGGGGTGTTCAAGAGCACTCTTCTCCGATGCGCTGGCAGGTTCGGCCCACCTTACGGTCCAGTTTAACCATCTTCATCACGGCCTCCTCTCGGCCACGCCCCAGATGGTCAAACATACAGTTGTGTTGCTCCGGCAACCGGTGCAACATGCAGAACACATAACCTGAATGTGAGAGAGAGAGAGAGAGAGAGAGAGAGAGAGAGAGAGAGAGAGAGAGACAATGGGATGAAAAGTCTTGTATATTCGACTCAAGGTTGATTTAAAAAAGCATTCTAACAACACAGCGTAACACTCAATTTAACTGATTTACCAGTATAGGTTGAGAGTACATCTTATTCTCCACTTACGGCCTCTTTAAGACACAACAAACAGCTCTCAAGTCACCAAGTGTTTACCCTGATTGGATTGGAAGTAATCCAATCTCCAGTACAGATTACATTTTTAATGTGGCACTTTTATTAGCATGACAAAAATGGTTCAGTCAAATTTGTTTTCAGCATTCAATGGCATAAAATAAAATGACAGACTTTACTGCAAATAGATATTAAAATATAAAGTATAATGCAAAAAAAATCCCAAAACCTCGAATCTGATGATTTAGACAGGTAAGAGTACACGCCCTTAACACAACACACAACTTTAGCCACTAAGAAACACAAACAATGCATAATTTTAACTAAATATTCAAATGCTTTCTAAAATGCTCTATAGAAAAAGAATTTTGGCTCAGTTTGGATAAAAGAATCTTCCACATACATTAATGCAAATGTCTTACATGGGTAAGATGGTCTAAAGCTTTCCCTATATCACTACACATAACACAAACCTGATCTCAGATCATTTATGAGTAAATAAAAACTGTGAGGATCCATTCAGTCCTAAGAGCCTCATTACCGAGAGCGTCTTGTTAAAGAGTTTAATGTATTCATTAATACACACTGTGTTTTTAATGAGTCAGAGATGAGTAAAAGCTTATAATGCTTCAATTACAGCAGCCACAGAAGAGCACTACACACACCAGTGTTTCCTGCACTGTGCGTATACACACATTATATTACAGCATATATTACATATATACATTTAATATACATTACATTTATCTATGTATACATATACAAACTGAATTATATATACACACATACATACAAACACACACACACATATATTTATATACACATTGTGTATGTATAGTGTGTGTGTGTGTGTGTGTGTGTTGTGTATAATACATGCGATGCTGCTCTTAATCATCTCCTACTCGCATTGTGCAGTCCATATTGTGAACTAACTGCTAGACTGGGTCAGACGTGGATTAGTATATTTGTAAAATTAACTTGAAGATGGTGCAATTCGTCTGATGTTTAAAACTCTCTCGCGCCCCAGTTTAATATGCAGAGGCGACTGTAAGCAATCCATTTGTAGGCTGAGACAAGTATGAACACTGTGGTGTTGGATCAGAATCATCTTTAATGCCAAGTACCATGGGTCACATGTACACCGAGCTTAACAGAGAGTAAAAACATTAATAATAATAATACAAATAAAAAACAATTCTTAATTTGTTTTTTAAATTGTTATAATAAAAGCCGTGCAAACTAAAAGAAATATTAATAAAACTATAGGAACTGTAAACATAATAATTTAAAAAAATTTAGGAAAATAACAATAAGACATTAACTGTACATTAAATGTACTCACTGCCAATGCTCAGAGCTTGGAAGATGCAACAGTCTGGGACATGTATCAAAACATTTCTCTATATGTTTGAGCTTCCAAGGCGAGTCCGCTTTTAGTTACAATGTAACTGGGAGCTGGAACTAGCTTCCAGAAGAGATCAGATGTGCTCCAACAGTAACCACATTCAAATCCAGACTCAACACATCTGTTTAGCTGTGCATGTACTGGATGTTTTTTTATTTATGTATCCCCGTTTTAATACATTTTCTGTTCCCTAAATTGTGTATTTATTCAAAATTGTTTCTGTTTCTGTTGCTATTTTTATTTCTTATGCATGGTATTCTTAATTCCTATGCATCTGTTGTGATTACTTTGATTTTCATTTCTGTTTATATAAAGCACTTTAAATTACCATTGTGTATGAAATGTGCTTTATAAATAAACTTGCCTTGCCTTCCTAATCAGCCCCGACACAGCAACACTTGCTCCACCAATAGGGTGACTTTAAACCACTCATCCGTTTAATGGAACAAGAGAGATTCGTTCGGGAAATGTTTGAAAACACTTAAAAATGGCAACAACACGCATGTCGAAGCCAGATGTAAAGGGTGCCACCGGCACAAAGAAATTCTTCTGAGCATTCCGAAGACACAAATAGAGTTCCTAACCCTAAGCAGTTAAAGCGATGGAATTCTGAGTGCCACAGGAGTCCCGTTTCTGACGGACCCTGCAGAGATAATGACTCAGATGTGAGAACAGTGGGATTCATAAGTGTATTATCAGATCAGTGGGAACTGCTATCAGACTGATGACTGGCACTGCTGCAGTACGACACCACCTTCAGTTTAACAAGCAAGACAAAAAATAACAAGCACAGCCTATTAAAGTGCCGTTAACTGTGCAATTACATTTAAATGCTCACTCTGTTTCATTACCTACAGTTAGCATCTGAAATTTAAATGGCCAAGGGGGGTTAAATATCCTCCTTTAGTTCTGTAGGGATTCTAAAGTTCTTGCTGAAATCACAACTACCGCACAGGCAGGCAGGTGAAACATAAGCCAAACCACACGGAACCTGCGCCTGCAGAGAAGTGAATCGTAACGCCCGTCATTAACAGCCTTCTACATTTGTTGGTATCTTTGCTAATTTGAGTTATTTTAGTTTTGCTTCTAGTTTTATTGTAGTTTTATTAATAGTTTATGTTAGCTTTCTATAGCAGTCTAAACCCTAAGCGAATTATGTTTTGTGACATTTCCTTTATCGTAAACAAAGCTGTACAGGCTGTAAGCAAGCAAGTCTGAAAGGCACTTTAGTTTTGATGCTGCAGATTTGGTGGAAGAGAGAGACAGAAAGAGATATAGAGAGGTCATACTGACCACAGCGACAGGACCCTAGCTCCTGCTGTACGAGCTCCAGTTTGGTTTGGCAGCTATGGCACCGCCGACGGTTCTTTTGCTTGGGAACTCGTGGAGAACCTTCAGAACATGAGGCCTCTCCCACCCGAACACGCTTCTCTGGAGACGACTCGCTCTCTGAACCTGAAACACACACACACACACACACACTCTTTCACAGGTAATGTGCTTTAATGCTGCAGCAGAACCTGGTGTGAGTGCGACTGAACTGCACAAATGAACTGTACTGTGTGACACCCTGGAGTTTGAAGTCTGAGTTTTTTATTAACCTTTGTAGTTTGAATACTTTGCTAGGTGGTTGCTATGGTGGTCTGGCTGGTTGCTAGGGCACTGGAATTCGGTGACCTGTGCAAATGGAGCACAGCATGAAAGCACTGCAGAGGAACTTGCAGGAGAACGTTTATGATTCTTTTGACAGTGGTATGGCTTGATAGAAGCTTCTACTCTATTGATTTGTACTGACCCTGGTTAGTCTGTCTAGACCAGAACCTTGTTATGACTGTGTTAGATAATTTGTAAAGTACTGCAAGTCACAAAACCCTGTACAAGAGATCAGACAGCCAAACAAATAAACATAACCATTACAATTACACAATAATCATTTTTTATGAGTTAAATAAGTTTTGCAAGCTACCTAAAATGAAAAAACAATTACTCTGAAACAATCCTTGTCTCTGCATGACGTTTTTCATGTATTTAGATGTTTTCATAAAAATACATGTTAATATAAATGGCAACAGTAGCTGTTTGGCCATCTAATTATAAAACATGCATTAAATTCATTTCAGAGTAAATATGTAAATAAAAATGGCTTAAATTTAAAACATGCAGTGCAACAGAATGAACCAGGTGCAACCAAAACATTTTTCTTTAATATTTCTCATCTAATAAACTTAAATAGCCTCAGCTGAACCTTTCAAGAAAGATTCATGCACTGATTTGCATTTACAACTAAAAAAAAGTACAACTTTAAAAAGCTGTGTCTCTCTCTCACAGACACACACAGACACACACAGACACACACAGACACACACAGACACACACAGACACACACAGACACACACAGACACACACAGGGATGGTGGTGAGGTTGTACCTGAGTCACAGGGTCGTTTTGTAGGAGTGGATAGCGTGCCGCGAGCTGTCTCTGTACTGGAGACTTCTGGAGGGAACGAGAGAGAATAATATCATTATTGCAAGGGTAATATCTTCCAGCTCCTTCTTTCAGAGATCATTTATACATTTGTTGTGCCATGTTGTATTAACCAGCAAACACACTGAAGCGCAATACAAAAGCATCCAACTCGTTCATTTCGTTGTGTGAAAAGAGTAAGCCCGGTTATTCCGCTCATTTTGTGTTTTGCGGAACAAAGAAACTAATATGAAGTTGAAATGACAGTGATTGTGTGCCCTCACCGTCCTGTGCAGGAAGAGGCGTGGCTTCAGATGAGGGCTCCTCTGAGCTGGCTGGCTTGGAGGACAGGGTTTGGCTACTGCTGCTGCTCGACTCATTACAGAAGACTGCTGATTGGCTATTGCTGGAGCTGGGGGCGGGCTCTGGAGTGCAGTCCTCATCTGGCTGTTTCTTCTGTATGTCTGGTGGAGAAGAGAGAACAGAAAGAGTGTGGGAGTCTCTTCCACACAGTTCAGACATAGTGACATAAGCGCAACCAAAGCAAAACAAAGCACACACTTACCAGCAAAGCATTTGGAACAAAGGTTCATGGTTTTGCTGGACCTGGAGAGGAAGCGGAAACATAAATATTATAGCTGTTTCCTGTGTGCATTACCTAAATTTGACTCACAATAATTTCATGTAGCTCAATAGGTAGAGCACTTCATTAACAGTGCAAAGGTTGTGGGTTCGATTCCCAGGGAACACAAGTACTGATAAAGAGGTATACCCTGAATGCACCGTAAGTTGCTTTGGATAAAAGCATCCGCTACATGCATAAATGTAAATTCAACAGCAAAATGTAATACCATAAAAAAAAACCACCAACAATCTGATCATTACAAACCAGATCCAAACCAAACTACTTAATTTGTCATGAAAGACCAAAAATTCAATAAACACTTTTTACTTTCCTAACGAATGTTCACATACAGAAGAAACACTTGTCTTTGCAATCCTGCTCTACCACTGAAGAGACTTTTCAACTGAGATCACAAATTCATCTTATCTGAAGTAATTTCTATGGCAACTGATGCAGATACACTAAATACTGGCTACACTGTTTGAACAAGCAAATCTGACATCAACACTTGCAAAATTAGGGTTGCAAATCTAGGAAATTTTGGAAATATTCCAAGGTGGAATATTAAGGGAATATGCAGGAATTAAAGCAAATGTTTTTTAAAACACTGTATCATATACAAACAAATATATACATATGTGCTTCCCCGTACTTGTATTTATCCATAAATCCCATAAATTCCCATTAAGTTTCCAAAATTCCCAGAAACTTGCAACTCAAAAATGACAGTGAGGACAGTCAGTCCTAAAGATCAGTTTTGAAAACCAAATGGAAATTGTGCAATGTAAAGTCTTTTATCTGTTGTTCACCTGCAGGCTGATGATGGTCGTACACACTTTATTTACATAGAAGCAAACAGCCACTGCATTTCCTGCACTGACTCAAGCGCTCCCTCAGGATGACACAGGTTAGTTATGAAAACAACATCAACAGACCTTCTCCAGCCCAATCAAGTGCAATCATAATCAGCAGCCAATCAAGGAGGCGGAAGGAAGCATGGGGAGAGAGCAGGGTATTGTGGGTAGGCATAATGCATATTAAAAAGATGAGCGCATCTGAGTGTGGAGGAAAACATTGCATGAACAGGGCAACTGACAGAGCAGGGTTCTGCATGTATAAAAAGGCTGGAGACGCACAATGGTTGCCATGGAGATTGGCTGGATTAGTTTGTGCAATGACAGATGATGAGATCCTGACAGTGAGGATGTGGTTTAATCTGATCATACATCACTGTCAACCGCAGCTGGAAACCTCTCTAGTAATGATGAAGTCACCCTGGCTGGGAGCAAACCAACAAAACACATGCAACAAATTGTGTATGACTGATTGTTTAATATGACCCAACACAGCGCTGGTGCTATAAGGGACGTTTTCTCCAAAATGTCTCCACGAAAACTGCTGATGAGAAGCTAATTGCCAATAAATAAGTTAAAAAGCTTGGATCGCACGCGTCTTGAGACCGTGTGTTCTGTTTCATTCATTCTCCATTCTTCCATTTGCTTTTAACAGCCTCTACTTTCATGAGGAAAGTAAATACAAATTTGATTTCGATAACAGTCTAGAGACAAAGACAAGAGTTACAAAACAATGTCAGAGGAACTGTAACTGTTAATGATGAAAAAATGCATGTATGTTTCTGTGTGTGGCCTTCTGTCACATCACTCCAAACCAATCAGCCGGCCCCTCTCTGGATTAATGTGACATCTCCTGTTAAATGTCATCTACAATTACAGTTTATGAAGAGATGCAAGAGCCTAATCAAGACTTCAGCACACACACATCTCACACCACACACACAAATAAATACACACCTCATCCCAACTAAGTGTGTGTGTGTGTGTGTGTGTGTGTGTGTGTACAGGTTTAACTGTATTTGTGAGGGCCAAATGTCCTCCTTAAATAAGGAAATATGACAAACAACTTGTTAGGACTTTTAATTTTATGTACTTTTAAACTAAATGTATCTGTCTGAGTAAATAACAGAACTTTCGTTATTAGGTGAACTATTTCCTAAGTCATTTCACCAAATAACCACAACAGCTCTAAATACAGACTGTTGATTGGTGCAGCGCTTCCTAGCAGCCCCCATAATCAGAAAGCAAATCAAAGATTAAAAAAGCAACAAAGCAAAATGATTGAAAACGTTTGACAATTAAACTACGGTTAACATTGCAATGTTAAAATACAATTACTACGGGTGTAACGATATACCAGTGCCATGGTTTGGTTCACATCACAGTTTTGGAGCCATGGTTTGGTTCACATCACAGTTTTGGAGCCATGGTTTGGTTCACATCACAGTTTTGGAGCCATGGTTTGGTTCACATCACAGTTTTGGAGCCATGGTTTTGGTTCGATTCAGTTCTGTTTGATGTGGGGCAAGGTTCAGGCATGGTACCAGCAATGCTAAGGAACACTAGATTTACTTTTAACTTCATAATCATAACACTCGAAGACAGAGACTTTATACAGATTAACCAAACCACTAAATAAATAAAATTTATTCTAACAAGATAAACTAGTGTATTTGTTAAGGGGACGTATGTTTATTGGAGTTCACACTTTGATCTCGGATCCATTTTTTTTTTTGACTAATATTAAAATCAAAGAGCAAAGAAGAGCAGAGCAGCCCACCTACTGTTAACCTGCTGTAAATAAAGCTACACAGGAAGAACATTAACCATTCACACCATTCGACTGCACCGCTGTATGAAATTACTGTAAGACCAGAAATGTCTGATTTGATTTTTAACAGCATGATCAGGACTAAGTCTGAAGGAATGAACGAGGAGGAGATAACGGTGGTACTTTATGAACGTGCAGGTTCTGTGAGAGATCATGACTTCAGGACAGTTACAAACACACAACCTCTGGAGTTTACAGGTAATCACATTTATTCCTGTGTTAACCCTCCTTTTATGAAGAATAAAGTTATGTTATGGGTCAGAATGATATCTAGTTAAAACACACACACATACACACAAAACAGCAATGAACAGCTTAAAACCTTTATTTTGGTTTGTAAGAGACTACAAAAAAGAAATATGAGAATGTAGTATAATATTTAACCTGTATAAATATTTTTTGTAACTTAACTGTAGTTATTTTAATGCATTAGATTTGTATCTGTGATAGCACATGGACTGACAGTATTTTGGAGTACCCGGTCCAAAAGAGTGTGTCTGACAAAATCTGAAAAGAAATGTGTGAATGCTGATTTCATCTTCACAGTGCAGAGAGAACAAGACATAACAATAAATGAAATAAATCAAAGAAATGTTTTAGTTTGGGTCTGTTCAACTACCTATGAATATGAAAGTATAAAGGTCACAATTACTTGTAATATAATCATCGTATACAAAATGGTTTCAGACTTTTAATAACACATTAGTGTGTCCACAGCTTGCATCTACCTGTCTTGTATTGGAGGACAAAGGCATTTTCAGAGTAAAATATAACATCTTATGTCATCTTCAGGAAGTAATCGTGTGGGGATCAGAAGCTACAGACCAGCTACAGTGTATTTGGGGCTGCCGTGTGTTCTTCTGCTGGCTGCAGTCATAGTGCTGTGTGTCCAATCAGTACAATACAAACAAACAATCACCAGTTTGACATCAAGAGCAAAAACCTTACAGAAAAGATAAACCAGCTAATAACCATGAATACCAACATCACAGAAGAGAGAGACCAGCTAGTAAACAAGAATACCAACATCACAGCAGAAAGAGACCAGCTCCTAAACAAGATTCATGACCTTAATAAAAAATGTGAAAAGTTACAAAAGAAACAGGAAGATGGAGGAACAGTAAATTATAGTATGAAAAATATAATGAAATATGTATTTCTTTGAAACACCTTAATATATGGTAATATTCTGTATAGGTAACTATGACTAGTTACAAATGAACAAATATCAGTTATTGAGCAAGTACATTACAGATTAGTGTTCAAAACTGTTTCATATTTCCCCGATTCACAAATGTAAGTTTATAATAATGACTATAACTTGATTTGAACTGACAAATGTCAATTTGACTTGTGGTTATGTCAACGTCTGTAAACAGAAAGATGATGATGATCCAGCTGTGGGCTGAAATGGTTCAGTTAATATTTTTTGAACATAGCTGGCAATAGAGGAAAATGGGTAAGACTTTACATTAAGGTTCCCTTTTTAATGCATTTATAAAGGTGCTCATTAAAATAACACCTTTATAACTTATTTACAAAAGCATTTGTTTTACCTGCATGAATAAAAAGTGTGATTCTAATGAAACACCTGCCAAATAATGGCCATTAATAATTAATAATGAACCATTTCAACTCAAGTTATATTTATTACATTTATTTTTTTCATACTCACTTGACTAAAAACAAGATTCATGATCATCATCATATAAATTATAATATAGACTTTTGAGACTGAAGTGTGTTGTAGTTTTTCCGTATTATTCTAATATCTCAATGTCTGAATGTCTGGTTCTTTATAAAAGCCTTCATATGATGCTTAATCATAACATGAACATACAATGAATGCTCAACAATTCATACAATGACCAATTTCTCCAAAACACTAGAAGGGCAACTAACTTAATTATTCATTATATTGGGCTGGTTGGGGCAGCAGGGAGTGGAGGCATTCGGTACGCTATCAGAGTACCGTGGTATGTACCATGGTTTCTCGATTTGGTTTTAAATATTGTATACCCCTAGGATTTAACAACAAAACTCTTACGTGAAAGTGTATGCATTTAAAATACGTATTCAGTTGCATTGTGTACATGAGCTGAGTGCCTGTTAAAGATAAATGGAGAATAAGAGAGTTCTCTTATCTACCTGATTTACACCCCCATATGCATATTTATGCAAATGGTTCGATTCACTCAAACACACTCCTGAAGGACACTTCAGAGAAGATCACCAGCTCATCACCGGCGTGAGAAGTCCTGCCTAATTTCAAATTATACACACAGAAATCACCAAAGGACCGCACACTTTACCGTTGAAAATGGAAAAGGTTTCTTTTGCATTCGGCCTCGCATTTGAGCTGCAATAATAAAAAATTGTGTGGCAATCACAGGGGACGCTACATGCAAACACAACAGATGATCTCACCATCTACGCTGCTTCCCTGCCCACACCGGCTCCCTTAAGATACTGTGTGCTAGAAAATGAGAAGAGCGACGTGCTAACAGGTGTTAAAATGAAGATGCCAGATGGAGGTACGGAAATGAAAAATGAAATTCCACAGCTGCCCTTCACACTTCATCCCCTCTGAACCGTTGCGCCCTCTATCTACACACACACAGAGATGACTTTGGTACAAGAGCAAACTACATACCGCACACATTAAAAGCACTCCAGAAATCCTGAGCATTCTACAGTTCAAGTCAACATGATACAAACCCAATTTGCTTTCATAATGTAACGCATTTTTGAGTATAAATAAAAAAATATAGGGCAAGACTTTATCCATCTTTTATAAGCAGCATGAAGACAGGTGGATCAGGGTTCTGTAAATTAATTTTAACGAAAGATTAGAAAGACAAACTTTGTCCGCAACAAATTTTTTCATGGACAGATAAGAAACAGAACATATTACGAAGGTAAAAGGGTCGATTTGACTTCAAATTTAGAATAGTATAGCTGTCATTTTTTTAAAGCAATGTTATTTTGTTCCCAAAAAAGTGACGATCAATCAAGCAACAACTGCAAAAGATCATACAGCTGCATTTGTTTGCAGTAAACTACATTTTCTGACAATCTACTGCACTAAACAGACTTCACTCTCGTGTCACTAGATACTTCATAGCTATCTGTCTAATCTTGGCATGTCATTACTCAAACGTTCACATCCATTTTCTGATTAGTTTTTTATAAGCCATTGGCTTAACAAAATGTGGGACATTTGTCTTCTCTTGTTTGACATTCGGGGAAGAGAAAAAACAACAGCCAATACGATGTTAGCGTTCTGATGATGTCACCAACAATTGTTCGGAATGAAGTGTGCTGTTGTACAAAAAGGTTTCTTGACGCTGGTAATCAAAACACTGGTGTCATTTAACACCAGTGCTGGGCAAGTCTGCACAAGGTACGAGGCTAAGGAAGAACCATTCACAGGTTCTGAAAATGCTTTCCTTCTGGAAACAGTTTAACTGAAACTTTTCTGCAAGTATTCCTTTACTAAACAGAGCAGAATATAAAACCCACCAAAATAACTACCCTACAACAATTCAACACTTCATGGCTATCAGATTTAACAAATACAGTCCTACACATCTCAGATTATGATAGAAAACGATTATCCGAGACCACTGTCATTAGTTACATCACACACCATTCATATTACCACTGGAACTATAATTGGTCCACATTAGTTCATTTATACTATAATCAGATCTAAAGAAAGAGTATCTCGCAATGATGCTGCAAAGTACTAAAAGAAATATTGCTACAAAAACACAATCCCAAAAGGTAATGATGAAATTCATGGGCAAATAATTCATGGAAGGGTATCTGTGGGCCTTCAGTAGGACTGTCTGACCATCCCAGTTTGATTATCTGGTGCTGTGATTAGCCTGCAAATCATCCCGAGTTGTTGAAAAGGCTGGGCGATGGAAAATGGCTAAAAGGCATAAGATAAACACATTAAAAATCTGTTCAAACCACACGAAAGCATATTTTCGCACAATGTAATTGTTTTCCTTTGTACGTACTATGATAATACACAGTAAAAAAAAGCAATATTTAGGTCCACCTATTTTTAACTGTTGAATCAATTTTTTACTGAATCTTTTCAATAGATATGAATCAAACTTGCTATTAAAACTTCTGTCCTTCTGTCCTCGTTTCTTCTGAATTGGTTGAAATGTAATTGAAATGTTTATAACATTGCAACATTTTATTTCACCAGCAAAATCATTGTGAATATACTGCCAAAAAAGTCCAATATTTCACCCAACCCACAGTTCTCCTCGTAAACGCTGAATGCTTAACCAGGACCATCATAAAGCTAAACCATCAATGATGCTAGTCAAAAAGTCTGAAAAGCATCATTGACTAGTCATCATGAAATCAAAATATACTCTTTTTATATTTAATATTGCAGTGCTATTTATAAATGATTTATCTGTGCATTATCATTTTTTTTATTCATGTGCTCTTGTAATCTTCAACCAAAATCTGTAAATGTACTTCCGCTCTGGAATGACAAACCTTCTCTGATGATGTCAGCCTGGTAGCTTGGGCGGAGCCAGAGCCAATAACCATTACCCTTCAACAGTAGTCTGCTGCAAGCTTTGAAACGCCTATTTTTTATAACCAATCAACTCCTAGTGGAAAAAACAAACCATGCCCTCAATTTTTCTGTTTCACTATGAATTACGTCTGAATACTGAAGTAAATTGGGTTGCAACGTCCAGTTCACGTGTACTTCAAGGACAAAAACTCATTTTAACAAAAGATAATCTGATTTATTGCTTGTTGCTTTATCATGTCTCACCTGTTTCAGATGGTGATAAGTGAACAGAGTCCATTCAAACAGGTAAATCGAAAGCATCCCATTGTTACACAGTAACAATTCATTATGCATGATTACAATACCGGGACAAGCAATTTAACACGAACGGTCTGTTATCTGTTAAATGATTTCAACCACTGATTTAGAAGGAATGGAGCAACGTGCAGCCAGTTTTACAAGCATTTACCAGTCCCACCCAATAGTCACCTCCTGTGTAACATCATGACTTCATATTTCTGAAAGCAAACCAGTGAATCTGTTTAAATGAATGGAATCTGAATCTAAATAAGGAAAAGAGGGGCAGAGTCTGAACAGTAACAGGCTGTGATTTGAATCTGTGGGATATAAAACCATAAGACATTATTCTTAGAAAAAGTTGCACCAGAACTAAGGGATCTTACAAAAAACAGATTTAATCATCAATCACAAAGACTACGGCACCTATATTTAAAATAATCCACACCTACAGTGTATCATTGATAAATACATACACTATATACTGATATAAATACATACACTACATACTGATGAAAGCTGTAAAACTGAATGTTGAAGCAGACACATAGTGCAAAGGACCAATTTGTACATTAAACAGAATGTGTCAGCGTGTTTATCTACCTCACACACCTTGAAGCAAACTTTATTCCACAACTTGACCCTGAAAAACTATAGTACTCAGATGACCCTTCGATAAGCTCATCCCCTTGGTTATTGCCACTCAGTATGATATGTTTTACAGTATCTGTGCTCATTCACAACCTGTAGGTGTATATCTCACAAACTCATATCCCAGCAACTCAAAAAATGTACATTGTGATAAGTTTACAAACACTGTGTGCTGAGATTTGCCTTTCTACATACTTAAAACGCTATCAGTGTGAATATCGAGCATCAACAGTACCAACATGGGTCCATCATATTGATTATTTTCCATTATAAGCTAAATGGATCACATGTCATGGGTTCGCCATATTGATTATTTTCCATTATAAGATAAATGGATCACATGACTAAACTCCAGTTGAGAAAACCTGACCAAACACATGAGTGCATTAACCCTAATAAACATTCAACTGAATAGACTGTGATTAAATCATTTGATACATAATCCACGCAAATAAATGCATGTGACAAATTCTTTAAGAGCCCTCATTGATGTCACACCCAACAGAAAGTTAATCTGTCATTATCCTTTAATGATCCAATATGGAGACAATGGATGTGTGTCAGAAAACTTCCTATCTAAACATCAGTAGTGATACAAGCATTTCAGGAGAACAGAGGTGTGGATCAAACGCTTTTAACACCTACAGTGCTTAAATATGCTGTCTAGGAGTTTTAAAAGACAGTGTAAAATGATGCAAACAATGGCCAAAACATGCTGTAAATGCTCATGATGCTAAACAACGTACTGTCTAGGCAGACATCTCACTAGGTTTCGAAATAAAGCACAAACACATGCCCAGAAATTCTGCATGCAACCATGATTTCTAAACACTCTGTCTACTTAGACAGCTAACTAGGTTTTGAGTAACACCCAAAACCGCTCTCTGTAATGTCCAGAATGCTGCCTGGGTAGCCAGATCACTAAATTTTAAGATCCAGCACAAATCAGACCACATGTAATGCTGAAAGACTCTGCAATCGTCTATAATGCCCAAAAATGCCTAGACAGGCAGCCCACTGGGCTTTGACAAAACAAAATTGCCCCCTATTATTGCAAAAAAAATAGTTTGTAGGTAGGCAGCTTACTAGGTTTTGGACTACATCCCACAACGATTGCCAAAAATACTGCATTGGTCATTTATTTCCAAACACCCTGTTTCTATGTGCAGACAGCTTACACAACCCTGAGACAGTAAATGATTGTTGATAACGGGCAGTGATATCCGTGATCTGTCAGTTCAGCTTACGGGGCTCATGAAAAGCACCAAATCCCTCACATTTGTATCTGCTGAGCCTCGCTGTTTAAATGTGGCGTGTGTTTAAGGACAGTGTTTGTTTAATATGTGTGTGTTTGAGAAGAAACAACAGCTGTGAATGTGGAAAACAGGAGTGGTTGTTCCCCACCCCCATCCTATCGGCCTACAACAATGAACAACAAACACTGCTCATTTCCTTCACATTTATCACCTTATCCGCATCAGATCCGCCGTACGCACATGTGCACGTATTAAATGAATAATCTTACCCCCAAAATCCGCAAGGGCAGCGCGGAGGTATACTGGGCGGCTTGCTGCGCTCGCTCCCTGTGTCCCCCATGGCGACGATGCAAAGGCGGCGGGCTGCGACAGGAAACACCGGGGATTTGCTAGCGGCCTAGTGCTTGTGCGGGAATTCCTTGGCTTGACGTTTGCCCAAAAACGCTTTGCAGCGCAATCCCCGAGATTAAAAACGCAACTCAAGAAGTACAAAACGCGGACGCGAGCAGCCGCTACTATATATTTCACTTAATTTAAACAATATTTAAGAAATGAACGGCCGCGTACAGTCCGACGGACCGCACCGGGAGTCAAGGCCGATCAGCTGGCGAGTGGACGATACCATCTCCCGAATAGATGATGTTAATTATCGTTGCAAATATTTTCACGGCGGACTTTAACGTCTAGTCCAGCTTTTCACAACATCTCGTTATTAACAAACGACGGAAGTGGTATATTGTTGAAATGTGTGCCCACATCGTTTGACGTTACGTTTCGGTAACGTTATATCCATTCAATGTTCCCCGGAAAGAAAGTGGTAGAGTCCAAGCTGTATGCCTTGTTTGTAAAGGGGATTTGAGCTCTAAAGCTGTTTAAGTACGAGACCTGCTGCATGCTGCTCGTAAGATGAACTGTTCACAGGCCTCGACTGCTACTTATTTATAATTATAACCCTAAATAATTACCTTAAAATTACTCTAATATATGCGTAACGTTGAATAGCACATTGAAAAAACGCTGGCTCAAGGCCACATAGTAATGCCCGTAGTCTTCCCATTGCAATGGAGGAGCAATGATTTCATTCTGTGTATGCAAACATTACATGCAGACCTTTTACAAAGGCTTCACAAAAATGGCAGCATAGCATTGTTGTCTTGCAAATATTAGGAGTAAAGGATACTAGTGCAGGATGAAAAGCTATTGAACATGAGTTTAGAAAGGCAAGACAAACTTTGTAAGACATTGACCCAAAAGTTTAAAGAATGATGTTTCGCAGGCTTTACAGGTCTTATGAACTTTGACATCTGTTATTACTGTATACAGCAATCTAAAAGCATTCGAAGAGTTACGGACAGAAACTTAAGTCTGGGATTTTTGTTGCTGTCAGTCTGATCAGTTAGAAAACATTTAGCACACTATGTCAGAACAGGCCCGAATCCCAGCCAATGTTAGGTTAGGTTTCCCTAACATTTCAATTAAGTAACAAAAACTTTAAAAAATGTTATTTTGAATGCTCTAGGAATGTTCAAAACGTCCAGTTTTATAGATGTTGTACATTTCCTAATTCTGTTTTTTAAAACATGCCATTATGAACTTAAGAATAAAGTTTTGATATATATGTAAAAAAGTTCCTAACTTAAAGATAACTTTTCGAGAACATCAGCCAATGTTATGAGAATGTTCCCTATTAGCTTGGATGTTGGGGTGAATTAAAGATCCGTGTTTCTGATCACGGCCTAACATATGAGGCCTAACTGCAAAAGTGGCTACATTGGCAGAGGTCAAAAGCAAACTAAATCTATATTTATTGACATGTTTGCAACAGAGAATCTGTTTTGTCAATATCAGACATTTTTGTGTGAGTAGTATTACTGGAAGCTATTACCAGATTTTAAGGGGGAGAGAAATAATTCAATTTTAGCTATAAGAACATTATATTATATGTGGACTTTTTGCAAGGCTTAACAAAAAAGGCAAAACAAAAATAAAATCTATATTTATTTATGTCCAATAAACAAAGACATCATTGCTAAACACATTGTATTTTTGTGAAAACAAGCACCAATAGTGGTGCATGTTGCCACACTATGGGGGTAAGTCACAATAGAAACCCACCATTGAATAGCATATCATAGGCTTTTCAGGAAATTGTATCAGCAAAATAATTATGAAGCATACAACAATTTATGAAACTGCAAAAATGTAACATTTAGTAAATGTAACAGCTCTTGGTTATGTAAAAGCTCTTATGTAATTAGGATTTTGACTCAAAATATTAAAGGCAGGTAGGCTTTTTGTTACCAGAAACATTTTTAGTTATGCTAGTTGAAAGTCTCTTCACATCCTGACAGTAATCACTAAGTAAAGTGGTCTAAACATATTTATATAAATATATATCTTCTGTGGAAGGCGCAGGACCATAAAATGTTCATCCAATTATTGTATTCAGTCCGAATGCAATGACAGGATGTCCTACTTGCCTGTCAAACTATATATTTGCATACCTCTGTGCATCGCATTCATGTGTTTTAGAGGAGGCGTGCCTTTGGAGAGCACTCTGAAGGGAAGGTGGGATCTTATGCTTTTATGCTTAAGCCAGGCTGCTATCACTAGCCTCTCCAAAATTGCCTACCCTACATTTAAGTTTCATGTAATACCACGTCCCCGTGTGACAGCTTGCTCCAGTCCCTATAAAGTACAGGGGTACTTTTTGAAGCAAGCTTAAAAAATGGCAACACTGCATTTCTGTGTTACAAATATTTAGAGCACAATTCTGAATATTGTCGGCAGAATTACACGTTACTGTATCATGACCTATCACAGCGCTGTAGCAAGTCACCAGTGTGCTGAGTTGTCTAGGCAAGAACATGAGTGCAGGCTAGAATGATTCCCTTTCAAAGCAACATCTCCCTCATCACTGGCTAAGTCCAGCCTGAGGCCTTCAGGTCTCCTGGGACTCTGCTCCACACAACTTCAAAGACAAATTTCCTCTCATTTCTACACACAGAACTTTAGGAATTAATGAGAAAGATGACTGAACTATAATGTAACTTGAGCATGTAAAGAATGACACAGATTCACTTTATTGCACAGTGATTTACTCCCTAACACCCAAATACAGAACAGTCACTCTGTATAAAAGCTGATTGGTTTACATTAGCTTTTTTAAGGAGTTAGAAATCGCCCTAAACGCTCTGTGTTGTTTTTTTGCCTGAAGACTACAAAGATGTTTGATATATTCTCAGAGGAATTTTGGCCTATGACGTTCAAAAGCTTTGATGTCGCACATTGAAAAATAACGTAAAGGTTTTTACTGATTTACCATTACTGGATACTGAATACGCATCTTAATGACAAACACAACTCAGCTAACAATTTTAGGCTGTAAGGACTTTCCCTAATGTTTCCATTAGGTAACCAAAAATGTTAAAAATGTTATTTTAAAAGGTCTAGGAACATTCCTAACATTCAAGTTTTATTAATATTATTCAGTTTACTCAACATTAGCTCAGTTATAAGAATGTTATTTAGACATTTTAATTGTGTAATGTTCTAAAATGTTCTTCTGCAAGAATTGTTTTTTGATAACTAACAGAAAGTTAAGCTGTTAGCTGGGACTTGAAGTAACCTGGTAGGAAGTGCCTCACTGGGTGGGGGTTGTCAGATCAGCATTAAATAGATTAGTTTATAATTCTTGCCATAACGAAAGGTAGTTAAGACAAGCTTTAAAAGACAGCTCGACAAAGTCTTGTCTATAAAAAGATTTAAACATTTTCAAAAGCCTTGACGTTTGAAGGTTGTAGAGGCCTTACAGACAGACACCACCTGTATTAGGTGTAGCTGCTTTAGAAACTCAGCAAGTCAATACAGCTGCTTGATTCATGAGGGCCAATTTTAGAGGAGGAATGTTGAAGACACAAACAGCCATGGATTTCATGGGAAATCTTTAGCTGTGCATGTCTCTCCATAAACGACTGCTTACCTTATCCTTTAATTCCTGCCCAAGAAATAGTGAGGGCTTTATTGACAGTGTGGGCCAGCCATGCTTTAGTGTTTATAGGGTTGTGGATGGGATAACAGAAAGCATCCCTCTTATAAGAAACATTAATCTTGTTATAACTGGACTGGGCTTTTGTTGCGGTCACAAAGCCATAGACAGTAATGGAACATCTCTGGTAATGTATAATAGGGTTGTGGTGTACTGTTTAGCAATATGCCCTTCTTACTGCATTTATTTAAACTTACCTAAAATGTTACTTTTTTATTGTATTAGCACTATTTTTACAAGTAAGCAGTACATTTATAAAACTCTGAGTATAATTACAAATATATTTGTAACAAAGTTATGCTATCAGAACCTATTGTGCTTTCATTATAGTTGTAAATGCTTCCTTTCACAAAAGCATTGGTGTGTCCCAGTTCGCCAACTTACACTCTACCCCAAAAGTATGTACTTTTTTTCTGGGAAAGTATATACATTTTAGTGCATAGCAAACAAGTATTCAAGTACTGGGGCATAATATCGCAGAACAGAAGTGACTGTTGTTGCCTAGACAACAGTTAACAAATGTTGACAAACACACATCAGAGTTCATTCATTATTTCTTATATAATGTTTATCATAGATCTTATTTTATTAATTCATTGATGCATCACTTATTTGTTTTATTAATTCAGTGTAGCATCACCCTCTCGCAGTGGGTTGTGGGTAATATCGTTAGGGTGTGCATGGATCTGCACTTCCAGTTTTCACTGGAAATAGTTGATCATCCTGGTACTCATTATTTAAACTCACAATAAACTCATTTTAACATACTACAATTTGGGACATTATAAATGCGGTATAGGATGGATAGTATGTGAATTGGGACACTTCACATACACTGGGACACTTGGGCATTTTGTTCCTGTAATTATCACTATAACACAACTAGATTTTTCAATCGTAATATTACTGTAACCGCCTGGTAATTCAATAACAAACAATGCAAGATACACTTTAAATGCACCTGACTGGGAAAAGTTACAGTATTGTAACACAAAGCACATTGGTCAATTAACCTGTCAAACTGCTAAAATCGCAAATTTAATGTAATTAAATTCAAATTCACTTGCTTATTGTATATACAGCATGCTTCATGGCAATGCATTTTAAGATTTCAGCCTCCCTGAACAGTGTCAAATGTGTTAATGATTTGATTTATCAGTCCTTCTTTGGCCCCTAATGAGATATATTGAGTTTTCCTGGCACACCAAACTGCACTCGTTCCATTAATGGAAATAAACAGACTCGGCCTCTGTAGCACAATATACAGATCCAGCCACGTTTCTCCATCGTTCAATTCACTGATCAAAGCAGGTCTTAACTGGCAGAAACTACAGCAGAAAACACGAGTGCTGGAGACCACTTCTCTCATGTGCATCAGACGGACCGATCCCTCCACGCATGGTCACTGTGGCTGTGTCTGATGGGCCCGAAGCCGGAGACTTATTAGGCTGTCTAAAGGGTCAATTCACTGGGTGGTGGGAAAGAAAGAACGAAACACCGAGAAAAGATCAGAGGGAATAATGAATAAATGAGATTTTGGGCAAATGCAATGGAAAAATGGAAGATGAGTTAAAACAAGGCGGAGTGGATGGATATTAAGACAGACAAACAGAGAAAAACAGAGTTTAGGAGGGTCAAGTGCACTATGCATTTAACAGTGCACTATGCATTTAACAGTGCACTATGCATTTAACAGTGCACTATGCATTTAAAAGTGCACTATGCATTTAAAAGTGCACTATGCATTTAACAGTGCACTATGCATTTAAAAGTGCACTATGCATTTAACAGAATGCATTAACAACTATGCATTTAAAATAAGTGCACTATGCATTTAACAGTGCACTATGCATTTAACAGTGCACTATGCATTTAACAGCCTATGCATTTAACAGTCACTATGCATTTAAAAGTGCACTATGCATTTAAAAGTGCACTATGCATTTAACAGAGCACTATGCATTTAAAAGTGCACTATGCATTTAACAGTGCACTATGCATTTAAAAGTGCACTATGCATTTAACAGTGCACTATGCATTTAACAGTGCACTATGCATTTAAAAGTGCACTATGCATTTAACAGTGCACTATGCATTTAAAAGTGCACTATGCATTTAAAAGTGCACTATGCATTTAACAGTGCACTATGCATTTAAAAGTGCACTATGCATTTAACAGTGCACTATGCATTTAACAGTGCACAATGCATTTAACAGAGCACTGTGCATTTAAAAGTGCACTGTGCATTTAACAGTGCACTGTGCATTTAACAGTGCACTATGCATTTAAAAGTGCACTATGCATTTAAAAGTGCACTATGCATTTTGTTATAGACACGTCAACATCGTGCAACAAGCAAGACGAGAGCCGAGTGCACAAACATGCATTCCGCTGCGCCATCATGTGGGGGCGGAGTGCACGAGTGTGCGTGCATGCACAATAAAACGTTTGCTATGCATAACAGCGCTTAAAAGTAAATTAGTTTAAAAAGGGTAATGAAATGCAAAAGAAAAAGCTGTTTCCGCCCGGTTTCGAACCGGGGACCTTTCGCGTGTGAGGCGAACGTGATAACCACTACACTACGGAAACCGACGGACGACAGATTTGACCTTACCTTTAAATAATTACCATTAAATACGGTTCAGCGTTTCTTCATTCAATGGACGCACATTGAACCCATTCTGAATGTTTGTTTCATGCGAACTTGATCTTTGAGCAGTTTTATGGGCTTTCACATTCTTCTTGCGTATCTCCCGTAACTTTTGTGTATGTTTGTATTCTGGGGGGCCTACTGGTAAGTGAGCCGGGGTTGTGATCAGAAAGTTGCTGGTTCGATTCCAGCGCTTGTAGGTAGTAATTGCAAACGCAGAGGTCGTATTTCGGGTGTGATAAACACATCACTTTCACTTCACCCCTGATATTGTGTTTAGTGTATTTAACTTCACACGTCACACTCTTAAACCGCATCGTTACCAATAAGAAGTGTGCATACAACATTTTCACTATTTGTACACATCTGTCAACGTGACAATAAAAGTGAATTGAACTCGATATAAGCGAAGAAAAGCTGTTTCCGCCCGGTTTCGAACCGGGGACCTTTCGCGTGTTAGGCGAACGTGATAACCACTACACTACGGAAACTTGCACGGACTTCTCTAAGACGTAATGACGTAAATAGATTATGTAAATGTTTATGTAAAAACGAACGCCGTAACTTTCTCAGTGCTAAATAAAAACGTATGATTAACATAAAGAGCACAAAACACAATACGTTAACTTGCTTGTTTGGTGATTCAGATGATTTTCCAGCCATTAGACATCAAGGGATGATATTAAAATTCTTTAAACATACCAAGGTGTATAAAATGTCATTAATATTAATGAATTAATAATGAATAATTAATCAACAACAACAACATTGGGAGGCATTGTTGTTTTGAAAGTTGATGAGCCTATTTATTTTGCGATCATTTATATGCTTAATGGACCTTTTATGAATTGCATTAAGATTCTTGTTTTGTGCAGTGAAAGTGACATATTGACCTGAAATGTGACCTCTGCATTTAACCCATCACTGGTGAGGACTGAACACACACTGCAGGTCATGAACACACACAGAGGGCAGCAGTGGGCAGCACACTACTGCACCCAGGGAGAAAACAGGGTAAGGTGCCTTGCCCAAGGGCACTTCAGTTGCTACCTGCCAGCGCTGGAATTAAACCAGCAACCTTCTGATTACAAGCCCGACCCGCTCACCAGTACGCCACATTACAACAGGTGAAAATGCTGGTCAGGAAGATATATATATGTTGTGAACATCATGGTTATGTTGATTCCTTAGTTAGACCAGCATAAACCAGCCTGGAAACTCATGCTTGTTAAGCTGGTCTGCTCAGCAGCAGGATGCAAACTTAGTGTCCTAGTTTTATTCCTCATCCTCACACTCTCCTGTCTGTCTCCATCTTCCCGCCCTTAGGGAGCTCTCTTGATTGCGGTGAGGAAGTTTGGTAGGATGTGTCTGTTTTTGCTTGCTTAATGAAGGTGGTATTATAGTGTCACTCACCTTCTGTGGCTGATTGAAACGCAGGATTTATTATATCCCCTCAGAGATGGAAGCATGTTAATATGACTCAAAAGGCTCTCTTGCACACACTCTCCATCTGTTCCATTGACTGTCTTCCTCACTATCGCCTGCAAATAAATCAGCCTCAATTCAGGTTGTAGGACTTGCATGACAACAGCAACTCATCTTTATTTTGAGCACACTCAAAATATGACTTAGACCAGTGGTTCTCAGTGGGTGGGTTGCAGGTCTGTTCTGATAGGAACACGGACAGCAGGGGAAAATGCTGAGAGCAAATAATAGACTACACTACACAAACGTACATTTTAAGGATAGCTAAATAAATAGGCTTTAAAAGAAGGGAGTAAATGCTGCTTATTTTTTCTGTACATCCAATGATGCCATTTAGGCACAAAACATCTGTCAAATTAGACAGATTCCCACATGAAAACCATTTGTGCCAAAAACACTGTGTGGAGAATTAAGGGCTGCTGAGACCATCAGAATTCAGTTTACAAACCAAACCCTCAAACTTTACAGTCTGTAAATGACATAATAAATTTGAATTCTGCTATCGTTTATCCATTTAGATTTTTAGATTCATGTTAATAGTTCTGCACAATATTGAGCTTTTGTAGATCATGCAAATGCTAATATATATAAAACTTGGACATGTTTGTGTACTTTTGTACTGTGTTGGATGAATAATTGATGTACACTGTAAAACAACAAGACTTGCAACAACTAGTATGTCTGTGATACCTCAATTTATTTTTATGGTCTTGCAGTTATAAGAACATAATAAAATAAGTGCGTGTGTGTCTTTAATTTTACCAAGTCAGAACCATAAACTCAAGTAATTGTCATTATAAATATACACAGGATTCTATCATTAGCAGCACGTAACTTTGAGAATACAAGCCCATCAGATGAGTGCCTCAAGTGTTTTGTCATACTTATGCATTTACAACAGAGAGAAAACAACCACAGTCTATGTGTGCGAGGATGAAGAGGACGAGGAGGGTTTATGGCTCATCTGGCTCTGAGAAGCAGAGTTCTCGGCCCTGCAGTCTGGCTTGGGCTGATCTGGCCCAGGACTTCCTTCTTTGACAATAGTGTCTATCTGTGCTGGGCACTCAAAATGAACACAATGAAACACCTGGTGGAGAAGAAGTGAGAAAAATAATGTGTTAGTCCAAAACCAATAGCTGGTGTGATGTAATGAACATTTATAACATCTTGTATTCCTGCTGTTTTGATAACAAGGCTAAAACGAAAAAAAAAAAACAGTAATCTGTTTCCAAGTCATGTTTTGTCCACACTTAGCCACCAGGGGTCATACTTGAGTTCTCTTTACAAGAACCACTTTATTTCTGGGACTCAAAGAGTGAAAAACCCACTTCACTTTCGGTTAGCACTGTACCTGATCTGGTAAGTGTACTTAATATCAGACACACACACACAATTTTAATCAGATTTATTGTGCAGCCCTAATGCCCTATAAACTGTAGGAACAAAAACAGAACATTTGCATATGAGTCCAGAGTCTGACCTCATTAGCTGTGTTATGAGTTCCCACAATACGTATGAAGGATGCAGACTGTCTCTCAAACACCAGAGTCTGCCAGGACCTACAAGAGTTACATTCACATTTACAGCTCCTTCAGTTGTATGTCAAAACTGGGAAAATGACGGCAAATAAAACAAAGCAAAAGATACTGACCTGCATGGCACTTTAGTATGATCGATTACCTTCACCCAGTGCTGCTGGTTTGTGGATACTTCCACATAATAGCTGTAACTTCTCTCATCACAATCCCAGAGCAGCAACCTGCACATACACACACTTTACATTTTCTTCCCCCTACATTAACCTAAAATGTCCCCACAAGATAAAAATGTACTGGTATTACTATACTTGTGAAGACATGTGATCTCCATAACATTGGAGATCACACCCAACTCCCAAGAAGACACTGGAATGTCTAAAATGAACACTAAGTGAAAGACTTTACTGATTTCAAGGAACTTTTATGGTTAAATACCGCATAGAGCCCAGCATGTAGGGCTGAGCCAGCTGGATGACGATGGCTCCAGAGCCCAGCTGGTGGCAGGTGTACCCCGAATCCCAGTCATAGTGGCTGGTGTCACCGTTCAACAGGGCATTTCTGCTGCGACTCACGCCTTCTACCACGCTAGCACACGCCTGTACAGTCGCCACATTCTCAGTGGGCACTGAGGGAGACACAAAGAAGCTGACAAGTGACATGTTTTCTGATATGTGTAATTTCCCAAAGATGCTTGCCACAACCTGACAAACCACTGAAAAAAAACAAGAACACTACATTACCCAGAAGTCCTTTCTCCAGAGTGAAAGGTCGCTGCGTGTACATGCATTCCAGAGCCACCAGGTGAAAGACTTTGTTGACAGTGTTGTGTGTCCCCACCACACGGATAAACCTGCGACCAGGCAGAAGTGTTTACATGCAAACACAGACTATATATATACCAAAACAAATACAAATCAAAATGTCACATTACTATTTGTACCTGCATACTCGTGCTGGAAAATAGAGCTGTTGCCAGGAACGACAGAGGAACTTAGAGTGATCCACTACACGTACCCAATCCAGTTCATCCATAGATACCTCAATATAATAAGAGTATGACCTACAGGTATTAAAGAGACACCATGCAGTGAAAAACAGCTTCAGTCCTTTTCAATTCTTTCAATTTCTCATCACACAAAGCTGTTACATATCATTGTTGTTTTGAGCTCAACAATGCCCGTCACTGTTCACTGTCATTGTTTGGAAAAGAACTGTGTGAACATTAAAATTTCCTTTAGTTTTCCAGTTTTTGGATGAACTATCCCTTTAAAGACCCATTACCTGCTGTCTTTGTCCCAAAGCAGCAGACGTATGTGGTTAATGATGGAGGGCTGACCCAAGCGGACCTGAATGCCTGCAGCTCGCCCTTCCTCTTCTATAGGGTGTCTTGTGAAGCCGTGGTCCAGGTCATAGTTCTGTGTGTCTCCATCCAGGAGAGCAGACTTCAGCTCACCCTTTACCACCACAGCCCCATGCTTCATAGTGGCAATGTTCTCCTCTGGAACTATGACAAATCAAAACAGAGCATTAAACACATTAAATCAAACAGAAATGTGTAGTCAAAGCATTACACCGTGAACTGACTGAGCATGCCGCGGTAGTTAAGGTCCATGTCTCTGCTCTCTGAGCGGGTCTGGATGGCATCAAGTAAGTCGTCTGGACTCAGGAGGCCTGATGGACGAACCACGTTCAGCATTTCAGAGAGGGTCATCAGGGGCAGCCTCACTGCTGACATCACTTCCTTCGACTCTGTGCCCTCACCGTTCTGGTGACACCAGCGGCAGAGAGCCTGAAAGATTTCTCGCTCACTCGCGGCAAAAGAATCTCTTCTCACAACGGTCAACAGGGCAGACTGCAGAAGGGAACGCAAATGATAAAGCCTCTAAAATTTGATTGGATGAGCCACATAAACACATTTGACCTCAAAACAAATGAACTCAATACTAATGCACAGAAGGCATTACTAACCATGAATACACCCATGGTTTACCTAACATTAACTACCTTCATGGCTTTTACACTCACTTTTGAAAGAGTAAGAAAGCCATCTGACTTCAGCACATCAGTGGCGTGCCGGTCCATGTAAGCACAGCAGGCCTCCGTCAGTCCACTCAGACAGTACAGACTGGCTACATCAAACACCAGACACACATTCCGTGTGTTCAATAAAGTGCGGAGGAACTCGCAGATGGAGGCCTCTAGTGGTTGGAGGTCATAACGATGTGCCAGTCCCAGAAAATCCAGGAGAGTCTCCTCTCTGGCTTCACTCAGGGTGGCTCGGCCCGTGTACAGGTACCGCAACAACATAGAAAAAGCCTCAGCGTGCGTTTCCTCCAACCGAACCTCAGCTTGGGGCCTGGACTCCCTCAACCCACCATACAGCAAAGCCCTTAAGAAGTGCAGTTGGAAAGTTAGACACAGGTTGGGTTTAAAAAAAGAGTTTCAAAAAACTAGGTTATATGTTAGTGAAAAACAACAGCTGGGTCTTCAGTCTGGGTTTCCAACTTTTAACTTGCCTTGTTGGTTGCATATGTGCATATATACAAAACACAGAAATAAAGGAACACATTTTATTTAAAACTATGTCCCTAGGTTATGCGTCCACCCTGCTATGACAACATTTTCCTCAGTTTTAGGAACTTAACTATTTTATAAACACTGACAATGACATTATTCTTATGTTTAATTGAGAAGTAGGGGGAAATCTAGTAAACTTAGTAAAAAAGAGACATTTGTAGGACCTGAAATACTGGCAGCGGGCGGCGAGAATGACTCTGTGTGCCGGAAAGCGCTTCTCTTCCACTATGAAGGTGACGTCACTATATTCTTCACCAGGAACTAAAGCTCCCAGCTGCTCTGACAGCAGATGCAGGTGGTCAATCTCGGCCGCAGAGCTCACCGGTCGCAGAGGATGACTGTCACTCATGACCACCACTGAAGGACACCTGAGGAACATCACAAGGAGCATCAACCCATATTTTCATCCCGATGAATGACAAACAAGACTTTTTCTGAAGGACACCTGAGGAACATCACAAGGTGCATCAACCCATCTTTTCATCCTGATGAATAACAAACAAGCCAGCATTGAAAGCATATCCCCTTCAGAGTGCTCTACGAAGCCACACTTAATAAAGAGGACGATTTCTCTAATAAACTGAGAGAAAACGATGTCTTCTGTATGCACTTGATTTCTGATAACAATCATAATGTGTCGATCACGTGATCAACACTACAAATATCAACGTTATTTAAAGATCGCTGATGGTTTGCTGATGGTTTGCAGATGGTTTATCGCAGATGGTTTTGCAGAGGTTTTATCAGCCGATAAACACAATGAAACTGTTATTTGTACGATGTGAGGTCTGGAAAACTGACAATCGAGAATTTTCTGTCTCCTCAGCTAATAAACAGCAGTCAAAAACCAACACTCACCAAAAGCAGGATAAATTGTCTTCAACAAAAGCAGGATAAAATCACAACGTTGTTTGGACTCCAGCGAGGCGCAGGATGTAACATTTAAATTAATTTCGCTTTGTCGTGCCGCAAATCCATGTATGAAACACCTACCGGATGTTTTGAAAAGCTCCCGCAGAGGATGTTAATGTTACAGCGCCTCTAGTGGACAGCGCGTGTCCTCCCATCCTCAACAGAGCTGGATACAAAACCCAGGACGTCTTATTAAATATTAAAAAACAATATCATATTCAAGGCATTCGTACATTAAAAAGTATAATCGTTTAAATGGACTATTAATCTAGATTAGTAATATATTATGGAGCATTATATATAATTACACATATATATATATATATATATATATATATATATATATATATATATATATATATATATGTATATATATATATATATATGTATATATATGTATATATATATATATATATATATATATATATATATATATATATATATATATATATATATATATATATATATATATATATATATATATATATATATATATATATGTGTATATATATATATATATATATATATATATATATATATATATATGTATATGTATATATATAATTGAAAATTGTACAGTGTTTAAAAGAGCTGCTACTTACATACACAAGGTCCGTATTTCCATTTACTTAATACTACACAACATATAGTGCACACTGCCTACTGCAATTCACAACTAGTATGTAAAATTGAGTGCAAGTAGTATGAATGAGTATATGTAGCATGCTATTTAGTATATAGCCGCAGTCATCTATATATCTATATCTATCTCTATATATACATACATTTATACATATATATATATATATATATATATATGACAGACAGGCATATAGAGAAAGGGGATAGGCAACTGTGCTTGCAGTCATATTTTTACGTTGCTTCACTCCGTCAGAGTTTACTATCTGCTGTTAATCTCTGGTAGTAAATTGTGTTTGGACATGTATGAGACAAGTTTAAACAGTACTGACTTTAAAACTGCACTGCACAACACAGTGAAGTCAGGTATACTTTGTGACCTGCTGATGTTTTGTAAGATACGTTTATAATCCATTGCAATGTAAAATTTACATTTTTACCAAGTTTGGATACCTTACTGCCATTTCACACTTTCATCTTTTGTTTTATGTATGCAGTATAGTATAGTACAGTACTCTGCACAAGTACAGTACAGTATAGTACAGTCAAATCTACAGGGCACATCCTTAAAGAACATCTGACTGATTTAAGTGCTCAAAAATGACTTGATAAAAACACTTTCATTGTTTTATTTGAACAAATAAGTAGAATTATAAAGTTAAGACTATGGAAGACTGTGTCATTTCAAAAAGTAGGCTCATTCACAAAAAACACACTCATACTTTTGCCCTAGACAGAATTTTTCTTTGCACATTTCCTCTTTGCTGTCAACAGAGCAATGACCCTTTCTAATCAACCAGTACCCTTGATTTACTATAACTAGCATCTTATGTTTAGGTCACATTGTTAGAACAGGCTTTATGACGTCATGGGCACCATGGCGTTGGGGCTAAGAATCTCTATCCAGTAACCATCAGGATCCTGAATAAAAGCCAGGCCTTTCATTTTACCTGCAGGACAAACACAAAGGAAATAAATAATAATAGACGTAAACAAACATCATATATTGGGACAATTCAACATGCTCTAAAAAATACACAACAGCAGCATAATTACTGTACAGCATTTAAAACAGCTGTATGAATGAGTATACGTAGCATGCTATATATGTATATAGCTGCAGTAAACAAAACAGATCCCAAATTAGTACATTCGGTGAGACTAATACGTTTAGAATTGACGGTTTAGCTAATTGTTATTCATCTAGGAGTATTATGTAATTGAAAATAATGCAATTGTGTACAGTAGGATTATATGAACAGATGTTACCATCATCAGGTTTTTTTACAAAGGTCACTCCCTGCTCTTCAAACAGCTTACAAGCAGCATAAACATCTGGCACAGCAATTCCAAGGTGACCTAAAATAAAACATATTTAGTCAATTCATACATTTCAGTTTTCAGCTTAATGATGTTATGCTTCTATCTGGGTCCAAGCCACACACACTATTCTCTTCTGTCTATTTCTGATTATTTTGATGGGTAAATAATATTATAATAATGACTTCAACACACTTTTTAATTGGCCATTCTGATTCAAAGATTTGTTTGCATTGTGACAAAAATGTTTACTGAAACATCTGCAAGACATTATTTATGTTGCAATGCTGAATTTTGCTTTAATTAAAATGATTCAATACTCTTCCTTGTGTTCATTTTATTGAAAAATGCAGTTTGAAATATATGCCTTGATTATTAGCAAATACATTTTTACTGTGTTTTAGTTCCAGCAATAAACAATTTGAAACAACCTGGCAACAATGCGTGATTGTATAAATGCTTCCTCTTATTTAAATAGCATAAAAACAGGAAAGCATGAAAATCATAAAAACAGGAGAGCTGGACAATTTAGTTTAAGCCCTATATAATACACTAATAATTTTATCTCTGTATTAATGTCTTGACACTGGACTATCACAGGAAACCGTTTGAAAGAGACAAATGCCCCTGCAATACGCTGTATTTACCAAAGCCTCGTGGGTCTGAGTTGCCATTGTGGTAAGTCTGGCTGTCATCTGTCTCTGAGCCCCAGTTACTGATGAAGACAGAAAGAAAAATGAGATGAACAGCTTCACGCATCTGAGCCACTACTGTTCTGATACAGAATCTGTGTTTACACTAACATTCAATGCAACCAAACAATCAAATCTCAACTCCAACTACTAGTGTTCCACAGAAATCAGTACAAAGACCACTTTGAAAGCTAAAAATAAACACCTCTTTCGTCTATAAACAATTTTTTATAGCCTAAAACCCTATCAAGATCAGAGAGGATTTGGGTTTTTTCAATAGCCGATGCTGAAATCTTACAATATTTCACTCAACACTGCACTTGGTAACATGGTAACATGTTTCTGGAGTAGCTCATGGAGTAGTCACTTACTGGGTGAGTTCTATAGTGGCTCGACGAGAAAATGTCCAAGCTGTCCTTTCCTTCACATCGGCAGGGATCTCTTTCTTATCCTCATAACCCAGGAAGTACAGACTGAATCGCATGGCAGGAAAATCAAACTTCTGCAATAACCTGCAATAACGCATTCATATTTTGACCTGCTTACGTTTCTCAGTGGTTGATAAACACATTTTACAAGGTTAAGTTTACATTTTACAAAGTGTAAACCAGATCATGGCTGGATTCACATTTCTAGAAACTGGGAAAAGTTGCTGATTTAAACATTTTACAATATAAAGTTTACATTTTTGCAAAGCAAAGCAGATCATAGCTGGATTCACATTTCTAGTAACTGGGAAAAAAGTTGCTGATCTATAAAACTGAAGCTCACGTCATTCCCAGGATGCGTGTGTAGAAGTCCAGGGATTTTACAGGATCTTTCACCCGCAACATTGTCTGTTGCATCATGAAGTCCTACAGCAGAGAAAATGTTACAGTCTTAGATTAATATGTTGATATCCATCATTTAAACTGATTCCTGTCATTTACGCTTGGAAACCAACAGAAAAATTTCAGCTTCTGAAAAAGTTATCATGAAAACTATGGATAAATGTATCATTGAACACAAATGTGTAACCATATTAACTCACAGATAACTTTCGTTATCATGTCAGATTTCCTCATTTTTGTTGAAACACACAAGTTGCTGAACAGGGATTACCAGATTTGAACAAACTAGTTATGCAAATGTACAGATATGTAAATGAACAGTAAAAGGGGCACGTGAGTGACTTCAGAGACTAAGTGAAACAAATGACTGATGCCTCCATCACCTATCGGGCTGTACATAAACCAAAATATCTCATCCTTCTCTAAGCTTTAGTAGTTCTCGTTCTTGTCTTGTTTTTATCTCGGCTCTACAAACGTGCTGGAGTGCTGCTGATAACACCAATTCCAATCTCATGCTGTAACCCAAGACTCACTGTTAGACACACAGACACATACCGCAGTATTGACCGTGACAACAAAAGAAAGCTTTTCAAAAGGGTTGAGCGTCTGAGAATGCTACAGATCAACATTTCGTCTCTGTTACAGGTCAAAGTTTATTCTAGCAACTATCTACCTGTATACAACACGCACAAAAATCACACCTACATTCACAGTCACCTTAAAATGACTCAGCTAAAGTAACTTTATGAGAAAGGTGGACATGCTTTCAACACCTGTGTGTTATAAGGCAGAAATACAGACAAACTTTATGTTAAGTGTGTGTGTTGTTGTTGTTTGTTGTTGACAGGCCTCGGCCTTCACTCCCATTGCTCGTCTTACTTTAGTGATGGGGTTTCCGTCCTTACACGCAGCGGAAGCCGCCTCGTCCGTCAGCCCCTGGTCAGACATGTCGGGGGTTAAAGGTCAAAGGTTATTCTAGCAACTATTTACCTACAGACAACACGTACAAAACTCACACCTGCATTCGCTTATCTCAAAATGACTCAGCAAAGTAACTTCAAACATGCCATTTTTGTATTCACTCGGACTTTCTGTGAGATCACCATAAAATAACATGAATATACATGAAATGTTTTAACGCCCGTGTGTTATAAAGCAGAAATACCGACAAACTTTGTGTGTGTGTGTGTGTGTGTGTGTGTGTGTGTTGTTGACAGGCCTCGCCCTTCACTTCCATTGCTGGAGGCGAAGCGTCGTCTTACTTTACTGTTGGGGGTTTCGTCCTTACACGCACCGGCAGCCGCCTCGTCCGTCAGCCGCTGGTCAGACATGTCGGATGTGTTTCGGCCGAGGGATCACGGAACGGCGGACAGCAGAGAAACCGGCGGACCGATACCGTGAGGGGCGTGGTCACGTATGCGGCGTCGCGAACGTGACGTAATATAGGTAGGGCGATGACGTCGCTGACGTAGTTCCACTTTCCTTCCGGCGGAGGAGCGCTCAGCACAAAAGTTGTTCTCAGTGTTTTAGTATTGAAGCAAACATTGTAACAACACAAATACAATATAAACACGGTTTAAGCGAGGCATTTTTTTATTTATGATCTAGTTCATGTTTTATTACTTTAGCAAACACTGTAACAAACTATAACAAAGTAAAAATAAACTGTTTCAGAAGGTTTCCCATTGTTGGTATCATTCCTAAACGTCTGCAAGAAGTGTTAAACTACGTATAAAGCATCAGTTAGGTGGTTAACAAGTCTTAACAAGTCTTGTTAAGAAAAATGCAGCACAGTTCAGCAGTTATTATCCTAATACACAATGGCACAAAAACCTTCCTGACAATGTAATACCATGTCATTTTTAATAATACTGCTGTGATCTATATAGTCTTTCCAAAATGTTTTCATTACATTATCTAACACAATTGTGTCACATTTGTACTTAAAATATGAATATGTAAAATAAATTGCTTTATTATGTTTTCTAGGGGCCATGCACTATTGTTGTTTTTGCCCTTTCCTCTAGCCCATTTTAATATCTATATCTATATAGCCTATTTTTCCCATATTTTGGAAATATGTGAAAATATGTCTGCCATAAATCAAGCATTTATTTTTATCATCCTAGTCACAAAAATGCAGGAGCAAAAACTCCACTTTCCCCTCCTTTAGCTTGAACCCTGACCAAGCACACCTGAACAAGCTAACCAAGGTCTTCTAGAAAGTTCCAGTCAGGTGGATCAGGATCAGATCTGAACTCTGAACATAAATTCACATTTATGCATTTGGCAGATGCGACTTACAGTGCATTCATGATATTCCCCTGGGTATTGAACCCATGACCTTTTGCATTGCTAATGCATTGCGCTATCAGTTGGGCTACAGTAGAATGAGGGTTGAAGTGTGAGCAACTAAAGAAACAGTAATAAACAAAAAGGACACTTTAGTCTTTATTGGCATTGCACAGGTACAATGAAGTTCAGCAGAAGAAATCATGAACATGTAAGCAGATTTTACTCTGAAGTTTTAATTTTCAGTGCATAAATGTGCATCGCATCAGCCATCGCCTGAGTGCAGTTTATTGTGCATGACCAGCGTGTACTGATACCGAAATCTTTTTCCACACTGTGAACAGGTGTAAGGTTTCTCTCCTGTGTGAATTCGTGTGTGTTTCTGAAGCGTGGACAAGCGTGCGAATCTGTGTCCACACAGAGAGCACAAAAACGCTTTCTCTTCGCAGTGACTGTCATTCTGGTGCCGCCTCAAAGTGTACAAATTAAAGTAAGTCTTTTTACAAATTGAGCAGGCATATGGTCTCTCTCCACTATGTTTCCACATGTGATGTTGGAGCGAGGTGGAGCAACGAAACTTCATGCCACACTGATTGCAAACAAAGCGTTTCACCATTTTAAGCTTCTTCCCCGTGTGGATTTTGAAGTGTTCCTTAAGCCAGTCGGAACGCCGGAATTGTTTCCCACACAGTTTACAGTGGTACGGGGTCTCACCTGTGTGTATTCTCATGTGAGACACCAGGTTTGCATTGCGGCAGTACTGTACCCCACACAGCTTACAGCTGAATTTTCTCGAACGTGTCTCTCTGCTGTTGGAGTGCCGAGAGATGGAGAGTTTCACATTTGTGACAGGATCTAAGAGACATTTCTTACTATAACTCAGCCTACAGCAAAAGAGCCCGACTGAATCCCTTACTGGTCTCAGTAACAAAGTTTCTACACGTGTTGTGGTTGGATTTGGCTTTTCTCTATGGACTCTGACCCTGGATCACCCTCAGAAGATTCCTGAAGCATCAGGCCTGATGGATTCTCCTGTTCAGAATCAGTCTTCATGTCGATGAATTAAGGATGCTCAGACATCATCTGGAGAAACAGTTATCAAACAGTGTAAACCAGGCAGGCTGTATATGACAGTGATTTTACCACCAGTAAGAGTTCTTACGTATGACGTGAAGCAGAGTGCCTGAAACCCCTTTACTCATGGTAAAATCTCAATAACGCATGGCTTCAAGGGGCTCATTGTTCAGTTTATGAAGAATTATTCAGCATACACAATTTATGATCAAGAAAAACACCTTGCCTTAACTGTATGTTACGTGCCAAGAAATACAACCTGGGACATTAATAAAGAATGCGCAGCTTTAATCTGAAATCCCAATAATAAGTCAATAATAACTTAAAGTTAGTGAACAACTTCTGCCAGTAAGAAACACTATTGGTGCATTACCGCCACCTTCTACATCTGAGTGAGTATCAGATTTTATGTTTACGATTTAAGTGGGAGTTAAATGAAGGGAAAAATAAATAATATACCATCAAATCCTGTGACAAAACCCTCACACGAGCCTGAATGATGTTTCCCTACCATGAAAACACTTTCTTTCATAGACTTTCTTGTTCTGCTTTATTTTACAGCTAGTGCAGCATGATCAAAGACGATGGTGTTGCCCCCTGTCGGCCTAGAAGAGTAACAGCAAATGCATTTAAATTAAAATATTTTACATTGAATTATTGTTTCAGTCTGCTCTGTTCACATGTCTTGTTACTGCGTTTTATGAATAGTTGCACTACTTTGATCTACAACAACGTCTTAACATATTACTTAACGAAATACTGAAAGAATAATACCAAATATAAAAAGCATAAGCATAATAATATACCATATTATTAATCAGAATGACTGATTTTTTTTGCGTACTCAATAACAAATACCAGTCTATTTGGCTGTGTATTGTTTTGCATTTAATCTTTTAGAAGTATTTAACTGGTTTTAACAAGCGCTTCGGCGTTGGGACTTTTATTTTGGAAACGCTTATTTCCGGACAGGCGGATTCGGAGTAGCATGTGTTGTTTTGTACGGAAATCGTTTTAACAGCGGAATCACGGAAGAAGAAAAGCAATGAATGACCGTGACCTAGACCTCACCGAAGCGCAGAAAGCAGTCAAATCAAAATATCCTCCGATCAACAAAAAATACGAGTGTAAGTGAAATCAAATGTCTGTTTCGCATGTACACATCCATGGATGTGACCCCCGACTGCCCCCCAGGCGCAGCAGTGCGCCGCCCGCCCGCCGCTCCGGGTGTGTCTGTTTCGGGTATGGGTTCCCTTTCGAGAGCGGTTCACTCGACATTACGTCAGTAGCTGACGCTGTGGGTAATCCCTTTCTCCGAATTTCCTGAAATCTTATTGAATAACGCCAGTAAAAAAAAACTGGCCAGTGTCGTCTGCATATGTAGGTCGCATGCAAATACTGACAGTGTCCCACACAGTATATAATGCGCTGCATAACGACATTACCTCTGAATCTTTCTCCTTCACTTATTGATTACGAATCGCCTGCTGTGACCAACGCTGACCGATGATCTTGACCAAGATTCCTCGCCGCATTCCAAAAAACGTGGTGAGTTGGGGCAGCGACCCACTGCCACCAGTGCGCCGCTGGTGGGTCAGCTTCCCCTTCGTGGGGACGGTGACAACCCGGTTTTGAGCCGATGTTCTCTGCCGTCTCCCCGCTCTCCAGTCCTCTTTGTGCGTCGGCGCCGGGGGCCATTTCATTCGGTGTGGAGGACGATGAGGATTCTATGTCTCTGGCTGCCTCTGAGAAAGACTGGGCAGAGATTCAGACGGAGAGAGAGCGTACCGACCCTTTGGTAGTGTTCCAAGAAGAACTCGTCAGAATCCTCTCCAAAGCCTCTCCTTAGGGTGGAATGGACTCCTCCAAAGGAGCTGGCCAGAAGTAGGTTGGACTTGTGGTATCTCCAAGTGGGCCGCCGTTCGGCCGCTCCGCGGAGTTCAGCTCCTTTCCTGCCTGATGTCCACAGTGAGCTCATCAAGACATGGTCTGCACCCCAATCGGCGCGCGACCGACCGGTCATCAGACAACGCGGTGTCGCAGTCAGCGAGAGTTCAGTTCTCGCCCCCAAGCAGGGCTATACGCTTAAGGGAGCCAACCGCTTGAAGTCCATCACCGGTGTCCAGTGAGCATCACAACATGCCCGCCTCACGGGACGGTTCAGTGCAAGCGCTGCAGCCACTGTGCGAATCCCTGAGCGCTTGGAAAGCGATTCCGGGGATTTCAAACTGGCTTGTGAGCACTATAGAGAAAGGGTATTCTCTTCAGTTTTGACGCAGACCACCCGGTTCAACGGCGTGGTCTCGTCGTCCGTCTCAGTTCAGAGCGCTCCAGTTCTGAGACAAGAAATTCACAATCTCCTTGCAAAACGAGCAATAGAAATTGTTCACCCGAGCGAGAGAGCAGTTTTTACAGCCGCTATTTTGTTGTGCCAAAGAAGGACGGCGGGCTTCGCCCGATTTTAGACCGATTGAGGCCGATCAACCGGATGCTTCACAAGCGTCCTTTCAAAATGATGACACTGAAGCATATTCTAGCGCAAATCCGTCCCGGAGACTGGTTTGCTTCAATCGATCTGACAGATGCTTATTTTCACATTCAGATAGCCCCTTATCACAGGCGCTTTCTGAGGTTTGCCTTCGAGGGCACGGCATATCAGTTTTCAGTCCTTCCCTTCGGGCTGGCGCTAGCCCCTCGCACTTTCACAAAGTGCATGAATGCTGCGCTTTCCCCTCTCAGAGAGAGCAGTGTGCACGTTTTGAATTATCTAGATGACTGGCTGATCCTGGCCCATTCACAGAATGCGCTCCACAGCCAAGTAGATTTAATTCTTCAACATCTTCGTACTCTGGGGCTAAGAGTGAACATGCTGAAGAGCATGTTGGTGCCGAACCAATCTATAACATATCTAGGGGTACACCTAGATTCGGTTGCGATGCGAGCTCGCCTGTCGGAGGGTCGCGTACAGAGTATTCAATGTGCTTTGCGCTCGTTCAGGCTTGCCCGCTCGCTCGCCCTGAGGCAGTTTCAGAGGCTCCTGGGTTTGAATAGCGGCGGCAACACTGGTGTGCCACTTTGGTCTTCTTCTCATGCGACCCCTGCAATTGTGGCTGAATTCTCATGTTCCACAGAGAGTGTGGATTAGAGGCAACCCGGATCTATACAGCCGAGGCATTCCGCTGGGCTTGATAACCAGACGGAGAGTGGTTACGACGGATGCGTCGACCACAGGCTGGGGGGCAATATGCGAAGGCAGCCCCGTTTCGGGCTCCTGGACGGAGGAGGAAAAAAATTGGCATATAAACCGGTTAGAGCTGAAAGCGGTTTTTCTTGCTCTGAAAACTTTTCTTCCTCATTTGGAGAATCGTCATGTACTAATTCGCACAGACAACACGTCTGTGGTTTCGTACATAAATCGACAAGGGGGAGTGTGATCCAGAACCCTGTTCAGATTAGTAGCGAACTTGTTGGGTTGGGTGGATTGCCACCTCCTATCGATCAGAGCGTGACACACATCCCCGGTCGCTTAAACTGCGGAGCGGACATACTCTCAAGGCACCAAAATTCAGGAGAGCGGAGGTGGACCTGTTTGCGACAGCAGACAACACGCATTGCCCGCTGTATTTCTCTCTAACACACTCCCCGTTGGGGAAGGGATGCTCTCACTTCGCCCTGGCCAAAAGCCAGCTTGTATGCGTTTCCTCCAGTAAAGATTTTGCCTACGGTTTTATGCAAAATCAGAGAGGAGAGAGCTTTGGTGTCTCTGGTCGCCCCGAACTGGCCAAACCAGCCTTGGTTTCCCGATCCGACTGAGATGCTGGTGACCCACCCCACCCCCACCCCCCCACGTGCCCGATTCCGCTGAGAAAAGACCTGCTTTCTCAAGCCAATGGCTCGATATGGCATCCCAGCCCGGAGCTTTGGGACCTGCACATGTGGCGGGTGAAGCGGGATGTTCTGTCACGCAATGTGCTCGACATACTCACAGAGGCTCGTGCTCCTTCTACCAGGCATCTGTATGCTCTGAAATGGGCAGTTTTCGTCAGATGGTGTGACTTGGAATGTAACGTGGACCCGGAGCGCTGTCCCGTGTCTGATATATTATCATTTCTGCAGCATAGAATGGAAGCGGGTAGCTCGCCTTTCACTTTGAAGGTTTATGTGGCCGCTATAGCCTCTTTTCATTCCCCTATTAATGGGCAATCAGTAGGCAAACACAATCTGGTGGTCAGGTTTTTGAAAGGTTGCATCAGCCGCGCCCTCCCTCCGTACCACCATGGGACTTGGCCTTGGTACTAAGAGCAATTACGACTCTACCATTTGAACCACTAGATTCGACACCTTTAAGAGAGCTGTCTTTAAAAACAGCTCTGCTTCTCGCCCTGGTTAAGGCAAAGCGTATGGGCGATTTGCAAGCGCTTTCAGTCAGCGCTGACTGTATGCAGTTTGGACCTAATGACTGTAGCGTTACACTGAGACCAAAAGCGGGCTATGTACCTAAATCACTGTCTACGCCATTTCGGGCTCAGATCATTAGTATTCCGGCTTTTTCTACAGAGCTGCTCTGCTATTGTGCCCTGTTAGAGCCGTGCACATTTACGTTAATCGTGCCGCTTCATTTTGGCAGTCTGACCAGCTGTTCGTGTGCTATGGTGGATGCTCTAGAGGTCAGCCCATCTCTAAGCAGAGACTGTCGCGCTGGATAGCAGAGGCTATCGCTTTGGCATATGAAAGCCAAGGGGTTGAATGTCCTCTTAATATCAAAGCTCATTCTACGAGGGCCCTGGCGTCTTCATGGGCTTGGTCTAAGGGGGCTTCTATTCAGGATATTTGTATGGCAGCTGGCTGGTCTTCTCAGAATACTTTCGCCAGATTCTACCATTTAGATGTTTCATCTTTGGCCTCCCAAATGCTTTCGGTGAGTGAGAATCTCCCGTTTAACTCTAACGCTTGAACGTTTAGGGTTATGTGTTTCACTTAGTCGTTAGACTTGTGTTCACTGTCTCCCCATTGCTGCCCCGTTGCTTTACCCTCTGGGGCACAATTGTTCTCCGCACTCATGCTATCATGCTATGCTTGGACATATGTGGAATAATTATCGTGTTTATTGCCGTTCTTGCTGCTTATATACTATTATTAGGACCCGGCGAGACCGTGTTATTCATTATATGTTATATGTTATATTCCTACTTACGGCCCCGTTGGCGCAAAGTCGAGGAATTTTGCAGCTGCTTTCCAGGTATGCAAATTGTTCATATCCTGTGAGTCGCTGCTGTTGGCTGCTTCATCACACGGAGGTTATACGAGGCCTCTTATTGGGTGTTGTATTCGTTTGATCATTTTGTAGCTCCGCCTACTCGCACTGATCCGCTCGCGCTCACGACGTGATTGTACGCAAGTCCCCACAGCGTCACCTACTGACGTAATGTCGAGTGAACCGCTGACGTAATGTCCAGTGAACCGCTGACGTAATGTCAAGTGAACCGCTGTCGAAAGGGGACGTCTCCGGTTACTGTCGTAACCTCGGTTCCCCGGTTCCCTGAGAGACGGGAACGAGACATCGCGTAAGCTGCCGTGCTCGCGTCTCAGATCAGATTGGGTTCAGTCGTCACCTACTGACGTAACGTCTCGTTCCCGTCTCTCAGGGAACCGAGGTTACTATAGTAACCGGAGACATTAACACATCTGACACTGTGTCACTTTCACTTCATCTCACTCTTTGAGTCAGACTCAAATCATTCTTTTAATAACTTCTTTTGTAAAGTTGTGGTTGCCCAATGTTTGCATCTTATTTTATTGCTTTGTTTTGTTTTAATTAAATCTAAGTCTGGTTTTGACTCAACACCATGTCATGTCATTATGTTTGTTTCAGATCTTGATCACACCGCAGATGTCCAGTAAGTATTTGGCAGCATTACTGGTAGTTGAATGCAAAACCTCATTAATCACATTGGCAAGTTACAAAAATAAATAAATGAGTTCCTCCGCAGGATTCACTCATGGGGAGAATCACTGGAGGAGGCGTTTGAACAGTGTGCAATGGGAATGTTCGGCTACATGACTGATACAGAAACAGTTGAACCCACAGACACTCTGGAAGTAGAATCAGAAGGTGAAAGAGAATTACATCAGACTTTCTTAGAAATCATAGTAATAAAATCTGCCCAACCTGGAGCCTTTTATGGTGATAACTGATGTCAAAAATGTATTTTTGGGCATACGAAAAAAATATGTACATAAACTAATCTGGCTCAAGCAATTCCAGCAGTGTTCAGCCAGTATTTTCTTTATAGCTTTGAGGCCAGACAAAATATTACCACACAATGTGAAACTTGTTTTGTCATAGGAGAGGATCTGGAGTCACTTCTTTTTCACTTTTTGGATGATTGGCTTTTCAAGTTCAGCGCTGATATCTTCTTCATCCCAAGGGTGACACACATACACACACTTACTTTCCTGAGACTTCAGTTATTTTTCATTTCATATATGTTTTCTGTACTACAGGAAGTGAAGGTTTTGCACATAGACCGAATGCGGTACAGAATTCGCTCCATTGGGTGGGTGTTCTTCTTCCTGAGGAAAAAATAAATGCAGTCGATTATGGTACCAACCACACCTATGGGATGATGTAGTGCTAAGAACATTGAATTGGCCGTGGTTCACATACTTAGAAATAATTTATTTTTCAAACCTGCCCTTCCCCAAGCTAAACTTTAGTCTTTGATGAATGAGTTCAGAGCAACTGTACAGATATGATTTTCAAACCTCATTTGTAAGGTATTAATAAGATGCAATGGCATGCTTTTTTAATGAAGTTGGATCCCTTACACATAAAATGTGCATTTAATGCAAAATGCAGAGTGTAGTGCTGAAATATATGTGGTCTATTTTGAAACTGTGATGGGCTGACAGTCTAGATAATTAATGGGGAAAAACTGTCTGTAGTGAGTTAATTGAGGGTGGAGAAGGTGATCACTTAGTTCTCCCATGATTAAAAAGGCACACCTTTGACGATCACCTTTTCCAAAAGAAAATAATTATTTATTAAAATAAAAATAAGCTTCATTTTCACTGTGCGTCTGGTTTCAGCTTTCCTTTAAGAGGCCCCTGAACTTCAAACAGTCAAGTGTAGGAGAGAGCATAGTCAGATTTTTCAGAGCACAGTCAGACATTCAGGAATTTTATATTTTGCTTCCTAAACAGGGCAGCACATCCCTACACAGGGCAAAGAATGTTTATATTTGTCCAAAACTTTAAAAACAGCTTTTGTCAGATGTTGCTTCACTTGAAAATGTTCTGGAATGATTTGCTATACAAGGACAGTTTTGTTATCATTTGTGATTATTGATCTTATGTGCACTGTAAAAACAGGAGAACGCGATGCCCCTGTTTTAAACACCCTCTTATTATTTGAATTGCAGGTGGGGTGAGGAATTCAGTCTGAATAAACACCCTCAGGTTAGAACACATCTCTTAAATGTACTTTCCTTTCATTAAAAGACATATGGTGGACAGTAACTCCCACAAATACACTGTATGCATTTTAACAATAAGCATCATTCTTTAGGGGATGATTCAAATCAGACAAGCCTATGTAATCAGACAGTAAGAATGCCAATTTCCTGTTCTAAATATAAACTTATCTGAGCAAACGGTAGCCTTGAAGGTTTCCTATAAGCTTAGACAGATCCATAGAGAAAGCTGCTTTAAGTTATTTCTTAGTGGTCAGATTTTAGCGGATTTCTGTGTGAGGGAGGGTCGCTGTCATTCTGTGGGGTGTTTGATAGATGTAGATACTATTACAAAAGAGCTACATGGAGTTCTTTTATAAATATATAGATTTTTTTGTCTGGGGAACATGTTCCTTGCGATTCCAATGCTGGAATTTAGAGGGCAATCAAATATACACAATATGGCTCATATAATACATTGTAATTTTAGGAAAAGAATAGTTTGTCAAGTACAGAGTTTCCATATGTCCACGATGCTCTTATGTTCTCTGAACAGTTTAATGGCTCATTTTGTAAAAATAATTACAATAGAGTATTAGACAAATAATCACTACCTTTCAAATGTTTTGAAACGTTTCCTGTGATCTAAAAATCTGGTAAACTGAATAAAAAGCTGTTTGCTTAGATCTTTTTGTAGACAAAAGTATGATGGTGCCAACATATTAAAAAAATTACAATTTTATTTAATAAAATGTTTTTTGAAATGGACCAAATAATGAAGAAAAAGCAGATAGATTAAGCCCAAAATAGATTAAACTCCTTTAATACAGTGTAAAAAAAAGCATCTTAGGGTGACGCCTCAAGAAGCTGGATAATAAAATTATATATATATATATATATATATGTCATTCTGTACTGACGTGTTTATCATAACATACTACTTAACACTGCACCAAACAGATTCATTTAAATAATCAAACGAATTTTAAACACTGGTTTTAGTCAGAAAGATTAATTCTATGGGTTTCTGACTAGTTCTGTTTGGTGGCATCAGTAAACACACTTCACCTTTAAGAGTTATTTAAAAGGGCATCAAATTCCAGATATATTCATGATTAATTTCTGTTTTTCACAGGGCACGGAAGTCAAAGCAATCACCTACTCTGCCATGCAGGTTCATGACACGGACAAGCCAGAGATCTTTGTCATTATCGATATATGAAGTCTTATTAACCGACATTAATACTGAGACACTAATTTTCCATTTGATTCTTTTTTTTTTAGACAATTTCAATTTTTAGACATTTCATAAAAGCTGACATTTTTAATATGCAGCTTTGCTGATATGACATGAATACATATTTCAGCCAAACATGTTATTGTTTGCAATGAGGTTAATAAAGAGAAAAGAAAAGGAAAAATATTCAATTATTAAAACAACCGAGGTTGACGTCGATCGTATATTTGTCTGTTTCTTTCAGTCTTCGTTGATGCTGCTCTTGTGGTCTCGTACTTTACTTTGAAAAGGTTTCCGCCCATGTTTCTCATCCAGGCCTCAATAACATAAAGTCGACTTTAACTTTAAATGCAAAAACAACTTAAGAATAGTTACTACATTAAATTAAAACAGCAGTTTACACATGGAGTTTGTTATGGGTGTGTCCAATATTGTATGACATTATTTCTGTTTGTTATGACAGTATAACCATAGCAGCACGCCCGTGGAGCACATGAGGACAAAACACAATGCAGCAAGAAACAGAACAAATGTATTTATGCTTCTCTTCCCATCTGCAATAAAAAAAGACAAAACAAACAACATGTTAATGACAAACAATGTTAATGACAGGCTGCACACACAGTCACATGATGGGAAACATTTATCTGTACAGGAAACTGGGGGGTGGGGGATGATTTTGGACTACATGTTACATCAGATAAGCAATGTTTGGAGGTGAGGGGCTGGGGAAACTAAGGATTTGTGATGTATGAAAAGACTGGAAAGGAATATTGTTTCTGACTTCATTATAAAAGAATATAAATACATTTCATTTGTCTAGTATAACATGCACCAATGAGGTTGTCACAGTATGAGCTGAAACAAGCATTAGGTAAGTGAGCATGTTCATGCATGTTTGGAAGTTAACCAGACAAACGTACAGCATGATTTTGGGGGCTTGCTCCCTGGCACCTTCTGAAACAATGTGTTTTTGTTTTGCTACACAGCAAAAGATGTTCACTACATCTGTTCCCAATCCCCAGAAATGACCGAAATCTGCTTGTTTCCAGATACAACAACTCACTCGTTCCACTAAGATGTTGATAAACATTGTTCACATCATAAAAACGATGCATTAAAAAACAACTCACTGACTGGCCATCTGGGATTTCGGTATGGAGATAAAGGTTAGGATCGTGCTTTTTCGGTAGCTTTACAGCACACCGTGAATTAATATTTTTCGATTTTTGGCTTTAGGTGTCTGATAAAGCATGTGAACGCAGACGTGCAACAAACGCGCAGCTTTTAATGTCTGAAAATGTAAAACGGCAACAGAAAAACACGACAAAAAAAGAAAAGCTTGAATTCCCACTTGTTTTAGACAAAAGGCTTGTTTCACCCAGCTTTAAAAGTCAGCGCTGGGTTTTATTCTTTTTCTTTCAATGTACGATCTTTGGATAGTTTTCATTCGTAAAGCTGCTTTCTAACACCGTGTCATTTAATAAAAAAGCACTATATAAAAACTTTAATCCATTTACAAACTGCTTGGGAAGTGAAAATTCCCAAAACAATAGATATCTCTTTCTCTTAAAGGAAACGTGTTCTAGGAAAGCAGGTGAGATCACATGAATGACGTAGTTCAGGAAAGTATGTGGAACACAGAACAGAAAAGATGATGCAGAACATGCAGAACATCGTTCTGACAATGAACCATTGATTGTGCCTTCATGGACACACACACACACGGTGATGAGAAAGACTGAAATTCAATGCATGTTGTTTGAGATGCTTTGTTGATAAATATCTATTTTTAAATGGTGTTTACTTCTGGTTGAGGTGACCAAACGCTGAGAAATGCAATCCGTCACGTTTGCCTCTATCTCTTAACCCAGAAAGGTTACGGGTTGCAGCTTGAAGATGTTAAATTGATGTAAAATTTACAAATTCATTTTATAATGTAAAAATTGTATTGTTCTTATAATCATGTCATGTATATAATTGTCATTTTACAGTTCACCCAGATAGGTTGACTCAAGGGGAGACTGGGGGCTTGTTCCATGCAGGGTCAATTGAGCTACATCTCAGTTACTATGAGGTTTTAAGTATTTAAAAGTTTAATATCACAAATCCTTTATTAATTAGCTTTGTATGTTGGTTTTCGAAGACCTACTTCTAAACTGTCTTAAATTAAAAGTGTGTTATCATAGAGAGGAGCACTTACCATAGCTGAGGCTGACGTGTCTCTGCAGTTCCTGATGGACAGCAGGGTTTTTTAGAGTAAAGGTGATATTGAATGCTGGATTTTGGGTTACAAAGGTACTTCTTAAATAGTAGAGCCCTCCATCTGAGGCAGATGAAATCTCATGCTGGTCACTAAGATTCTGACCTCCCGAGCCCAGCCACACTACCTCTGGCCACGGATATCCCTCAGTCTCGTACTGGAGAGTAACATCAGTGGAGTTAAGATGAATACTTAACCTCGGCTCTGAATACAAGGCTAAAGAGATCACAGACACACAAAGATTTTTTTTGAAGAACATTTCTTTTTAAAGAACACTTTTATTTGAAAAAGACTCATTTTTGCTCCAGTAGTGTCACCAACAAATTACTATTTTTAGCTGTGTTCATCTGCTGTTTCTCTGCAGCTGTATAGTTCCATTCTAAACCTATGTCAATATTGGAGCCGATGCTGCTAAACAACAATGTTTGAATAGCACACTCTGAAGAAGTGGTTAAAACAGAGTGCACATTGTTCGATTGTTGCCACGATTTGGCTGAGTGAGAAATAAATCTAAACGCTTCTTGTGATTCTAGGTCAAAATCGGATCGCTAGTTTAACATTCAGTTTTTGCTTTGATGATGTTCTGGCACTGGCAGAAGTTTTGAGGCACAGTCCAACAAGTCAGAAACCAACAAGATCACAGATCAAAATTAAAGCTAGAGAATGTTTATGTTTGCTAGCCACCTTTTCAGTTCTGCTTGTTAATGTGGCTCATTAAACGTACATGTTACACACGTTACTAAACTGATATAACAGTGTGACATGGCTTATAGCTGCAATCATGTTCATACAATTTGACAAGCAGCAATCATAAAAAGCTATTGAAAATCATACAGTGTGCACCAGACTTTAGTTTGTGCACCAGACTGTAGTCATTGTTTCTCAATATTAGGATGGGATGGATAAAGTGTTTTAACAAAATTCACTTTACTTTTCATTTATATGTTGACGAGTATGTTTCATACCTGCATAGGCCAACTGCACCATTCCTCTATCTGTTCCCAGGCTGTTGGTTACTATGCACAGGTAGCTACCTGCATCTTTAAGCCCAAAATTGGTTATTGTCAGGGAAGCATTTCCAGCTGTAAGCTGCCCATGATTTAATGATGTACGGTTTCTGTAGTCTGAGCTTTGTTGATCCAGCTGGTCCAGCTGGTAGTAATAGCTGTGGACCACACGCATGTCTTCTTCACGTTGCCAGGTTATTACAAGGTGTGAAATGCTGTTGTCTGATGTGAACTCACAGGACAGAAAAGCTGTCGCTCCACGGAATGCCAAAACAGGTCTGGATGGCACTTTGACAGCAAAGGAAGCTGGAAATGAGAATGTAAATATATGACTGTAATATAATCTCATATAATGCTAATTTATCCAGAAATTGTTAGCCACTGATTGAGCATTTCTACAAAGTATGCAAAGAGGAATTCACTAATTATTTATGTGCTTTTAAAATAACACTGTGATGATTTTTGTGACTTTGTTTCAGACAAATGGAGTTGTGGTGTTACTGCTATAGCACTGATACTGTTATTGTCACTTGCCGCAGAAGCAGTACATCCCACTTTTTTCACTGTACAAAGTTACAGAGTTCCAACAGTTGTTAGAGAGAAAACAGTTAAAGGCACCACAAGACAGCACCTATTCGCTGAAGTCAGGGTTCTGGATGTGGTGTAGATGTGTGAATGTTGGTGCAGAGCCAAAGCCAGTGATGAAATGGTCATAAGAATCACCGGAGAAGGAACCAGACAGAACCATAATATTACAGAGACTTAGGACCAGTAAGTAGACTCCACTCATATTACCCAAGTAATATCCCATGTACCATTCAATTGCCATAAAAATTTAGCAACTGCAAAACAAAGACATTATCGAAAGGCATGATGAATACTGAGTGCACTATTTGGGATCTTTAAATAAGAACACAATTTTAAAATACAGAAAATAAATCCAGGCTTTGCCAGACAACACCAGAGTCAAGACCAGTGGAACCAGTAGCAAAAACAGGCAAGTTAATCATCATAATATGTTAAAACCTCACACCTAACATCTTTATTTTTGTAGTTATAAGGAATCTCCTGCATCGCTGCTCAGCTGAAGAGTGGGGTGTACTGCCCTATCAAACCCAGTGTAAGTCCATCTCATACAGACACAACAATCAAACTTCTGATTACTATTTATTCAGCTACCATATCTGTGACCTAAAACACAATGTACATCACAGGATGTACATTTATCACAACTGTGATCAATGGAAAACTGAGACTTCAGATTGCAGTGTTATATTTAGTTACACAATGCAGTAAAACATTATTCTTAGTTTATTATTATTTCCTTTCACCCTCACTTGGCTGTTAAAAGGTTCAATTGTGACTTTACTGCTTAACATTTTGTATTATATCTTCTTGGTCAAACCAAATAAAATCGTATTTCTCCCTCATCGTTTACATTGTTCATTTTTTTCAAACATGCAAAACACGTTTTTACTGAACGAAGAGTAAAACATTAAAGTTGTGGGTTTTAAAGTCTGATGTTCGTGTTTGCGGACTTCATCTAAATCGGGATCAGGATGTGCATTATTATTACGGAATGAGAATGAGCGCGACCTTTGCGTTTACATACGGAAAGGAAAAACGTCGGAAAAAGGGAAAGAAATGGAAAAAACAAACAAATTAAAGTATTTTAACCTACCTGCAAACTGCAGCATGTTGCACATGAGCAGATGAATCGCCAACAACATAGTCCGACAGTAACTCATGATGATAGTGCAAACTTACAACAGGACTGAAAACTGCGCACAACTGCGTTAATCCACATGATCTGCCCACTGAGACCAAGTGCGACTTTTTAACTAAAACAGCCTCTGTTTTCCACATGACAACATATAATAACCTATAGCAATGTGAGCACATGTGGGATATTACATTAATACGAGTCCTGGTAAATAACAGCGGCACTTGTGCTTTAAATGCACATTTAAAGAGTGCGTTAATAAATACGCTCAGCTATTGAGCTGCGACATTGACGGAGCTGTCAGTGCGACGTCAAAACCTGCCAGCCGGGATCACGGTGTTTTGACGGCGTTAAAGCTCATAAACATCCATCAAATGAGGATCATGTGAAAGAGGAGAGTCATACGAACAAATGCATAACAATAAATGTATGTATTTCTATAAAGAAAAGGAGGAAAAGCAAGCGTCAAGGTCGCAACTTCATAGCTGTTGTCTGCAGGGCGGTACCAGACATTGTTAACATTGGGGCTCAGCCCAAAATCTATGGGTGCCAAGAGGTTCCCCAAGGAAGCTTGTTTTCCACATTTATGGCAGCTATAATAAACTATTAATCTTTAAAAAACATGATGTTAAAAGACACCAGGTGATCGTCTGGAGAACAAAATTCACAAACATACTAACCCTAATCTATAAACAAAATATCTGTGGCGTTTTTGCTTTTGACTTGGGTATTTTTCCACTGACCTACAAGACCAAAGTCCTGTGTAAGTCATGTCAGTCAATGTACTAATACAACACTGATTGTTTTTGATAAATTTGTACATTTCAAAATGCAATATGATGTTAAACTGTTAACAGTGACTTTACAAAGATGAAAAAACATGATCAGATCAATAGATTTTTGCAGATTTTTACGATATCCTGATTTATAATTACAACAGTGACGTTTCTCAACCCACAATCTGAGATGTGACCACAGTAATTCTAGAGCACTTTTGTGCAGTTTCCCACTCCAAAAAGTTATGTAAAAGTCAATAAAACAGCATTTATTGAAATCTCAGCATTTGTATTAAGACAGTAGTTTTTACATAAAAACAGTAACAAAATAAAAAATACAATAAAAACTTCACTAAATACAAAGAGACTTTCCTCTTCAGTATAAAAAATAACTGGGTAGAAAACCCTGCAACAAACAGAGAAAATCTATAAATAAATAGTTTATTCATTTAAACGTAACACAGAGTGTTTAAAGATTTGTTTTGTGCACAGAAACCTGAACGCATAAACATTGTAGTACACTGTTTAAAAGTGTAAAAACAACAGCATTTGTCAAAACAATCAGTAAATGAGTCATTTTTACCAATGACAAATTTACTCATTTCCATGCATACATGTTTAGGATTCATTTTAAGTTTATATATACACCCCACCTGTAGCAGCTTCCTGTAGCTGGTAAACTCAGTCTGGGGACAACCTCTCTGCGTCAGTCCTTAAGCAACACAAAAACACGCAAGTTAGTACAGACCTTAAAAATCACAACAGGTTTCAAATTTACAAAGACAAATCCAACACAACACACATATCACAAGCCTGTTAGAGATTTGAGGACATTTTGATCTTTTTGTAAATCGAGAAAACAATTTAGTAAAAACTTTGGTGGCTTTTAAGAACAGTATGATTTTGACAAAACTAGAATCTAATTGTTTTTAAAAAAGGAGTTGCATGTATCTCTGCTGAAGTCTACTAACGTGGTTTTAAAATGCTATCGTTTTATAGTTTGTATTAATTATATTTAGAAAAATTATTTTAACTTGGAAACAACAAAATTTGAATTTGTACACAAATAAGAGGAAGAAAGTGCGCTGAGAGAGAAATTTGAGTTGATATTACCTTTCCGAAGCTTGTGTTAGACTTTACACCTTCTTCCTTAGTTTTGTTTTTATTAAGTCAACGAAACTTGACATTTGACTTGAAATCTCTGTGGGTCGATCACAATATATCACGTGGTTTCTTTTGCTTGTTCTTTAATTTCACACGCCCAGGAACAGATACACGAGGACCAAACACCTATCAGTTTCTCGTCAGTTTCACATACATTACCTTTAATAAAGGGCAATCTATCTGTGCTTTATAGAGGTGACTCTGCAGGTCTTACCTCAACATCCTTCTCAATAGGAGACAGACAAGAGGAGAGTTCATTTTCTGTAACATCAGAGGACTTTAGTGACTGGTACGGGGTACGAGGCAACAGGGTTATCGCTTTTGGAACAGGTATAAACACGTTACAATTCCAGGTTTTTCCTGTAGTGTGTATAAATCATTGTTAACTTTGAACAGCTTGACTATTTAAAGGGGTCATATCATTTAGTTAAGATTTTCTCCTGAAATGTTGGAAAGGGTTTTGTGCACTACAAGTAATCTTTAATAATTCAGTACTTTTTTGATGTGCCTTTTAAACTTAAGTTATTTGTTGAGATGGATTTATCCTTCTGCAACTACAGTTATTTTTGCATCATTGTTAAAAAAAAAAAGAAAATACATTTTTGAATTCTATAATTTTAAATTGTACAACAAACTTAAGGTTAATATAGATTTTTTTTTATGACATGACCCCTTTAAGTTACTGATGAATCATATTACAAAGAACATTAGCTTAATGAGGGACCAACGTAGTGTTTTTTTGTTCTATTCTAATATTAATTGTTCCTGTACAACACAAGACAAAATTGACTTATGGAAGCTATAAAATCTTTGCATCTACTTTAGGCAAATAACAAACACTGATTGCATTACTACTGGCTGAACTGCATACTATTTAGCAACGGTTTATACACAATATATTTGACAAGATAGACAATTAGGCATTAGGTGAGTAAACAATGTTTTCCCCATCTAAATATTATGATGTCGAAAACTGCATGCAGAATTTTGAAGCAACAGTTACCAGTTTTGAGAATAACTACAATAAGTCAAATACAATGTTTTTGAGACTGTAAAGGAAAACTAAGCTTTATTGACAACTTGATAGGGACACATTTTTGACATGTTTAGTTCCCTAGTTAGGCAATCCACACAAGTATGCTAATATGTTGATCACTGCAAAGTTACAAACACAAAATAACAACTTTCTACTATTTGAATAACTTATATACAACGCTTTGAGTAGTCTGCCATTTTATCTGACTAAATGTAAAACTAAACTACTAATAGATAAAACTCAAGTTAACTACAACCTTTTTGTAATATTGGTTTTACTCATGTCACACTGGCAAACTGCAAATTGTAATTTTATGAGTTGAAAACTATTAATAAAAAATGCTAGCTTGAAACCAATTGAAATTTTTTCATTGAAACTGTTGTTTGTACAGGAACTAATTTGAGCATTGCTGATCTGGGAATTTTATGGCTTACAAAAGCGCGTTTGAATCAAATCTAAGTGAGCTAACATTGCCAGAAAGTTTTTGTGTGTTTTTTTTTTTTTAACAAATCATGTTTACATATGCCCATGAGCTAATTATCTAGCGTTTGGTTATCCATTTTTTAGCGAGTAAACATTTAACCACTTTAAGAAAAGCAAAACAAGAACACAATTTGAAAAAGGCAAAGAGAATTCAAGCACAGCCATAGATCGCAAATCTACAAATTAATGTTTAGCTTCTTATTTAAGAGTGTCATTCATAATATTAAAAAAATAAAAAACAACTAGAATTACTTCAGGTGGTTACAAGGGATTAGGAGTGGAGGAGGTTGCCCAGGCAACTGGAGCGATGGACGGCATTCAGTATCGGTACGGATGATCCCGATAGGATTTACTTGGACGGGCAGATGCCGCTTTTCCTCCACTGGTGCCCCAAGCACTGCCATCCCAATCATCTTCAGCTACAAACACAAACGCACAATCTTTAAGATCACTTCATACCAACCATTAAAAACACGAGTCCTCACTGTCTACACTGACATGAATACAACTGAAACAGAACCTCAGATTAAACTTGGATGAATTGGAACAGGATACTTTACAGTCTAGATTTACTTTACAGTCTTTATGGGTTTTGGCCATGCATTCACATGACAATAGTTTTGAGGGCCTCAAAATGCAAACTTAAATACTGGTTCGAAGTGCAAGTCTGTGTACCTACAAAAATGCTAATTTGTGAAAAAGGTGACGCTATGCTCCTCGACATTGCCAACTACCATCTTAACATGCCTAATGGAACGTTAAGTCGTTTTCACGGCTCTGTGTAAACGGAGATCGTTTTGACCATGCTGTCGTCTGTATGCGTAAAACACAGCTTGACAGTGCATTACGGGAACTATTATGCTTTATTTGCACAGGGCACATGTTAATTAAGCCATAAACTTTCTGCCATACAACTTTTTAGACACTCATTTAGGTTTGGATGTGAGCTATAGACACTAAACAAACACGTGTTTGGTTTCTAGATGACGTTACCATAGAACAAACACAAGATACTTAGCTAAAATGTTTTTAAAAGACAAATAATTAATACTGTCTATTCTCTAGTCCTACAAGACTTTATTTTCATATGAATGTAAGCTAATCTCACAATGCACTCATGAAAATACCTTACCGTAGGACTCGTAAGTCTCTTGTGCCTCTCCATGACCGTAGTCATAATACTCTGTATCTCTGTATACAAAGAGAAGAGAACAATTGAGTCACCGCAGCCACCAGTCTCTGTTTAGGTCTGAAAATAACACTAAAACCAGCCAAAACTCTTGTACACACAAGACATAAAAGAATTTAATTATTTAACTGTCAGTAAAATCAATGCAAAACGTTTTTACACAGACATTTTACACTTTAATACAAACAATAAACATGTCATGTGTTAAGATCTTGAGGAATTTCAGCAGTGCCAATAATAAACACAGTTTGGGGACAGGGAGTACAGGGAGTCGCTACCAAGGAAATGCTTTCAATCTCAAGGTTTAATTGCAATGTTGTGACGCAGTAGTTTTCCCACAGTCTCTGGAATAACAACACTGATTAAACTTGCGCACTAATATTATAATATTGCGATCCCTTTATTGTACTAATATTGCGCACTAAGGCAGCAACTAATATTATATGGTAAACTGCTCATTATTGCATCTCTTCATGCAATGCCATTAACTACCAAGTGTTAACTACCAACTACTATTAACGAACAAAAATGTTTCTCTAAAGGGGTCTAGTGAGACCTAATGTGAGACCTTGCGAACTGGAACTGAACCTTGGGTGTTTGGATCTATCAGAAGTGAAAAGCACTTACGGTTGAGAAGCAGGCTGACTGTAGTAGCTTTCATATCCCTCATATGACGACTCTGCATACGGCTCTTCATAGGCCTGAGAAAGCAGGAGATGAGTCGAGTGTCACAAGCTACTGTGTTTAACAATAGATTATTCAGTATTATGACTTTGTTGGGTTTTTGGAATTTCTGTTTTGGAAGATGTGCGATAATGTAGTAAACTACAAAAGCCTGTGTGCTATAGAGAGGTTATGGATCGTTAGACATTATCTCCAATGCCAACTTACTGACACTTTCCTCTGGTACATTAATTCCACTGTAGTCCGGCTTCTCACACCACAGCAAAAGAAACTGTATTGCTTGCTACTAAATGTGATTTAAAAATGGGTGCTATGACATGCATTTAGCAAAACACAGAAAATTGTATATATTGTCCATGCATACAGTATGCAAAAAATCTGATTTAAGAGCCGAGTTTTGTAAAACCAAGCGAGCAGTTGACCCACATATGGACTCACATATTCATCGTAGCTTTCAGGTTTGGGCGGAGGCTGATGATGTTGTTGTTGGTGGGAGACAGCGGGTGCTGGTGTCATTCTCTGAGCAGGTACGGGTGGTCTCGATCGAGTGGATGCTGCTCCTCTGCTTGGTCCGGTGGGTGGAGGTCCACCTCGCCCTACAGAAGCTCCCCTCAGTGCAGCTCCACGTCCTGGACCGCCTCTTGGGGGACCACCACCATGGGGCGCTCCACCGCGAGGGGGCATACCACGACCCCTGAGGGGTAAAGCAAATGAGTTAACGTTGCGTATTTAATTTTTTAGTATAGATAAGACTCCCCATGTACAGTAAGCTAAAGCTATACCACTTTAAAATCTAAAAGATGCTATATGCCCAAATATAGACTTTATTAAACTTGATTGTCACTGGTATGAGAGTTCTCACACCTAGCTCCCATTGGGGGTGGTGGGCCACCACGGCCCCTGACTGGCGGGGCCCCTCTGGCATGGGCGTCCTGGGAGCCATTCAGATACCCTGGATCCATGTATGGATCCTGATGCATCTCCTCAACATTATCCACCTGTCACACAAAGAAAAGATAAGAGATTCTGTCATTTACACAATAATGTTCAAACTGCTTAAAACAGCAAAATTTAACTTTAAATCTCAGAATAAAATTCTAATAACTTGCTTGTTGTTATGTGAGCACACCCCCTCATGGGATTTTAATATCAGTGGTCATTTCATGCATCCATAACCCCAGCTTGAAAAACTTGAGTCTTTAACATGCACTGATGCTTGGTGGATCGACGATGAAGAAATGAAAATGACGGATTACAGGCTAAATTGATGTTCACGCTTACAGGCATAAGGAACTTTTTGACCTCGTCCATAGCATGGGCCATCCGTAGGTAACACTCAGGAATAGGAGCAAACACCTCAATGTAAACATGCAGCTCCATGCCCAGGTGTGCATACTTTGGATCTCCACCCTTCCTCAGCTCTTCTTCCTGCATGTACATTCAGAGCAGGTTTAACACAGTTTGATCATCAGCAATCAGGCTGCTTAATAGTAACACACATTACGTTTAGGAAAAACACCAGCCGATTACCTTGTTCTTGTCCCTCATTGAACCTTTCCCCAGCACAGAGATCTTGGCTCCTGTATCTTCCTGCAGACGTTTGATGGTGCTGCCCTGAGGCCCCAGAATCTTGCCGACAAAATTAAACTTAGGGGAAAAAAATGCAGAGAAAAACATTTCTTTATACAGATTCCAAATAGAAAGTTCCAGCTCGTTTTGGCAATGTTCCCACTGCTGCAGGACTGCGCAGCGGTGCACTTCTGATGTTATTTCTGTGCAGACAGATAAAACTAAAGATGCCTTGAATTAGAGCTAAATGAACGACATTCTTCACAAAGTTCATTAGCATGTCCACCGGTTTTCAAAACTATGGAGAAACTATCAGTGAGGAAGTGTGTAAATATGCTGAATACTTCATGAAATGAGAGGTGCTTTACACCAGAAATGGGCGTACACATCTGTTATATCACACCGTGGTCTCTCTCTTTGCATACCAACTCAGATTAATGTCATCACCCCATGACTGCAGTAAGACTTCAGTTCTACAGGGTAGGGACAGGCATTTCTGTCAATTTGTTATTTTGATTAATTGACAGGTCATGAAACAAGTACTCGGGGGTGGTGTATGTGCATCATAGCAATAAGTAAAAGATTTTAATCAAAGCACTTATGAAAATTCATGTAGACAGAATCTATGACGGGAAAATAACACTAAACACCAAATTACTACTAATGAATTGTTAATGTTTTTTAAAAAGAAAAATCTTGGCGTGAGGTGAAACAGACGTGTGACTGAAACCCAGTACACTGAAGCCCTTTCTATGTCACACATTCTATAAGAGATTAATCAGATGAACAATATCACAAATACACAATAAAAATGTAATATGTCATTTGAATTTATCTGCACAGATGCAAGTAAAACTAAATTACATACTAGTCAGAAAGTGTAGCTCCCATTGTGGATTCACTTTTATAACAGAGCGCTATAAAACGCATGCAGATTTGAAACTCTTCACCCAGAGCTTCAGTTTAGACTCTGGACCAATCAGACCTCAGAATACCACCCAAAATAACACCATAACCAATCAGAAAATACCAATTAAACCAATCTGGCCATCGTTTTTATGATCAATGGCCCATCCGAGTACTCACGCCCATCCCTGCTATAGGGCTTTTATTTTTATTTTAATGTAAGCGCAAAACTATTAAACCTTAAGGCTCCTCACACACACAGAATAAAACAAAGCTCTCGCCCCACAGAGTGGGTCCACCATTAATGTCATTAGTAACCTGATCAGTAAACATGTATGCGCTCATTTTTGTAGAGACTGATGACCGTATGGGTCCAGACGCCGTTTCTGCTCAGATTTTCTGGCACTCACCCGAGGGTACTGCTTCACAGGGATCAGCACACGCTCCTTCACACGAACGTTCTTCGCCGTGAACAGATCCAGATACGTCTCCGTGTCTTTCTTGGGTTCACCTTTTTGAACCCTCTCAATCTCTGTAAAGAATCAGTTCGTAACATTCACCAAATTAATACTGACAAAATATTGACCGCAGTGCAAGATGGTGGTGGGTTGTGGTTATCAAACACTATTCTGCTGACTGAGATCTCCACAGGGTGAAATGAAGAGAACATAAAGAGTTCAAAACAGCAGCCATAGCTGCTGTAAACATCCCATTTAAGGCTGATGCACAACTCAGTTATTACCAAACAGCTCAATGCACAAGTGAGGGAGTTTAATCGTGGCAGATTAATTTCCACAAACAATTTACTTTCTTTACTAAAGGCTTGTCGTGTTCCTGCAGCTCAGCTGGCAGAGCATCGATTCACATGCAAGGATAAAATATATACCCTGAATGCACTACAAACAGCTCTGGATAAAACGTAACGCCACACGTACAGATCCTAACAGCACCAGACTGTTTCTAAAAAAAATAATATAAATTGCTTACAAAAGGGTAACATATGTGAATATTTTAAAGAGATCCCTTTATCGTATGAGGTAGAAAATAGTGTCTGCACGATTGGCATCTACAGGCCTGCAGGCAATGCTTTACGTTACAACTATGAGACGTGTGGTGCTTTTTTTGCCAACAAAAATACGAAACATCATGCAATTAAATAATACGATGCATGCAGGACGTTTTTCTCACTTCATTGCTTAACATGTAATACAGATGCACTGACCTGCGGTTAACAGTTTCATGGCGTGAGTAAAGGACGAGTCCAGGCTGTCTTTTTCCGCCAGTAACTCTGGCAGATATTTACTGTCGCCGTTGCTCTTTCTCTTATCGTCCATCGTCGTTTACGGGACTTTAGAGACGATTCAGCCAGGGGATGCGACAGAAAATGAAGTGAAGAAACGGGCTGAAGCGTCTCCGTACGTCCAACAAAGAAAACGGTGCACGCACGCTGGAGCGGAACTGACGTCACGTGGCAAACTCGAAGCTTCCGGTCGAAGAACTTCTCGGGATTAAAGTTTATTTTATAAAGGTTTGGATCTTGAACATAAATAATAGCCGCCTCAATAACCCACATACATCATTTTGTAATACAATAATTATGTAATAAAATAATTATTAACAATTATTTTGTTCTATAATCTCAATTGTTCATCCTTATAGCGTAACAGGGTAATAAGTAACGGGGTAATAGTGGTAACAGTAGTAGGCCTATATATATATATATATATATATATATATATATATATATATATATATATATATATATATATATATATATATATATATATATATACCTATATATATATATATACCTGTTTAGTATATTTGTTTAGTATGGCCTAAAGTCTTTAACCCATATTATATATATATATATAAATATGGGGTTAAAGACTTTAGGCCATACTAAACAAATTTGAAAGCATGTGTTAGAAAGATTTCGGAAAGACGTGGCAAGTTAATTTGCACTGAGATCTTGTCATGTTTCTAATATTGTTTCTCTGAATGTTATGGTGAATCTTGTAATTTTTTTTGTAAACTGTATATACATAAAAGCAAGGCTGTAACATCTGTAACTTTTTTCAAATTTAGAAATAATTGGAAACTAAAGGGGTGAACAAAATAAAAATTAAGAACTGCAGGTGCTTTTATCATTTTATTTTAAATTTGTGTCGGAGAACACATACATTATATTCGCTGCAAGGTAAGATTCCTGTTGTCAGACTGCTTGTGTTGTATTTGGAATCAGTCGTGTTTTGGAAATGTCAAGCATGTAATGCTAAAGGCTGTACCTGCTATCAACAATACATTGTCTCATTCATTCAATAGACATATGGTCAGCAAACTAAGTTGCTTTGTATATTCAGTGATGTTTTGAAGTTTACAGAGACATTTTATTTAAAGATCAAGAAGGGTTGAAGGAAGACTGAAGGATGCTGATGGGGGTTGTTGCATGTTATACACATATACACATTTTAAGAGATAACACATGTAAATATATGGAGAATAGAGACAAACAGATAAGAATTGAGGGCATATCTCAGTCCCACAACTGTGTGAAAGCAAGCAAGATGCAGATAAAGAACCCTGAATAGGGCCGTTTGCAGAACACCGGTGGTAGGACAATAGATGAATGGGTGCTTACAGTTAATATGTAGGTCACGAAGGCATGTTGGAGTCTTTGTGAATGTGAAAATGTTTGTTTCTCAGTATTTAACCTCAGACTTTAAGTAGAATACAGTCATACTTCACTTTTTATAGATCATGTGTATTTCCAAGTAATTCATGACAGTGCTTTAACAAAAGTATAAACGTTGTGCATCTGCTTTTAAACCCTTGGAAAGCTGGCATCACAGTCTCTAACCTAGTTTCTGTTTTGAAATAAATTGACAGAAAAAAATTATTTTCTATTAATTAATAGTCCCTTTTATCCAGTAATACTAGCAATTTACAAGCAAATGACCAGAATGAGTCACAAAAATGTGCACACAAACATTTCCATCTTTTAATTTTTTCCTCCGTTTTGACTTCTGTGCACATCACAGAGTAAAGGCATCAACCATGTCTGAATGTTCTGACTGGCTCAAAGCAGACTTTATGAAAGTGCGTTCTGTGAGTTTACTGGTAATCCTGTTCTGTGTTTACACATAGAATCTTACCGGTAAATTACTGATAATATTATAACTTCTCTTACTGATAAATTGCCAGGGCCGATTCTTAAAAGATTGCATTCACACATTATCTCTTAACTGTTATTTGCCAGTAATTTACCAGTAAAGGCTGCATGTGTGACACGGGCTAATGTTGTTAACATAGCTGTCATTTTTATCCTGACATTGTCTGGCTCTTCTTCAGGACCACACAAAATAACTGATCTGTCCGGTCCCTTCTGGTGAAATTTGAGCACCAGGGTTTTGGTCAGCATTAAACACTTGAGATTGCAACATGTACCACAAAACACCAGGACGTCATGGCACTTGTTTTTATTTGAATCACAACATACATGACAGATCACAGACTTCACATCTCAAATGTACAATACAATTTTTAAATTACATTGAGAAGGTTACTGAATATTATCTATAATCAATCCATGATTCTGTCACACTACAACTCAAACTCTTCAAATTCATTTAACCTACATAAAGCAAAAATCTGCAATAAATGCTGGACTTTATTTCAAGTACCTGTAAATGATACATAGATGTAATCATTATCATGATCAGATAATCAGCAGTGCTCACATCCAGAGAGGACACAGACACACAACTTGATTTTGCTCATATAAAGCAAACACAGAAAGCAGTGAACAGACTGTTGTTGTCACCCTGATGAACTTGAAATGTTCAATCAGCAGTAAAAATAATCACAGGCTTCCGGTGATATATGCAATTGACACAGGAACACAGTTTTGGCTCCAAGGAACAATGACGCATTGTATTCAAAAAATACAGGAAATATTATGCACAACAAGCATTTCGTTTCAGAAAATGAATTCTGGACTAAAACAGAGTTAAAGGTGAAGTGTGAGTTTTCTGTGCCACTAATGGCATTAAACAAAAATAATTACATGCAACCCCCCATCCCAGTCTTTCTGATATTTTGGTCCCTATTATATGACTCGGGTCTTTCTTGGGCAATTTTTGGCTTATAAAACAAAACTAACAAAATAGCACGCCTCTCCCTATTTTGAGGTATTATTCATGTCGCACAAACAATGGAGGGCAAATTACGTACCGAATGTAATGGTCCTGAGAACCCCTAAACCTAATATAGACAATGGTTGCCTTACCAAGACCCACTAATTACTAAAAAGGTATTATTCAAACATACTTTATCATCAATACTTGTGCAAAAATGCAGCCCTCCCAAACTCATACCAGAGGTTTTGCTAATGCTTTTATGGCCCCATCGGGGATATCCGTTTGATGCTGCTTGTGGCACAGAAATGACACAGCTCATCTTTAAGTTATTCTGGAAAAGATTTTGCAGGTGTTCGGCCATTTCACGTGTTGACTCAACATCCACGGTAAGAAAGAAAATATGACCCAACCCTGCTAGAGAAAACAATGGAGTGTGAGGTAAACGTGACTGCATACTAGCCTGAGCAGAGCTTCACAGACACATTCCTTATTGGAAATCTCAAGAACATGTTTCTTTATTACAGAACCATCAAATCTGGTTTAAGAAGTTGATTACTGGAATAGAACACGACATCACAACAAGAGTGTGCTGATATCAGTGACAGATCCCCCTCCCTCCCCTTTAGAAAGACACAAAGTGTTGTAACCTGGAATAAATACAATTTAAATCTGGAATAAATACAATTTTAACATTTGAGAAAAAAGCTTGCTGTGACTTTTTGAGAAAGGTGAAGGCATCAAATAACTCTTTGAGTGCCACAGCAATACAAGGTGAAAAGCAAGAGATAATCAAAGAAACAAATGTAACCATGACAACAGTGATCATGTTTAACTTTCCGATTAACATTGGCTGATATGCCATCGTGGGAGACAAATCAATCCACAGAGAGTGGAATTGGGGTGTGTCTTATTTAACACGGATATTGTTCAATCAGAGTTCAGAAAGAGTTTGGTCTTTAATGAAGGAAGCGAATACTCATCTTCTGTTCAACATCCACTTTTTCCAACACCTGAAAGACAAAAAGGATGATTTTTAAAACACCCTGCACAGAAAACTTGAAACGTGGGCATATTTACTGTTATGAGAGCTTTATGAGGGTTTCTTCAGGTTTTATGAGAGTAAATTTAAGATTTTAAGATGTTTTTAAGACTAAATAAAGAACATTTAGAGAACAAATGGAAGGGAAAACAATACAGCATATGTTAATGTCATGAACATACAAATTTAAGACTTGCTGCTCTGATTTAATGGTACATAATGGTGCTCTGATGGTACATAATGCAGATCTCTACTTGTGTTTCAGAGAAAAGAAAAACAGTATTCATGTAGACGTGTAGGTATTTAATTTCCTGAGTCTTTACCTTGGTGAACTCACTGAAGGAGATACACATGTCTCCATTAGTATCCGCCTCCTGGATAGTTCTGTCTGCAATGCTGCCCAGCTGCTCATCAGAGATATTCACCCCCACCATCATTCTCAGCACCTGAAAACACACATACAAAGAAGTTCCTTTATCAAAACACTGTTACAATGTGAACTGCTGCCCTCTACTGACTCGATAGATGACTGTCATTCTCCATGAATGCACTCTAACATCCACCACTACTCCACAAGTGTCATTCAGGTTGACATGAGTAACTAAAGAGTAGCTGAAGTTTTCATGAGATCCTACCTATCATGTGATTATACATTCTAATGCTTAAAGTTTTCTTGTTGTTAGTCTTCATCTGTTAGTGCTGAGGTCACCTACATGCCAGTGCAGTGCTAGAAGTTCCCAAAATGATCTTTTAAAAGATATACACATATTTTGTTTCTATTTGGATATATAAAATATGGATACATTTCAAAATGATTTACATAACATTTTTGGCTAACACTTGACAATAAGGCTCCATTTGTGAACATGAGTTAATGCAATAGCTAACATGACTTAACAATCAACAATATATTTTTACAGCATTTATTACTTATATTTGCTAATACAAATTACAAATACAACCGTTCATTGTTTGCACATGTTAGTTCAGCGTGCATTACAACGTTTGATTTTAAAAATATATTAGTTAACGTAAATGTTGTAGACGTATTGTTCATTGTTAGTTTATGCTAAAACTAGTGCAGTTAACAAATGGAACCTTATTGTGAAGTATTAACATTTTTTGTTAGTTTGACTGAAAATAAACGTTAAATAAATAGTTACATTGGACATGCAATAACCAGACAAACAAATTTCTCACCAAGTACTATAGTTAAATACTACAAGGCTCTCTGGAATATTTGATTCTGATTGACGGTCCATAATTCTCCATAACAACGCTGTCCAGTTGAGCGCTCATCCGGAAAATCTCTGGTTCCTATATAGCTGTGCTCATGTTTCCGGAATGACTCATCAGTGACTCAGCTGAACAGAGCGTCTTCCGTTTACTTATGAAGAGCAGGTTTCAGGTAGCAGGTGACTCAGTGTTCAGGTCGGACAGACTGTTCTTTCTCTCTCGTGTCTAAGCCGAGCACAGAGGACTTCTGTTCTACATCATTAAACATGGTTCTCTCACCTGAAGGAGCTCATCTCTGGAGATCTTATCATCTCGGTCGAGGTCGTACAACCGGAAAGCAACTGGAAGGAAATGAGAAGAAGTCAAAAATATTTTGGCCAAGTTTTCGCAACAATGACTGTTAACAGTAAACTCATGCAATGAGAACATACAGTATGAGCTGGTAGCAGAAACGGTTTCCTGAGCGGAGATTAAGACTAAATCAGGTGTTAGACATTGAGTACCAATATAAATGGGGTAATTTAGATTAAGCCCAACATCATCTCCAGCCGTGTACACTTTGGGAAACGTGTTTTCTAGTATGGCGCAAGGGTTCAAATTAGATAGTGTACATTTTACAGTACAGCAGGGTTAATTACTGCTTTTTATTACTGTGCACTACTTCAGTGAAACCACAGTAACCACTGTAAAATAAAACACAGTAAGGCTATATTGTAAATATAGTTATGACTATATTTTGTGGAGTTGAAGTAGATGTTTGCGTGGAACTCACAGAGGAGTTTGTTCATCCTGCTGTTGAGTGGTTCTCCTGCAGTCTGGTCTTTGTTTTTCTCATTGTCCTCCACAGGACGGAAATGAGCCAGAGTTTTCATGAAACCTCGAAAATTCACCTGATCCTCACTGAGACGCATGAGACACAGAAATGAGAGACAGATGAAGGGCAAACACACACAAAAAAAGTAGAATCTAGGGGTAAATACATAAATTACATAACAGTAAATACATAACCGCAGTTACATAACGCCAGGACAGATAAAGGACTTTACAACCAGTAAGATTACTGAAAGACCAGAACATTTGATCTATCAGCGTATGAACAGAGTATATGAACCAGATAATCATTACAAGTTCGAGCCACCTGGTTTCTGTGTTATGTGCTCAGACACTGTGTCTTATCCCTTGTTTTTCTGCTTTTGTAAAAGCTTAACAGACAGACCCACAGGAACATGATTTCATACTGTAAGAATCTGAGCTCACGGAAACACACAAACACAAAGAAGCAGTTTGTAAATTTATTAGTTAAAAATGAACAAAAATCAGTTATTAAGCAAGTACGTGACAGGTCAACACGATCTTCTTACCATACCCTGATTTGCACTGTTTGGTTTATAATAATGATTTATAATTTGAGCCGTTGGGTCTAATTTTGCAGGTAAGGTATGTAAACAGAAAGAACATAATAAGGGCTACTATATCACATGTCCGGGTACAGTAGATGCAGGTGCAGCGTTTGTAACTTGCTCTTATAGATATTGTTTTGAATTTAAACTTACCATCCACTTAAATAAAATAACTTTGCAAGGACCCTGCAGTTTTAAGTTTCAAATAGAGATGGCGATAGAGGCAAAAGTTACAGCTTTTGTGCTTTTGTAATGTAATGAAATGATCTCTTCCTGAACATGCAACATAACTAGCATAAGCAAAAAAAGGAAAACTCACAGATCTAAGCAAAGACATAAAACTAAACATACTGTATACGCACGTATTTGTGTGCCAACCACATAATGACAAACTGCCCATCCTGAATAGGTGTGTATAGGTGTAATAGGTGTTTTCTTTACATTTACAGACGACTGAGGATTTTATTCCAAGTGACTTACAATTCAAGCTGTACATTTTATCAGTATGTTCCTTGGGAATCAAACCCATGACATTTGCACTGATAACAAAATGCTGCACCAAATGAGCTACAGGATTTTAAAAAAATATTATTCATCTGATCTTTTCCTCAGTTATTCTCTTTGTTTTCCTGGCCTTTTCTCTTTGTTTAGCACCTTTTATTGTATGCAGTCAAGTTAAAAGCATTCAATGTCTGTACATGAAGATAATCTGTGCAGTAAATGGCAGCAGATCTGCTTGACGTTTAAAATGTTTATGAAGAAGTTTCTCACCCCTCTGGGAAGAAAGCATTAATTATCCGATCACCAAGAGGATTTATGGCCAACTCAGGAATCCTCTGAAAATCTTCTCGGCTGAAAGAGAGGGAGGGAGAGATAATCACGTGTGAATCTGTTTCAGAATTTAAACACAGACATGTCTCTGTGCAAACTGTGTTGGGTATAACATATATGCTGGGATAGAAGAAACTATTTTAACTGGATGGCAAAGCATTAACAATTACATAAACTGATGAAATTACAAAATTACACTTACAAATAAGTATATTATAGTACAATGCAAGTTGGCAAAAACTGCATTGAATAGCACAAACAATCTGCTGAAGTATTTGACATGACTGGATTATTTTACAGCTGTTTTGAGTTTCCATTGGATCACCTAACGTTTAATCAAGCAATACAGTACAGCACAATATACAGTACAGCCAGTCCCTTATTCTAAGAAACTGTGACTTTGTTAAACAAATATGTTGATGTGGTCTACCTAACAGAGAGTTCATTGTGAGCAATAATACCGTGATTAATGTACATACAGTATAATTTGTGAAGCAAATCCCTATACAATACAAAAGAAAGCAAATAATTAAAAGATTCCAAGTAAGAGGGAGTAACTTTTCCAGCCCTGATGGCAACATCAGAAAAACCGGATTTATGATGAAAACTCAAACACAAGTTTAAGCTGAACTGAGTGTGTATGTGAGCATAGTCCACCAGAGGACACACACCTCACTGCCCTGATTTCTCAATCTATTTACTATTCAAACACCAATCACGGTCTGAAAGATGTTTTGGGTGATAACAACTGCAGCCCGTCATGAAACTTCTGCTGTTTTTACACCAACCATCGCACAGAGCTTATTTGTTGAGCTTACCACCACCTAACAGCGTTTTAAACCACAGAGGATGTTATCATTAAAAACACACAATTATAACGAGAACACAACCAGTGACTTTAGTGTATTTGGTAAACAGAACAAGTTTGACGTTTTATAAAACACATCACAGAAACTTTCACATTTCAAAAGCTTCAAACACGACATTTCACAAAAGATACAATGAGTGTGTACAGAGGTGACTCTGGATATGAGGACGCAAACACACACACACTAACGTTTATGAAATGGGGACATTTAATAGACACAGCTAGTTATAAACAACATAACCTAACCCTAACCCACTGTAACACTAACAGAAAACTTTCTGCATTTTTACAAATTTGTTTGCCAATTTTTTTAGGGTTTTTACAAATGAGGACATCCTCAAAAGGAGGTTTTGCTCAGATTTGTCAGGTTTTGCTATTGGGTATAAATTTATTCCCAATATTTGGTTAAGTAACCCCCCCACCACCACACACACACAGTTACGCAAACCTTCTTGACGTGACTGAACTTTGGCAATGTCACTGAAGGACATGTACAAGTGTGTGAACTATCCTCAAGCTTCGCCTTAAAGCAGCTCTTAAAAGAATTTTTTACAATGAGTTATATTTTTAGCAATGTAATGAGACTAAAAATCATTTTCCGTAGTTAAAGCTTAAACACTGAGGCACTTGTACCTGGACAAGATGTGTTCAAAGCCTGCGGCGGCTGTAAATGTTTACCAGCACAAATGATTCGTTTAAACTTAAACGATCAGAGGGATTTTAAATAAACCAGATCATGCAAGCATAGCTAAACCGCCTTTCTTATGCAAGGTCTGGTTCCTCATTGAGGTCATAAATCTCACTGAGGAAAAGTGCAGTTTTACTTAACTCATGTCTTGTGTTTACTGTGTGTTTGGGGTACCTGAGTGCTCCATTCTCTCCTTTATCCAGACTATGAAACCGGCTGTACAGTCGAGTAATTTGACTGTGGGAAACTGAAACACACACACATATTTCGGTTTAAGACAGTAAATATTCATTATTCAGACACAGAGCTTTATGTCACAGATAAAAACCCAGATTACTGCTCATTTAAGTCTTATCTAAATGACCTAACAAACTGTACACATTTCTCAGAACCCAGACAACAGATAATGAGTATTATTATATTACAGGAACATTATTATTTATTGTCAGATGATACGTATGATTACCGGATTTACTGGATTTCTGAAACGGAGTAGTCTACAATTTAAACTGAGACTAGACCTTGACCGAGACCAATTACATAACTCATTGTAAAACTATAAAAAAATATTAAATAACCAATTATGTTATCAGAATTTTCTAAAATACATACAGAATTGTGATGGGAGTTTTGCTTTGAAGTTATTTTTTATTTTTATTTTTTATATATTATTTACGCATCTTTCTATTTTGTGAACACTCTAACAAGCTGTAAGACTGGAAAGATCTAGAAGACATCTGGTTCCCTTAATAAAACTGAACTGGAACAATATGTATTTGTGAAATGTGCTATATAAATAAATTCAACTAAATTAAACTGAATTGAGAATAAAAAAAATGAGCCTGTGGTTTTGGCTGCATTTTCCATTTCACCATAGTAAAAGCGAATAAATGTGAATAAATACAAAGCGATCCCACATGATTACGCCTGTCACAGTATCAGATTTTCTAAACACAGTTATCATGGCCAAAAGAATATGATAAAGTTATTGTATCTTTTGAAATAAAAAAACATCTTTTTTTAAAGTTTTTAAAGTCTTCATCTTTAAAGTTTTTGTAACCATTGTGGCTTAATGTTTAAAGGACGCAACAGCACCACCTATTGTGTTGGAGTGACACCCAGATACTAATGCGGATTTACAATATTACCATATGTGTAGTATTAACACAGAATCAAGAATCATGGCTATTGTCAATACTAGTACATTGTGACACCCCTACACACGATGAATCAAATCACTGGACACAAGACACAGAAGATACTTTGTTCAAAAACAACTAGTTAAGAACATCTGCGTGAAATCCTGAATTCTTCGTAGAGTTTGACACCAGAGGAAGAAGAGTATGAAAAACAGGCAATTACAGGGAGGAGAGTTTTTAATCCATGTGGCTTTACAAGAATGTAGTATACATAAAACAAGTCACGTCAAACAGCCCACAGACTGCACTGGTGTCTATGGCAGGGTGAGTGTGTAGTGCACTTGATGGTCAATGTTTCCTCTACAAAAAAAGCCAGTGAAGTCAACCAAGTGAGTTCAGATGCAGTGCAGAAAACATCTGGAAGGTTTGTGTGGTGTTTATCCGAAAATAAAATCGCCCACTAAAGGAGTAAACATATTCACAGCCTATTTCTAGATCAGGCGGGGGTGGACGGCTCATCTGTACTGAAGGCCAAAGCGCTGAGACAGGCAGAGATTGGAAAACCCTGCTTTTCATGGCTCTGACATAAATGATCACATAAATGAATGTTATCTGAGCCGAAAACGACAGTGGCACAGGTGTAAACCCTTTAATCTAAATCAAATTAAAGCAATACGTGTACTGACACAGATTACAAGCCGTAATTTAAAGGTAAATATATGATAATGTTATACATATACATGTCTTTTAAACACTTTTACATAAAAATAAAACAACTTCTGAAAGTCACAATATATTTGTCCAATCCTAATCAGGTCATGACATTTTTTGCATTTTTTGTTCAGGGCCTGTGAGGTTAAATCAATTTGCTGTATACACACAAAACAATGTGTAGCCTATCAGTCAGTATAAGGTCCCCTTAAGTCAGTATAACAGCATGTTTCAAACATTTCTGGATAAATATATCATATCCCACAGCAGATCATACTGTAGACATACAGACATATAGCACAGGATTATGAAACACATGCTGTCATTAAGATACCACATCACCATGGGTGTCATTCATAGCTATGATATTCAATCACACGATTAACCCATCAAAGACTCATACTCACATCCCGTTTCTTTCTTGATTTCTTCAATGTCCTCTTCTCTGAGTAAAGACGAAGCTCTGGAGCCCATGACTGCAGTTCCGACTACAGATCAGATGAAGCTAACGCATGAAACTGACCCCCGAACAATAAAAACAGCGCGTTTAAAAGCTCTCGGGCGAACAGTGCGCGTTCACTCGTGTTTTACCCGCTTTATTATCCTCCTGTTGCTGAAGTACAAGCGAAGGAAACGCGATCGCGACCCAATCGTGCCAATTAATTACGGGAAAAAGTTGGAGGTGCTAAGCTAAAGGCAGGTCGGAGAATGGCTCGCGGTGACGTCAGCCCACGTCATTTCAACATTTGTGCGCGCGGTGGACACGCCCGTTCGAAAACAGAGCGCTGTGATTGGCCGGCGAGGTGGGCGGGGCCTACGGTGACAAGCATGCGATTTCTGTCGAGGGTGTGACATCAAGTTCTTAGAAAAACAAAGAAGCGGGTAGAGTGACAATGAATGAGGGTGACATATCAGACAAAACAACGTTCAGAAGAGAAGAGCACAAAGCAGAGCTATACCCACACTGAACACCCTTCAAAATGCAAAGAAAGAAACCCAAAGGCCTCTTTTGTATGCCACCGCTTTATAATGCATGCATGCATGCATGCTGGGATAATGCATCTTTCTTTCTTTAGTGATGTAAAGCAATTAGATCAAGTATTTGCAACTCTGTGTTTCATTGCAGATTAACATTACAATAAGACAGCAGGCGTACTAAATTAAACTACAGCAACTACACACACACACAAATCCATATCCATGTCCAACCACACATAAATCCATTTTATATGTAAAATAACATATAAAAACAACAACTTATATTGGGTTCTTTGGGTTCTTGGGTTCAGCAACTCTATTATTTTCATCTGCTAGATGAAGAGAAGAATCAAGTTCATGGATTTAATTCACCCCAAAAGGGAAACTTCCGTCATTTACTCACCCTCATGTCATTGCAAACATATATACGTTTTTCTTTTTATGGAACACAAATAAAAGATATTTTGAGGAATGTGGTTTTGTGTTTGCACAATAGAAGTCAAAGGTTGCCACTGTTGTCTGGTTACCAACACACTTCAAAATATCTTTTGTGTTCCTCAGAAGCAAAAAGGCTGAGTAAACGATGGAGGAATTTTCATTATGGGTGAACCATTCCTTTAATCAAACTATCTATGTGATAAAACTTATATACAATCCATGTCATAATCCATGTCTAAACCGGATTCATTTGAACATGAATGTGAAACACAAGAGATTGTTATTATGATGATATTACTTGAGGACACAGGTGATATAAGACCTGCTATATTTTTGCATGGAATTGAGAAGCCTATAATAGCCTGATAAGTCTATGGATGGCGCTGTAGCCCAAACACCCATTACAAGCTTTAATGCAGCTGAGTAAATACCTGGGAGAAACTCCTGGAGCCGGTCCAGCCTCTGTGAGGCACCAGCCCACCATCCTAACTCAGAGAAAACAACACAATCCTGCTGATTTTATTTTCTCCTAAAGCACACTGTTGCAACAAACTACAACACTTTCAAAGACTGAATTTGTCACTGTGCCCTGCAAAAGTTACCTGATCTATTCTGCAATAACAAAAGGTTGATTCTGAGGTAATCTGATATCTGTAATAATCATTTTAAATAATTAATCGTAGAGCTCGTTTGTTTAATTTAAAGCCGTCATATAGGATTTTGTAAAAACAGCTACAGACAAATTTAAAAGGAAAACACCCAAACCAAGAAAGCTGAAATGTGGATTACGGATTAAGAGACACAAAATGCACACAAAATAATCGTATCACTAGATTATAGTTTAGGCCGCAATGCAAATAAAATATAGCCTTTTAAAAATCAATTAAAATATGTACAAGCCTGTGACTCTTTACAGTTAAGGATTAATTAAATAGCTTTATGTAAATGCATTATGGCACCATATGAATGTCATTACAGGGCAGGCTTAAAACCAAACACTTTATTTTACACAATATGTAACATGGGGTCCCAGATCCATCTCAATGTCCAACCAAGGGGCCCCTGACCTGTCTATAATAATAATCCTGTTTCCATCATGCCAGGTAAAGTGCTGTTGCTTTTATCACGACAGACGACTTTCTGTGCCTGAAAATAAATGCGTCTATGGCACACATCTCAGGCTTGATATAAGAGCAATAACCCATGCCAAAAAATATGCTATGTTGAGTAGTTTTATGACTTGTAATACAAAGCCGACCGTTTTCCACCTTCAGCCGGGCCCACGTTTACCCAGCAGACATTTGCGCCCGGCACGGGGGAACGCCCGCTTTCCAGGCCACGGGGTTGTTGTTCTTGGAAGACGGGAAGGCGGAAACCTTTCTGCCGTCTTGCAAGCCCCAGTTTACCTAATGAGCTCCAGCAACTTTATCTGGGCGAGATCTTCCATCCCAGCCGCGAGTGTGCGGAGTGACGCGGAGCCCACGGTGGGTTCACCAAAGCTCCGGGGATCAGATATCCCGATCTTTTTACGCGGCGTATGTATGTGTGCATGAACATATCTCAGTCTGTGGCACTTTTACAGAACAAGAGATCTGCTGTGAAGGGAGAGACATTTGCAAAGTGATGCAAAGTGATACCTCCTCATCTTGGACTTCTGAAAAGCGCGCTTGTCTCCAGTGCGCAGGTGCTCCAATAAAGAAGATGGAGAGGAAACAGTTGGAGTCGTTGTGGATGGTCATGCTGCTGTCGGCTTAACTTTATTTCATTGCATCTGAAAGATGCATTGAGCAGAGATGGAAACTTGAGTCTGGGACTCAAGACTAGCAAGTAAAAAAACAGGCTTGGCTTGGAATTAAGTTGTGAACAACACAAATGTACGAGGTAAATGGATTTTTTTTTCTGAAATATTGAAAGCCTGTCAGGCATTGTCTGTGAACTGTGATTTTCTGCTAAATGTGCTCTTGTAAATGAGATTTGACAGCTACGGAGGACTCGTGTGGCCTGCCAATTCTGCAAAGCGCAATGGTGGCCACTAGGGGGCGCCACATCACAGGTCAAGTACAAGACAACGCTTTCACATGTGTTTGTAGGAATGTGTCCACATGCACATTCAGGTATTACATAAATATCGGAATGTAAGAGCAGCTGATGTGATTATAAATAAGATTACAATGCCATTTGTGAAGTGACCTCATACATTATTCACCAGATAAATATAACATGCGTATAACAAAGAAAGTGTGTGTGTGTGTGTGTGTGAGTGGACAAGCAGGTTCTCTTATGGCACTGTGTGAAAGAAATAGTTCAAGGAAATGCGGTAAAACTGCTTTTAATTCTTCTGTGTGTTCTTTTGCAGTTTCTCTTTTAAATCCCTCCGAATGCACATAATAACACAAGCAAATTTCTCATTTGCATGTCTGTTTAATTACCGCCAAGAATCATAAACCACAGATTAAATCTATCACCGCTGATAAATAAAGCACTTGCTGTAAATCACTCCGAAATCAAAATTCAGCAATATTTCACATTACTCTGCAGAATTATTGTGCAGTTATACAGGAATGATATTCGCCATTAAGAATGCCAGGAGTTACCAAACAGAATCAAGAGGCAAACACCTGGACACTTTATAGTAAAGAGAATTTGAAAAATATGCTTAAATATCACAAAATTGTTGCACTTTTGCAAATGTAACTGACTTTAGACAAACATCAGCCATAAATAAAGAACACTGGACCCTTGATCCACCCTCACCTCTCCTCTCTCTTCTCTCTCTGTGGGGTTTAAGGGCTTCAGTCTAATAGCTCCATTAGCTCAAGCCAGTGGCATTAAACAGCATAACTGCTCTGACTGCTTTAACCATCAGTAACACACACATACTTCCAACACTGGTCTACGTGTCTGTGTTTCCATCATTTGTCACAACAACTGGACATGCTGTCTTCATACTACTCATGGTAGAGAGACAGAAGGAGATAGAGTGTGTGTGTTATGGCAGTGAGACACACCTGAACTGCATTTAAACAGGACTGGTAGAGGATAAATGTTGCTTTGTGAGCACACGCACACGCTCACACTTGTTTGTTTCACTATGTTAGTTCACTATGTAGTAGGACATCTCATAGACGTCCATTGTTGTCATACAATTCTAATGATATTTGTAATGTTTTGACATTGTGAACATTACTAATATAAATTATTAGATTTTTATTAATTTGACTTGTAACTGTTTTTTAATGTCAAAAGGTTTGTCTGTGGATGTTTAGGGGTTAAGGTATTAGGGTATAATTTACACGAACAAGAAATATCATTTCAGTATGAAAATCACCTGGGCACACAGATTGTATATTGTAGACCTTCCCTGCCAGTAGCTACAGCCCTGATGGAAAAATATTCATTTATAGCTTTTATTCATAGACACAAAACACTGACATTTTAAAATGTGGTGCTTTAGATCCTGAGCTATTTCTACCTTTGTGTTATTTGTGTTTTTTAGAGTGTTCATGTCCAAATTTTCACTTAGTTTTTAGTGCTACTCAAGAGCAGTTTGACTAATGAGCCCTGATATAAAACAACAGTCTATGTTATGGGCCATTGCCACACACACACACACACACACACACATGCACACACAAACACACACACACACACACAGAACTGTACAATTTCCTGCAAATGAGAAGAGATGCCAGGAAGCCTGAATCTACTCTTAGTTTTCCTGTAGCACAACCAGAGCCTGGTATGAAAGCATAAGGTCTGTGTATCTTAAGACATTCAGAGACATTGCACACACAGTGGGTTTGATGAGGTAATCTGGAGTATTAACACATTTGAAACATTCCCTCAGATCCTCCTCTTTTCTGTCATTTCAGAGGAAACCCCCTCATCTTAAAGGCTCTTTCTTTCCAGGCCCAAAAAAGCCTGAGTTCTGTTTCTCCTCTTCCCAGCTAACAGGGAATGTTCTCAGAATGTTGGCTAATGTTCTCTAAAATTTCTCTCAACATTATAAAAAACCTTGCAGGAATGTTATATATCATATCAAAAACGTTTTTAGGTGGTTAGTGGAACAGTATAAAATGTTACAGAATTAAAGCATTTGAATAACATTAATTACAACCAAGCAGTAATGTTAATACAATGGACATTTTGAACATTCTTAAAACTTTAAAAATAAAATTTTTAATGTTTTTGTTACTTATTGGAAACATTAGGGAAAAGTTCTTAAAACCTAAAATTGTTAGCTGGGTCACTTCTAGTGTTTTATCTAGGTAATTATGTCTAAACATAAATCTTGTCTGACAGAGGGGCTTTTGAAAAGAAAATGTCTTGTCATCTTTCTGTTCCAGCCTCAGGCTGGATGTGAAGGTGTGGAGGTGTTACATTTCGGAGAACATTAAACATATACACACACTCACACACACACACTGATGTTTGGCTATTTTAAATTGGATGCTAAATCCATTATAGAAAAATATCACAAAAGACATTTTAAAAAGCAATTTTTTGGGATAGTTCACCCAAAAATGATGTAATTCCAAACCTGCATGACTTTCTTTTTGCTTCTGAGGAACAAAAAGGAAGATATAGAAGAAATATGTTGTTAACCAGACAACAATGGCACCCATTGACTTCCACTGGACATAAAACCACAATATCTTATTTTGTGTTTCACAGACAGATAAAAGCCATACAGGTTTGGAGGATGAGTAAATGAATGAAAATTTTTATTTTTGCGTGAACTATGCCTTTAAGTAGAGAGCATCCATCCATCCATCCATAAATTCATCTAATTTTTCCGCTATCAGAAGAAAATAAAAATGTCATAACAGGAGGAGAGCATTTCCCAGCTCTGCTGTTCATGAGCTCTGTTCCCGTGGATTGTGTCTACAGGGAGACGGGTGGGGGAATGAGGGGGTGTGAAAGGGTTTAACCCCTCCATCTCTGCTCTCCCTATATCAACGAATATATTCAGCCAAAATCCCTTATAAGATACTCTCTCAAGTCCCCCTGTGCACCTCCTCCTGATTTCCCTGGTTCTGCAGGAAACAATATCTATTCTTGATAGAGTATGATTGCATGTGATTTTATTATGTGAGAAAAGCCAGCCTCTCACTTCAGTTCTCATGATGCATTATGGGAGCTGGGTTTCTTTATCTTGTAGCCTTATAGGTGTACGGTAATGATTGCTTGATTGTTCTCCTGTCAAACAAACAGATCGATTAAAGACCTTCAAACAGATACATTAGGAGTTTTACAAACATTTGTCAGAGAGGCTTATGCTGGTCAACTTGGTTTGGAGGGAAATCGTATTATTTAGAGTTTACTTTTAGAGAGTTACATTTTTCAGGAAACCTAATGGTTTTCTCAGTTATGTTTTTAGTTATGTTTTAAAGTATCAACTTTGTCTTGGCTTTTCAGAATTCTGAATCTGAATTAGGCTTGTCGATTTGGCCTATTAATAAAGTACTGTATTTATATAACAAAAATGGCTTCCCAGCTAACAGGGAACATTGTCAGAACATTGGCTAATGTTCTCTAAATGTTCTCTTAAAGTTAAAACATTCTTACAGTAACCTTAGTGTAACGTTTTTGATGTTATAAATCATATAAAAACATTATTCCCAAGTTGTTAGTGGAACATTTTAAAAACTTTACAGAATTTTCAAAAATGTCCTTTAACAAAGAAATAACGTTAATACAATGTCTAAAAAACATTTTGAACATTCCTAGAACATTTTGAACAGTTTCGTTACTTCATGGAAACATACAAAAACGTTTACAAAACATACAATAATGTTCTTACAACCTAAAATTGTTAGCTGACTTATTAAGTAAATGTATCAATATAATCTGATTGCCATCTAAAAGAAACAACCAAGACATTAAGGGATCTTGATAATCTTGTCCCTGTAAGTGGGAATGTGAGAATGGCAGTTCGTTTTTGGTCCCTGTGGTCCCAGTTTCTCGGTCTCTGTGTGGGAACCGTGATTTTGGACACAGTCTGTCTTTCCCATCCCAAGGCCCGGTCTGTTTTTCTCCGGTCCAGTTAAAAAATAGTCCCGCACTCACAGGCTCCCGAAACAAACCGGTTCCAGCCCGCCTGTTCTCTTCTTCTCACAGAGGCTGGGAAGAGAAAGGTCAGAACACTTCTAATGGGTTTCGTATGGATGCAGGTACCAAAGAGCTCCCCCATGACCCAGGAAGTGGTTTTCATGAGAAACCAAAGCAGCTTTTGACAGTCCTCTGTTATTTTTCCAAAATATATCAGCTCTTGTTTTCTTGTCCCACTTCTTTTTTAACAAAGTGATGTCCCCTTCCCACAGAAACAGTAAAAGATTTTCAGAATTCAGTTTCCTGGGCAATTGAAAACTAAGGCTGCTTCACATAACATGCCAGTGGAACTACATCGCAGTTGCCACAGCAGGTGTGAACTAAACTAATGACTTGACTTGTGACTTGACTTGTCCTTTTAAATAATTGAAACTTGTCTTTGACTCACAATTAAAGACATCAACAAAGCAAGAATGATTACTTTGGTAATGTTTAACCTTTTTTTAAATATAAAAGCGTTTAACTTATACCCTCTGTGGTCTGTATTTGAAATATAAGGATTAAAGACAGATTTGACTGAAATAATGCTATAAAAAAGAAAATAAGTTATAATAATAAAAAATAAAAATTTTTTTTGACAGGGTTAAAAAACTAACCAGCAGCAAGAGGATAAATATTATTGAAAATACTTGGGATTCATTTGAATTTGGCTTAGACTGCACCCCACGTAACTTCTAGTGACATATTGCTGTATTTTAATGTCATTATCAAATCATGCAGTATTATATTCCTTTATGTTCTTTACTGGCCCTGTATGCTGTAGATATTAATCACAGTTAATCACATTAATCACAGATAAATACTTATCTGGTGACCTTCTGTGTAACCTCTGTCCATGTTCTTTTACCTTATGAAGGTAAAGTGCAACGTATTTGTCAGGTATGTTAACCTATAGTTGAAATGTGACCTCTGTATTTAACCAATATCGGAGTTGTAAACACACACACTGCAAGTCGTAAACACACACACTTAGTGGGCAGCACTGCAGCGTCTGGGGAGCAACTTGACGCCTTGCTCAAGGGCACCACAGACATTTTTGCTGTCGGCAGTGGGAATCGAACCTGTAACCTTTGGGTTCCAAGTCCAACTCTAACCATTGGGCCATGACTGACAAAAATAAAGGAGACAGATGCTCTGTAGTAGAAAAATACTCTCACAACAGATGGGAGACTTCCTGATGCCCACATGTGTTTATAAATTTTGTTTGTATCTGTGTGTGAAAGAGACAAACTTTCCTGAATCAGAGTCTGTGTGCGAGTAATTCTCTTGAGCTTTATTTAATTAAAAGCTTGACGTTTCTACAACTCTGTGGGAGAGTTACTGTAACATGCCGCTTCCCAGAAAGCAGAGGTTGTGCTGGATATAATCACAGTATTACTTTAACTAAACAAAAGGACACAAACAAAAGGGAATCTAGGAACAAACAAGATTCACAGATGTTATTTCCATTAAGGGCAAGACCTTAGCAGATTTGATCTGCTGTAAAAATGAATGTTATTAATAATGTTTTCAGCTTGTTGCTGCAAAATGGTTTTTCAATTTTAATTATACGGTTCAACAAAATAAAACATATAAATGGAAGGTGTTTATAGAAGATGAGCTTTTTGTGTGTTCCAGTTCAGTTACAATGATTCAGCTTATAAAAACAAGTCACTTACAATCTAAATATAATTTGCATATGCAATAAACAATAGTATTCATTTACATTTCTATGCTAAAATATTTTTGCATGTTTTATTCACTGAAAGGTTATTCACTGAGGATTTCTGTTTCGTATGCGTGTTGATAAAGCTGTCAGTCAGACATGACTGAATGAGGTTCTCAGTTCATTACGTTATTCCGTTGATGACTCTGGACCCCGTTAACAGGGAACGTTCTCTGAACATTGGCTAAAATTCTCTAAAAGTTCTCTGAAAGTTATCAAAAACGTTCTTGTACTAACGTTAGTGGAACCTTTTACGTTAGATTTTATATAAATCAAAAACGTTATTCTAAATGTATGTCTAAAAAATGTTTTTTTTTCCTTGTTATTGACCATAAATAGGTTTCATTAACATGTAGAAGTAACATTTAATTTTGTTTGCGAGTACAAGATGTTAAGTCAATATTTTTGGCTCGTTTTGCTGGAAAAGAAAGATTGTAAATCTGCTAATAGTTATTTTTGTCAACTGTTAGCAGTAGCTACGCAAGAGGCTACAATAGCAAATAGACAAGACTGCTGTGTCAAGCAACAGAACTGAAGGTCCCGTCAATGTACTCACCCATCAACCCTGTCATGTTCACTTAACACAACTCCGTTTAGTGAATTCACTGTCTGTATTTACTCTGTGTTGAGACTGACACAAGTGGCCACATCCAAATAAGTAATTGTGAGTAATGAGCTGTTCTGACATTAATGCCTGCTGACTGTATGACAGGTTTGGATGGGAGCTGCATGTTTACATATGTGTGACGTGTGAACAGAGTCGGGCTTTGGCACAAAACAAAGCAGAAGAACTCTGTTTCTGTCCTCCCAGCAAACAGTTTTAGGTTGTAATAAGGTTTCCCTAACATTTCCATTAAGTAACAAAAATTATGTTATTTTGAATGTTTTAGAAACATCCAGTAATTTAGATGTTGTATTATACCTTATTGCTTGGTTAACAAACCTTTTTTATTCTGTAATGTTTTTAAAACATTCCACTAGCAATTTAAGAATAAGATGTTTAATATATGGTATATAACAATAAAAACGTCCTACTAACGTTACTGCAAGAACTTTTTTGATGTTCTGAGGATGTTCCCTGTTAACTGGGCTGAGGGTTTGAGAGCAAAGCATTGCAGTTAATCTGATAAACTGAGAAGATTAAAGCGTGAGAAACCATGAGAATCTTTACACATCTGTCACATTTTGTGAAAATATCACGTAGATGTTGTTGGATGAGTGGAAGGTGTGAAAACTGATCTGTGAACTAAACTAATCTGTGATTATGTGTGAAAATGTTTGGGCATCCTCTATATGACAAAAAGCACACATATGTCAACATAGAAGTTTACTAAAAACTCCAGATAATTAAACAATATTTACAAAACTCATTATTACCATGGCTGTAAAGCTTTAAACAACACAGAACCGCATACATTTTTGCAATTTGTGTGCTATATTGAAAAATCAAAACATGGGTGAGGTTCAAACTGAAATGTTATTTCATTATTTGCTGCATATCTTCCTCTTCACCAGAGCCCTCATCTCAGTTTTCATTGTGGACATTTTAGCTGGTTTGTTCACTTTTAACAATGGCGTTTCTTACCAGTGATGGCAAACCCTGGTGCAGTCAGTACATCAATCTTGAATCTGAATCTGAAGAGATTTCAGGGCTGCATAGGGTAAGATTAGGAGTAAATCACAACTGAATTTCTATCTTTTTCTTTAGTGTGCCACTCATATAACTGCAGGCTTATTTGCTAATTGTTATTGTTGTTGAAGTATTAGTATTAGTAATGTATTTCCACGTAAGTCTACATTTAAACATTTTATAAAATTACTAATTGTTTTTTTTTTATGTAAAACCTTTTCAAGAGGGAAAAAAATGTTAAATATGTCAACTGGTCTCATACAAATAACACAGTTTTAAAAACTGAGGAAATTTCATTTCTGACTTTCTTTTAACTGCATTATTAAATTACAAAAACACAAGTAAATAAAAACCACAAGCAAAGCTGATCATTTTTTAATTAAAATGCATAAAAAATCTACATCATTAGCACACAATGAAGGAATAGGAGAGAATATTTCATATGGATATTTTCAAACATATGGATTGAAAAAGACAGTTTTATCTATACAGGAGTGTGTTGTGCTTTATTTTTTTAGCATGATTGTAATGTATTTATGCAATGTAGCTTCTTTTAGCACTGGGAACATTTGTTCTCAAATAGCCCGTTCAGTGCAACACAAACAGTAAATATCAGTATTTGATACAGTGGAAATAAATAGATTCACTTTGTTTGGTCCTGATGTTTTGGGAAAGTAAATATTCATTTTGCCCGTTATGGCCAATATAGAAAACACTTTCGATTTGGTTTTTTTGTGTTGGTCCGTCTTTCAGTAATTTCAAAATAATCGACAATCACAAAAACTTGGCATAATACAAGTCATTTACAGATCTCGACCTTGCCACAGACAGAGAATAATCAAGCTTCAGATTGTCGTTTGAACGTCAGACTGATAATTGCAGTAGCAAATAGTTTCTCATACCACAATAATGAAAAGCCATGGATTTTATTACCCAGAGGTCCTTGCAGCAGGGAAACGCCTCCTGTTTGTAACAAGTACCATCTCACATTTTTAATCCATCTTTCCTGTAGCCTCTGGCTTTAGGCAATAAAGACATCAAAGCCTACATGAATACAACTGAACACAGGCACTTTTGCTTAGATAAGAAGGCCTTAAGGTTGACCAGTGATTGTGAAAGGAGATATCTCGCTCCCTTCATCTATCTTTCTATCTGTTTCCTTCACTCTCTAAAGGTTTTTTGCCCTTAGGTAATAGCAACAGGTGTGAGCATGGGAAAAACCTCTTGGTTATGCGCTGAAATATTCACTTACACCTGTTACATTAATGTGTGTGTGTGTGTGTCATGGCCACTTTACCGCCCTTGTATGAGCGAGTGCATGGTTTTGTTATTCAAATAATCCAGACTGATCTCCTTTCAAACGTGCCCAATTATTGTCTCCGATATCAGCCATTCCAAGAACAAGGCCGGAAAAATAGACAGGTAATGTAGGTGCTTAGAGCAACATATTTTTCACACTTGAGAGACATAGAATGACAAGAGGTGATAATCTGATTCTTAGGCTGGTATGGGTTGGGTTCACCTGAGGCTCTTCATGATCTGGAACTCTATCTGGTATGAACGTTATATGGTGCATTAATCTCCATTTTGTGGTTGACAAGAATTTGTATCCTCCTAAATAAATGTTTAAGTGCATTAAAGCTACATTGGAAAACATAGACATTGCATTAAAATTCATTTCGTATAATTTAGAAAGAATATATTACAGAACAAATTCCAATTTTATATTAAAACAAAGATTAACGACGAAATCGGAAGTAAAAAAACAGAAATGCGAAATGTTGGCTCAAATAAATAAAAAAGTACACAAACCGTAAAACTTCAAGAGTTCAAACAAACCTCAAAACGTCTGAAGAAACTGCAAGTCAATAAAAGCAATCAACTCTGAGAAAAAAAACATAATTACTCCTAAAACTATTCTGAAAAAGACAAGTCTCCACAAGTTCAAAGACAAATTGTTTGTGATTTTGGCGCAAAGCAAGAAACCAAATAAAAAACAAACGCCTGCCTGTCTCCGGATTACAAAAACAGTTTTGTTTCCATTCTAAACGTCCTACAAAACAACTACAACTAAAGGGTGAATCTCACGAAAAATGTCTAATAACCCTAATAACAGAGTAAACAGTGAATTATACGTTGCATAAAGACAGTAAAGCCTGTTATGGGGACCAGTAAAAGATTATGCAGTGCTTTATTTACATTAATTCTCTGTACTGTAATGCATTGCAATGCACTTTTTTGTGATTACCATCATATTCATGGTGATTCTAATTATAATACAGTATTTTTCTGCAGTAGAGCAAAGAAAAAGTTTTTACATTTAAATTATCATAAAGCATAACATACTACAATAAGATATGAATAATTTTAATGGCACTGAACTAGGCTTTCTTTTATAATTTCTTATTTCTTTGGAGTTAAATATGACAGATTTCGTAAGATTCACCCAAAAGTTCTTTCAATTTTACTTTCTTAGATAGCATAACATGTTGACCTGTACTTGTATTATAGGAGCATATCTTACCATTTAAAGACTATTACAACCATTTGGAAAGTACCTGACACTCTGTCTGACAGCTATTGTTTATCATGAGTGAATCTGTGGTGTATTTACACTTTTAAAGTTCACACAAGTCCTGCTGCTCTGTGAAGCTCTGAGGTCTTTCACATGATAAATGCATTCGGTCTCTGCAGTAGTTCATAGTAGCAAAGCACCATGAACTGCAAGAATTTCAGCTTTCAGGCAGATGGGCTGAACGAATTGGCTCGTTTCAGGTGAAACAAGGGACAGACACAGACCCATCAGAATACCTGCACAAAGTACCTGTGTCTGCTTTCTTTGGTTGTTCAGCTTTATAAGTAGCAAAAAACATAGCTGATATATTACTATGGGATGTTTTTACTTTTTAACTTTTTTTAAATGAATTTTTTTAAAATCATTTTTACTCCTTTCTATTTACACCTTATTTCCCTCTAAGACTTGGGTCCTCATTCCGTTTGGATCAATGGAGGTCCATTTCTCTCCTTTTAAAAGGGTCCAGAGCAAAAGCAGTTCACAGGTTAACTGTCTCTTCAATAATATTTAACATCTCTGGTCTTTGGTTTGGAAGCGATAGGCATGGTGCATAAATGACAAAAACGATCAAACATGCAAGACTTAACCTTTGATCTCTTTCAATGATTTTCTCAGTTTTTTCCCACACTCCGTTTCTCAGTAAGGCCTCCAGACAGACTCGTCTATGCGCGTTGAAGCGCTCATCGCTGTGGGCGAGTTGCTATGGCTACCATCAGCATCCACCCCATCGCTCTGGTTACCGAGGCTAGCGTTGATCAGGCTGTTGTTTCCTCCGCCATTGCCTCCGGCTCCGCCCGCAGCGGTGCAGGAAGTCAGCATGCGGGTGGGTGACCTTTCGCCCCCCGATCCGGTGCCGCCAGTCGGAACCATGGAGAACTGGTAGGAGCCGGACCCAGTGCCGTAGTACAGGTGATATGGCGAGGAGTTAGTCTGGAAGTGGGAGTTCTGGTTCTGGTTGCCAGGATATGGAGGCGGCAAGTAGGTGTGGTAGCGGCTGGAGGCGGGCATGCTAGCCACACTGAGACCTCCGATTCCAGTGCTGGAGGGGTTGGCAGAGTAGGTGAAGGGACCCGGATAATGCATGTGTGAATCAGAGAAACGAGGAGCTGTCAGTGGGGACAGAGATGGGAAAGACGGTCTCTGTGAGAAGAGATCGGTACCTAAGGGAGAGAAAGAAAAAATGGTGTCACTTTTACATCTACAAAAACAACAAAAAACAACAAGTCCTTTACATTTACATCTAAATTTATGCATTTGGCAGACACTTTTATCCAAAGCGACTTACAGCACATTCAGGTTATACATTTTGTCAGTACATGTGCTTCCTGGGAATTTGTAAACCATGTTATCACACAAGTCGTCCAACACAAGAATTTAAGTCAGTTTAACAGGCTGGTTGACATAGCATTACTACACAGTGGTGAGTTTCTTGTATATTTTATAGCCTTTAAAAGTTATCCCAAACATTATTATTATTATGATACTTATTTACTTGTGACTGGCTAATGTATGGGGTAAGACTGTTTCATACTTGTTTGGGGATTCTTACTTTTAGCTGATCTGTAAACCTTAAAAACAGAGTGCTCTACATCGCCACCTAGTGCAGTTTGTGAACACCACATGATCAACAGTCATAGTACAGACAAATGTGATTCTGTGGCTCCGGACGACGTGAAAAAGAACAAACAGTGTAAGCTCAGTTTCTCAACATTATGAGGAAGAGGAGGAGGAAGACTGGCATGCTGTGAAGTCTAGAGTTTTGTTTCAATGAGTTAGTTTTCACATCCTATGCAGCAGAATCATGACGCAGGAAATGCACGAAACAAGAACAGGTGTAAGTAGAGCATCTGTCCACCTGCACACACACACACACACAGACCAGTCCCTGATCTTCTGTCTGTTTTGCCAGTTTACGCTGTTCTCTGGCTTTATGTTTTTGCTTACTGCCCACATATGAGCAGTGGCTGCTGGGATATTGGAGCAGGCTTTGGCATGCCAGTGCCTGAGGGTGGAGAATGCTGGCTGTGCGTGCCACTAACTTGTTGAAATGTCTCCCCCCGTTTGTCTGGGGCACTGGGTCCATTTGCAAGGAACAGGAACAGAGAGAGAAAAACATACAGTTCTATTTCAATTTACTCAATTTCTGTTTTTTTTAGAGGGATTTTTTTCTGGGAACATTTTCTGCTATTGAGATCTCTTTCTCTCTCTCTCTCTCTCTCTGAGAGGTGTTGATTCCCTCTTTTTCCCATTTTTTCCCTCTGATTCCCAGGAAGAAGTGTATATTTATTCCTAGCAGCTTCACACATGGCATACGAGATTAATTACCGAAAACTGAAATTCGAGAAATTATCTGAAAAACAACTGCAAACAAGATGTAACATCTAAACTGTGGGCGTTGTTTACAGTCATTACAGTGACAGATAGACATACACGCACAGACTCAGTGGCTCCCCCTAGAGTCTCCTGTAAAATGAACAACTTGAAACTGTGTCTCTTGAAAGAGATTGTTCACGTCTAACTACCTCACACATGATCTGAATTAGTCTCAGTTTCAAACTTTGTCAAAACAGAGAATTGGAGAGAGAGAGCGAGAGAGAGGGACAGAAGAAACCTGAAGTGTAGACATAAGGGTCATTGTCAAATAAACATTTGTTGTGAATTTTACTTTTTCTGTTGTAATTGATATCTTTTTTTTTTTTTACCTAAAATGCTTTCTCCATTGTCTGAAAAACTGCAGAATTGATCTGTGTTCCAGCACTTTCCGTTCAACCTTTTTAAACTGTGAAATTTTATATATCAAAACATTAAAAATAACGCTTTAATCTTTATTTTTAATGTTTTTTTGTTTAAACGCAACATTTTAAGGACTGGCATCAAGTTTTTTGAAGGCATGGTTTAAAAAAAAGTTTTATTTCGAGATGATGTCTCTTTATCGGTATTTTATTTGGACCTTTCAAGATTCAATATTTCAACTCTGTTATGGGAAAATGATCATAGTGGTCAATTGTTATACAGACAAACTGGCACAAAACACAAGACTATTGACTATAAATAATGTCAAAATAATTAAATAAATAAGTGTGCTCACATTATAAATGCCTTAGCCAGTTAAAAATAAGAATCACTGACCCTTAAACATTCAACCCCAAAACATCTATTTAAATTGCTAGTATATCAATTCCAAATGTCCTGTGACAGAGTTGAAAATAATGTAGTTTTGGTAGTTAGGGATAGCATACTTTGTATTGCTGTAACCGTGTTAAGAATTTTAGGGTAATAGTTAAGTGTTGGATTTTTTAACTGATAATCTGGATGTTGTGCATTGTTCAGTGGTGAAGCCTTATTGTCTGTGGTGGTCACAGTCTGGTAAGTTGGGCAGGTTTATAGGTTAGACAGTAACCTATGAATAAAAATATTCTGGCACAAATGGCACCTAACAATGAGACAATGTGTTTTTGGCCACCACAGCGAGCAGTTCATTTTGCTGAGATCCACTAGCCCACAGTCAAGCGTGTAACCCAGCTCACTACAGAGGTTTGCCTCATTTGACTACTTGTAGAAAGTGATTTTGTTTGTTAACAGCAGGAATTGTGCATGTTTGTGAGTGGGATCAGGGCTCTGGTGACGATGCAAATTTTGGCCCTCACCTGGAAAATGGCAATGGAAAGATAGATGGGTTACACCTGGAGCAGGCAAATGATGTGGCCAAGAGAGACAGAGAGACAGAGTGAAATATAAAGACAGGAGATAAAATAGTTTCTCCCCAGCTAACAATTTTAGGTAAGGACGTTTCCATAACATTTCCTTTAAGTAACAAAAATGTTGAAAATGTTATTTTAAAAGTTCTAGGAACATTCAAAATATCTAGTTCTTTAGATGTTGTATTAGTGCTTGGCTATAAGAACATTATTAAAAAAGAATCTCATTCTGTAACTTTTTAAAACATTCCACTAGTTAAGAATAACGTTTTTGAGATATGATGTATAACAGTAAAAAACGTTCTACTAACATTTGGATCAGTATGTAGGAAATCAAAAATAACATACACGTTCTACTAATACGTTCTACTAATATTTGGTTCAGTATGTAGGAAATCAAAAATAACATACATAGAATAATTCGGCACATTATTTTTTGGCTGGTTTGAGTTTTTACAGAATGAATGCTTAAGCCTCATTTTACGTAATCACAAACTACCAAACCAAGTGGCATCTGCAAACAAATAATGCTTCTTTGAGCTAATTTGCCTTTTCACAATGCCATTTTAGCAAATGTTTTTAAGGTGACTTAAAATTTTTCCTGTACGTTATACATGAAGATCTCATAGGGGAACTGATTGATTTAGGTTAGTTTTCAAATATTAGCTGATGGTTGTATAAATGTTAGGATGTTGATGAATAATAACTGAAGGTTATGTTGCACAGACAGACAAGAGAACCTGAGACGCATGCAAACATGTAAACCTTGTGTGTTTACGTTAGAGCTGTAGTCCATAAGACAACACAGCATGTAGTATGCAAACCAACTTATTTCTTATTATCTTATACATACACTGTCACCGTCAGAACAGCTCAGATTACCATTCACAAACATCTGTTACTGTACCTGAGATATATGGAAAATCAGGTCATTCATTCACCAGCAGGATAGACTTATTGTGTACTTTAGTGAGGAATTTCCCCAGTTAACAACTTTAGGTTGTAAGACTGTTTCTGTAAAGTTTCCAAAAACAAATGTTAAAAATGTTATTTTGAACATACTAGGAACGTTCAAATGTCCAGTTTTTTAGATGTTGTATTAACATTATTGCTTGGTTACAAAACTTTTTAAATTATGTAACGTTTTTAAAACATTAACAACTTAAGAATAACGTTTATTGATAACGTTTAACGTTAGAAAAATGTTTAACTAACATTACAGCAAGAACGTTTTTGATAACCATGAGGGAACTTTTGGGGAATGCTAGTCAATGTTCTCAGAACGTTTCCTGTTAGCTGGGTTGACCTTATTGACTCTAGAATCAATTTGTTGACACAATTGTATTATTATTGATCCAAAATACACAATTATTAGGCAGCTTTCACTGCTCCACGGGATAGTAAATGGAATCAATACACTGTAAGTCTCTTGATCTTTCCAAAGCATTTATTATGAAACAATACTGTTGGATATAATTACCGCCACAGGGCTTTTTGATCAGTGTGGTTCAGGGTGAGTCAACATTACACTCACACGCAAGTCTGAAGCCGAAAACACATGGCAGTCTGATCCCATAGGAATGAAAATTTACAGATGAGATCTTTTAATATCTCTGTTTTTGACCGTGAAGAGATTACATGGAGAGCAAATGGAGACATCTTCTGTAGCCTACTACTTCTCAGATGTTTCTCCTGAGAGCAAGGTTCTCACTATCTTCTCTATCCTGCTGGAGAGACCGGCAATCCCAGCTAACTATTTAAGAGGTTCTCCTGTAGCTCAGTGGTAGAGCATTGCGCTACCAATGCAGGAGGTTGGGGGGGTTTCGATTCCCAGGGAGCACGTGTACTAAGAAAATGTATAACTTGAATATACTATAACTTGATTTGGATAAAAGCGTCTGGCAAATGTGTAAATGTAAGATTGTACATTTACATTAACAACAGTTACTAACAAAAGTGATTAAAATGTTGTTTTGGATGATCTAGGAACTTTCAAAATGTCCAGTTTGTATTAAGATTATTTCTTGTTATGAACATTTAAACACATGAACATTTAAATTGGTCTACTAACAACTTATGAATAACATTTTTGATATATAACATTAAAAAAATTCTACCACGAACTGCTGCAAGAACATTTTTGGAGAACAACTTTCAGAGCATTTTTACTCTAAATGTTACTCAACGTTCTGAGAAAGTTCCCTGTTAGCTGGGATGCTGGTCAAGAGCATATGTTGGGCTTTGGATGCTGGTTTCCAACATAGGATGTAGGGTGATTGAGAAACGCATCTGTTTCTGAATGTATCTAGCACTGCTTCTCAGATGGGTTGTCAGTGGTCTGATGACAGTTCAGTTTTGTTCGCATGATGTGTATTTTAGTGTTGCTATCACAACCTTAATTTTCTGAAAAGAAATTTAGATGCAGAATGTGATTCGCTTCCATAAATAACCAAACGGTGTGTGTCCTGAACTGTACTGGCAGTCATATTTACCTGCAGTACATATGTGACCTGAACGCATTGATCGAGAAGAAACTGATGAAGCTGTCACCTTGTAAACATGTCACCCCACACAATGCAACTCCATTAGAAGTAATAAATCTAACAAAATGCAATTAAAAACAGTCGTAACTCTTTGTGTGTCTGTGTGTGTCCATGTGTGTGTGTGTGTATGTCTGTGTGTGGTTGTGCTTGTCTGTGCGTGCATCCATGTGTGTGCCTGTGTGTGTCCGTGTGTGTTTCTGTGTGTGTGTAAATGACTCAGCTGGTTTGGATGTTTGGGGTTGGAAAGGAACAGGAAGGGCAGGAATTCTGCGTTGCCGTGGGGAAGGAAAACAGTGCCAGCTGGAGGTATGTGCTTGTGTGTCCATGGCAGCGAGAGTTTGTGTGAATGTTTTTCAGTGGGAGTGTTTATGTGTGTTTGTGTGTGTGTGTGTGCTGAGAAAGCTTGCCAAAACAGGTGCGTGTGGGTGTTTCACACACAGGGAATATTTATTGATATTTTTGGGTACAGTTGCTCTTGTGTGCGCGTGTGTAAGCAGAAGCAGGTATTTTCTTATATTTCATTAGTTTCGGGTGCCCGGCCCTGGACATTACTGAATCCTAAACTTCATTCTGTTATAATTTTGTTTTGGCGCTTTTTGACTTTATTGGAGCTTGTTGACACAGGAGTCAAGAGCTCTTATAGGACTAGAGAATATGAAGAGTCCAGTGTGCCACAGCTCAAACACAAAACATTTCAGTCTGACTGGACTGTAAATAAAATGATTCAACCATTATGATTGCAACACACACACATCTGCAAATTGCAGAAGTCATCTGAGGACAGCGGTGTGTGTGGTTTCTGACGATCTGCGTGTCAGAGCAATTTTTTTCTCTTCTTCACTCAACACTAAGTGCCAATGACACAGAACACCACCAACAAACAATTATGCTGATAAAACTGATCATCATCACACGTTTGAGCTGAATGACAGAAAACAAACATACAAGGATTGCTGAAATACATGTGTGTAGTTTTTAAAAGAAATACTTCATTCTGAAATGAAAGTTGACATTACTCAACTGGTAGTTGACATTAGTGTTTTCATAGAACACAAGTCATATATATATAGCAGATGTTTAGCATTCCTAATCTTCACACAGCTGCTGTATGGTTTCAGAAGGCTTGGAATAGAGTTATTGTGTGAAACTGACACAGTCCTGTCAGCCCTGTTGGGGTTTTGTGTCTAGTTTCTTGTAACAGGATCGTGGCAGCCCTGTGTTCTGTGTCTGAGCATGAGTTTTGGATCCTAACACTAGGCACAAGAACCAAGGCTTGATATAGGAGTGTCGGGATTCAGAACTTATGCTCTGGGTGTTGTGTTTATGTGGGGAAGCACTTGTGTGTGTTCTTCGTGTCATGCGTTGTGCTGTCTTGTGTCTTGACTCCGTCCCCTTGTTTCCTAGTTAATCATTCCTTATTGGTTCATGCTCTCCACCTGCCTGCCCTTATTACTCTGTTCAGTTCTCTCCTGTATATCACAATTGTTTCTGCTGTCTTGTGCTGGATCATTGTCTGCTGCTGTCTCGTGTTTCCCTTGTCCTGTCAAGTCTTGTGTTGTACTTATCTTGTTTTGGTTTATGATTTGTTTTGCGCTCAAAGGCCTTTTAGTTTCTGTCTTGCTTGATGAAACAAAGTGTTTTTTTTGTTTTGAGGTATCTGCGACTTGGTTTACCAACACGTGACATGAAGTGAAATACTTGTAATACTTTTCTAATATTTCTGCGTAGTAATTTTTGTTTAAAGTGTGTGTGAGAGAGAGCTCTCTTACCTGACCAGCGTAAATCATCTTCAACTTTACAAGTTTTCAGTGCAGGAGCGTCAATCTGATCCGGCCATAATCCTGCACCAAAAACATACGCATATATATCAGTATACATATGTAATCAATAATAATTAAGAAGTTTAATCTGAAATTATTTATAAAGTTGTGTGTTTCCCGACTAACAGTTTTAGGTTGTAAGAACATTTTGTTAATGTTTCCATTAGGTAACAAAAATGTTAAAAATGGCATTTTTCTAGTTCTAGGAATGTTCAAAAAATCCAGTTTTTTATTATTAATAACAATATTGCCAGGTTATATGAACGTTAGTGAAACATTTAACGTTCCACTAACTACTTAAGAACATTAACTTTTTTAAACATTTGAGAGAACTTTGAGAGAATGTTAGCTGACGTTCTAAGAACATTGGCTTTTAAACTGGATAGCTGGCAATAAATGCCTCAGAATAAATGTGTCCACACATGCTCAGTGTGAGAGGCAGATCTCTCATCACATCCTGTTTGTGTTGTCTGTGAAAAACAAACACATGTGAGCTGAAATCTTACACTGGTGTCACGTTACACACACACAGATATCATAACCAAACCTGTCACCATGTGTGTGTGGTGGCACGTGTGCGTGCAGATATCTTTAAAATCTTTCATATAAAACGCTATTTTGGGTGTTTGTTAAAGGTGTGCGGGTGTTTGATTATCAGGGTTATCTCTAGTGTGTGACGCTCGTGTGTGTGAACGCAGGCTTTAAAACACACCGTCAGCATCAGCACACAACTGTCTCGCTCGCACACAGCCGTCGTTGCATAAGTTTAAAATAAGATACTTTGGGAATTGTGTGTGTGTGTGCGTCACACTGCACTGAACTGCCAATTTGACATGCAAATTATTCCTGTTTGCTATCAGGCTGAAATGAGATAGTTGTTACAAGCTAATCGTTTCAACACACACACACACATGTATGAGAAAAATACATATTCAACTACACATTTACATTTTCTCAGAAAAATATAAATGTGTTGTGGGGGTTCACTAGGGTGTTGCTAAGTAGTTGCCAGAGCAACTGTGTTTCTCAGGCAGGGGGCTGGGGCCCAATCAGAGGCCTTAACGAAATTCAAAGGGGATGACAAAACAAGCATTAAAATAGTTGCTAAAGCAACTAAGAACAACTAAGAAAATCACTAAGATTTTAGTGAATCAAATCCTAGAATATTATTGGATCGAAACTGTGAGTGTGAGGGTAGGGACCTTCAAATATTATTGTGGACAATGAGGGAGCCTTCAAAGCAAAAAAAAATTAAGATCCACAATCCATTTTGCTAGGGTGTTCTGAGTAGTTGCCTTCTTGCCCAGGTCAAAAACCCACCCACCCTAATTTATGATATTCTGCTCTCTGGATATGTGGCTCTAAGATGCCTTCACCTGTTTTATCATCTGCCAGACCAAAACCACATCGAGCTACACAGTGAAGTTTAATATTTAGGATTTGAACAAAAGTATGAGAAATAGTTCTGATGATGCTAGCTTTAGCAAACAGCATTAAAAACATGCTGTTTCCAGTCTGTCTCTCCGGTTTTCTCTGCACAGTGATAAATTCTTCAGTATAAATGCTCGTATTCAGGCCACAGCTGGTGTTTCGGCTGAAGAAAATAAACATCTCACTCAAATATTTTGATTGGCCGATATACAACGTCAGTAACAGTTAGACAGTATTAAACCAGTGTGTCAAAGACACGGCGTATTTGTGGGTGGCTGTGAGCAGTACAATATGTGTTCAACTGTGAGTTTTCTCCGATGTATATTCTCTGTGTATATTCAGTGCGTTTCCAATAGCAACCAGTTCGTCCACACTGAACGCAGACCTGCTTTTCCACATGACCCAATCATAGCCAATCAGGACATTTTTGATGTTTAATGTACAGTGATGTGGACTGTGCTTTATTGGTCGGCGGGGCTACCCCAATGTGACATCACAAAAAATAGAAATTTTAGTTACGTTTTATCATATAACTAGTTGTGTGTGTATATATGTATATAATTTTTTATAATATATTTATAAAATTTATATAATTTTTATTTGATATATTTTTATTCTGTTCTTTTTATGTAGCTTGTAGTGTAACTTAAAGTGTCATTTGACTTAATTTTAACAACTTTAATTTATCAGTAGCATATACGCTTTATGATTAATTACAGTGTAAAGATTACAGTGACAGGACAAGAACATTACAGATGGAGGATGAAAGAACATTAGATGACAGAAAGCTTCAATCTAGGGAGAGAAAGTGTTGGAGAGAGAGCAGGAAGGAGAGAGAGGCTGTATAACGCTGAGTGGAAATGCACACCTTCTCCAGAACCATCAAAAACAAACACAAGCGCTATGAAGTCAGGCTCTCCTCTCAGATCCTCAGCCACATGTCCTTAAAACATGTGTGTAGCCTCAGACCACCCACTGTCCGTCTGATGCATGTGATGCAAACATCATAAGCCCTGAAGTTTCTCACTTTAGAGGAAATCTTTAACAAGATTTGTCAAAGATTATGAGGCATTGAACCTTCAGGGTACCTTTACTAAAACTGAACCTGTTATGCACATACGCATATAAAGTGTGGGGTTCCTGTGCAGGCTACATGGGTTTGAATTTGTCTCATGTCTTATCTTACTGCAATACAAGCCATCACAATAAACACATAGACTCTCTCACTCTCTGTTTCTCTCTCTCTCTCAGATTCGTTGTGTTTTTACTGTAGCTTGTATTTCTTTTGCTCACACATATTTTTATGCGGGCTTTGTTATTATCGTCTCTCTCTCACTCCCTCTCTCACATACACACATGCTTGTTAAACACAGAGAGGAATAATATTATTTTTGGTGTCCATTAAACACTGTGTTGGATGCACATGAGTGCTCACCACACACAGATCTCTATCTCTCGGTGTCTTTGATTCGAATGAATTTACTCTTTGCTTTCGTTTGATCATTTCTCGTGGGCCGTCTGCAGCGTGCTGCTACATGTTTGCTAATGCTAAAGTTTCATTTGCTCATCTAGAACAACAATTGGTGTATGTGTTTCAGTGAACGTGTGTGTTTGTGGACAGCGCTGTGTGTTTTGACAAATCTGTTGAATCAAGTCTGTGTTTGGGCTGTGAGTTTTGTAATTTAATATTTGTTTACAGTCATCAAGAATCTCCTAACCTCGAGACTTCAGAATGACGCAATCCACACACACACTTCTGCATCACTCAGGTGGTATGATAGACCATCTTATTATACTGTGATTAGTGTGATAAATCACTTATTTAAAATGTCTATCTTACACATGTCTGTCTGCAAACCACACTTAGCTGTCTGACAGAATATCTGTGTATGTGTGTAAGATTTATTTCAACAAGAAAAAGGGCCTACATTACAGAGAGAGAAAGAGAGAGACTCAGAGCCCTGGGGTGAGTGATAATCAAACAAAACAGTAACATTTTGAATTAACACACACACAAGCTATTAGTAAAGACCTCTCACAGACTCAGTAGTTTTCATACTAAGATAATGAAATTAACTATACTTGTACACAGCAAATCTTTTTGATGACATTACTAAATTTAAAGCAAAAAATGAGTCTTGCCTGATTTGCCTGATGAGTCTTTTAAATAGTAATGTCCACTTCAAATGACTTTAATCATGTTTCATGAAATTTTTCATGAGGACATTTACAGCCAGACCTGTAGACACATACAGTCCTACAGCAGACACACAGTCTCCGCCAGCTAAAGCTCTCTTAATGTGTTTTGTCTGCTTCGGATGTGTGTGTTTTTCGGCAGTTTTGATCTATGACAGCTTTGTGATGAGATAATTCCACCCCTAATCCACCTGCAGATATGGATACACGCACACACACTCCAGTGATGTTGTAAATGTTAATATTGCTGTGTAGTGTTTGGATAAGTCAGTGGTTTGGTTTTGCAGGCATGTTTGTGTGTGACCCACTGAGGTGTCCACTCATCAGCATCAGGTCAGTTTTATAGAGCAATTTACTAAAAATCCCAAAACAAAAGAACCTATTAAACATTCAACACATCCGATCCACCAGCATATAGAATATACGCCATGAGAAACTACCCTTAAATAACAAGGTAATCATATCATATTACTCAGCTAACAGGAAATGTAACCAACCAATACAGTAATAACGTAAAAAAAATCTAAAAATTGGACGTTGTGAATGTTCCTAAAACTTTCAAAATGATACTTTTAAGGTTTTTGTTACATCATGGAAACATTAGGGAAATGTTCTGACAACCTAAACTTGTGACCTGGGTGGGTAGATATTTTATATCTAAATAGATATTTAATGAAAAAAGATTTATGACCAATGACATTTCAGGGTCATGAAGTTGTTCTTTACTAATGTCCTTTTGTAACTTTAGGATTGTAAGGTCTGAAGAGATCAAATAAAAGTGATTTGACAGAAGCTTTTTGTTTTTGTCAGGTAATGATTGTGCTGAAGTGATTTTGTTTGATTCACTACAGAGAGATGAGAGTCAAAACTGCTCGTATGAAAATAAAAGAAACACATTTTAGCAGCACACACACGATGGTGTATGAGAAGTGTTGGGCGGGGTGTGAAATCTGCCTGGGTGTATGTGTGTCTGTTTGAGCCACACAGAAAGAAAATGGAAAGATATACAGTCTCAGAAATCTGCATTATATGTGTGTGTGTGTGTGTGCGTGTGTGTGTGTATAGGTTTGGCTATGTTTGTGAGTGCCAAGTTTTTGAAAAAGTCCTCACATATACAGTGAACCATCTGTAAAACAGCCTCGTGAAGGCATTTAGGTGGTCCTCATTAGCAATAAAGTCTCATAAATTGGTCAGATCATGTTTAAATAATCCAATAATGTCAACAGGTTTTTTAGGAGGAATAAAAATATCATTAGCCTGCTATGAAAACAATGGAAGTCTATAAGATGCCCTTACTTATATAGTGAAACAAACTTAAATATTAGTGTATTTTTGCTGTTTTGCTAGCAGACACCACATTTACGTCTGTACATGTCTCAGAATGTAGCGTCACATCACACACACACACAGACACACACACATACACTGACGTGGGAACTGAAATAGTGAGGGCTTGCTAGATTCCTGACTATGAGGTGTGATTTGTTGTGTCCAGCTAACATCTGACTGACCCACACACACACACACACACACACACACACACCTGGTATCTGTGTGGTGCTGGTCGGGCTGTAATGTGTCTGGTGCGGGCGGGTGGTCCCATTGCCAGGGTTAATTCTCATCCTTTGAAAACGTTCAATGTCTCCAAGACGATCAGAGAACTGCTTATGCTCATCTGGCTTCACACGGTGTCCTGCAAACATTGAGAGAGAGAGAGAGAGAGAGAGAGAGAGAGAGAGAGAGAGATTAGTGTAAGATGCTTCTATAGGGCTGTTTGTTAAAAGCCATTTGTTACATTTTGACCAACTTAGCAGGCAGGATAATGTCCAGAGCCTAGGAGAGTTTAAAAGCTGCCTAGTTAGGCAGCTTGCTAGGATTTGAAACAGAGCTTTTAACTTTCAGACCGGTTTATGTACTTGTTAGTTTGCATCAGACGTGACTCACGCAATGTTTGATGATCCACATAGGAAATCACCAAGAAAACCCTTAGTGTGTTTGTGTGTGTGTGTATGGGTGGTGTGTTATCACAGACAATAAGTTTCAACCCCACTTCAGTACCCATTATAGACCCACACACAGCATCATATGTGTGGTCTGCTGGGCTCTAATGGATGGAGTTTAATGTGACTATCAGTGATGTGTGTGAGGAACATGTGAACATTTTGTGGTTTTTAATGTGGAGTAATGGTTGGATTTGAATATTTCATTCAGATATAGAAGGATACCAGACGCTGTGATATGGATTTTGTGTGTTCTTGCCCTCTCTTTTACCCAAGGGTAATACATCACTCTGCATTTTTTACCCCTGGGGTAATATTTCTGTTAGTTTATTGCTCCCTCCATTTGATGCCACTGTCTCTCTCTCACTCGTTTGATGTAAATGGTAAAAGTATTTTTTCTTTACGGTTTGTTTATGAAGTGTAGGATACACAAGCACACAGTCCCACAGGAACGAAAACTCACAAATGAGATCTCATTAAATGTCTCATTAATGGCATTTATCCTGAACAGCAATAACTAAATGGAGATTAATATAGACTTTTGATTAGGAATCCTGCTCTTCAGCTTTCATATGTCTCCTGAAGGGTTTTAAAAGAGTTTCAATCTCGATAATGTCTGAAACTCTGCTCACATTTGCAAAGATACCAAAGATATTTACATTAAAACTCTTCTATGCTGTCCACATTGGTTTTATAGCTCTGTACTCTTACTGTATGCCAACAACAGTTGTCTTGTTTTTGTGTGCTTCCATTTCTCCTAAGATATTTGATCATAAACGTCGGAGTTAAATCGAAACATTGAAACAGTGATTGAGTGTAGACGTGTGGTTTATTTAATTGTTTTTCTGTTGTATAGCACTTCCACTGAATAGCCTTATCTGCTTTATCAAGTGCGTAAATGTGGCAGATTTAATGTTTTCACTTTAAGTAGTGCCGGTTTCTCTGTGTAATCTTTTCTCTCCTGTAATGACTATGTTTAAGTATTATGATTACAGAGTTTGTGATTCTCATTTTTGTTAAAAGAAAGGCTGTAGTCTTTAGTTATACAGCCAAATGTAATTGTGCAGCCCCAAATGTTTATTCTCACTCTTAAGCACAAATTTTTTACTCTGTAAAAAAATTGAAGTGAATAACTGTAAAGTCTTAAATCACTTTGGGGTGCAAAATATCTTCCCAGCTAACAGGAAATTTTCTCAGAATGTTGACTAATGTTCTCTAAAAGTTCTTTCAAAGTTACTAAAAGTGTTCTTGCAACGTTAGTAGAACTTTTTTAATATTATATATCATATCCCAAAAACGTTATTCCTAAGCAGTTAGTGGAACGTTTTAAAACATTGCAGAATTAAAACAAGTTTTAATAATGTTCTGATAACCAAGCAATATCGTTAAGACAACATCTAAAAACCTGGACATTTGGAACATTCCTAAAAATATAATTTTTAGCATTTTTGTTACTAATAGAAACATTAGGGAAACGTTCTTACAACTTAAAATTGTTAGCTGGGTTCTTAAACAAGCTTTAAAGTTACAGATTTAGATCCTTTTTGTTCGGGCACTAGTGTGGCCAGTTCCTCTGTGTGTGGATGGTTATGGGGTCAAACTCTACGTACAGTCACCCTGTCTGAATTATAGAGGAATGAATATTTCATAGGTAAGGGGGCACTTAGACAGGAATGTTGACGTTTTGTGAGAATGATATCATAACCACAGGACACACACAGACACACTAATTACAGTGGATCTGTCTTATATACACACACACACACACACAGGGTGTCACAGGGTTGTGGTCTGGACACTTAAAACACAAATGCAATGGACAGTAACAAAGATATACACACACACATACACACACTGCAGCCTTTTTTAAAGCCACAAGTTACAGTAGATAAACAACAGTAAAGCCACCCTCTTATAAAGTAGTTATGTTGTAAGTCACTAACCTACTAACTAATAAGCTACTTTTGTGGGAGTTTATCAGATGTTTATTCTCGTCAGTCGTACAATAGGTATAAATATGGACGGCACCATCTGATCTATTTTGGATGATTCTAAGTAAAGATTTTACGTATGCTCTTTATAGGAGTCCACCCAGCCGACAATTTGAGGTTGTAAGAAAGTTTCCGTAACGTTTCCATTAAGTAACAGAAATGTTTATTTTGAAAGTTCTAGGAACGTATTAATGTTTTGGCTTGTTATAAAAATGTTATTTTATTTTTTTTATTTTGTAACGTTTTTAAAACATTCCGCTAACAACTTAAGAAAAATGTTTTTGACATATATGATATATAACATAATGAAATATTCTACTAATGTTACTGCAAGAATGTTTTGATCACTATGAGAGAACTTTTAGAGAGAGTTAGTCAACATTCTGAGAACGTTCCCTGATAGCTGGGTATCCTCTTTGAGCATTTAGTGTGTACATAGAGGCCCTCACTGCTTACTACACACTTTCCTACTCTCACACTGTTGATCAACTGACTGATACGCCCAGCTTCCTTCCTTTCGTCTCTTTTCATTCTCTCTTCCTCAAACCACCATAGAAAGAAACATATGTTCTCTTTTGGACAGACAGAACACAGGCTCTTTTAGCTCTGCTGGATGGTGTGTGTTTTGAGCAGGGCTGAAACTCAACAGTCGCTGCAGAGCTCCAGACGTGTCACGGCGGGCACTCTGTAAATATTTGTATGGGTGTCTATAAATGGGACTCGGGGGTACTTGATAACATTGTGGAACTGATCTGCTGTTTTAGATGCAGGGGTAAAACGTGCTTTAACAGGGCTGACCGAAAGTTCAGAACTACTGACAGATAAGAGAATATTTGCCATTTGTTGGGCCGGTGCAATTTTGCGGCATTTGAAAAATTTGAAGAACTACATTTTTTAATTCAAGAGAATTCACTTAAAACATGAATTTTTTGTGAATTTTGTTTGTGTAAATATGTATGTGTGTGATGTAAATATTAAATCAAAGCTAGCTCCTGATGATATAAAGATGCTAAATTAAACTACAGTAGATGTTAAGTTAACATAAATAAAGATAATAAAGGCTGATGCTGTATGATTGTTTGAGGGAAGGTTAATTCTGCCTAATTCATCTTTCAAGTCAGTAAACAAAGGCCGGTTTAGAGAGGTTTACAGGTTCCCAGCTGAAAACCAGCTCTGTTCTGCTCTTTTCTACCAATACTGGAGTTGACAGTTGGTGTGTGTGTCTGCGTAAATCTGTTTGTGTGTGTATGTTTGTATGCGTGTGTGTGTGTCTGTTTGCATGTTTGTTTGTGTGTGTGTCTGTTTGTGTGTGTGTGCTGTTTGTGTGCGTGTGTGTGTGTCTGTTTGTTTGTTTGTTTGTGTGTATGTGTCTGTTTGTGTGCGTGTGTGTGTCTGTCTGTTTGTGTGTGTGTATGTGTCTGTATGAGTGTGTGTGTGTTTAGGTGTGGAAGTGAGGCCTCTGATGAAACTAGGCTTCCATAGTAACGAACGCTGCAGACGTTTCTCCATCTGCTCAGAGTACCACACCTGTCTTCCTTTCACTCTCCCCATCCTGCAGTTTCTCTGCCTTTTCTTATCTGTCTCTCTTTCTCTCCATCTGTCCTCCTCTGAGTGATGTCATCAAGTCAGTCCAGTGTAAGACTGACAGGAAGTGAAAGTAGGTTTGTGTGAGTTTGAGTGTTTTGGACTATAAAATGAAATCCTCTATTCACTCACAAACCATGAGCTATCACACAACATATGAACATGACACATTTTCCTAATGTTTCCATAATATTTTTAAAGTTCTAGGAATGTTCAAAATGACGTGTTACTGTTATTGCTTGGTTAAAAAAATTATTCAAACATTTTTAAATCTGTAATATTTTTAAAATGTTTCACTAACTACTAGAGAATAGCATTTTTAATAAAAACATAACACAAAGCATTGTACTATTGTTACTGCAAGAACATTTTTTGATAACTTTGAAAGAACTTTAAGAGAATGTCAGCCAACGTTCTCAGAGTATTCCCTGTTAGCTGGGGACAGGGTAAAATGCGTAATGTATTCTTCTTATTCACTGAAAGAAGTGTGGGCTGAGCCATGAGCAAACACTCAGGGTTCTTTCTCAGGTAACGTCTTTTGTAATCATTTCACAGTACTAGTCAATGACTGTTTGTGTGCATGGAAACAATTCCACTGGTCATGTGGTGACAAATAAAGACTAATCTTCTGTTGTCTTTGATCCTTGATTCATCTTTTGTGGCTTTTTTCATCCCCAGGGCAAGTTGGAGCAGGTAAGGTAAAAATCCCCTTCAATAGCCCATATCAGTGAGACAATACAGAGTCTCATCTGCCTTTGGTGCTTTGTGTCATCTGTGTCTCTCTTCTTAACATCTCTGTGCTTTTCCTGTTCAGGGCTTGCATAGAGAAGCAGGAAAAGCTGATAGGGCGTAACAGCGCACATGTGTGTTTGTGGCTTTTGTAACTTCAGTGACATGTCAGCATATATGTGTGTGTTTTTAGCATGTGTGTTAGTACACACACTGCCAAGTCAAAAGTTTGGACACACTTCACTGGCTGTTTCTTGTGATCTTAAAAACCTTTTCATCTCGAGGGTTATGACTAAATGCTTGAAATTAGTTTTGTTGACAAATAGAAATGTAATTAATAAATTCAGTAAATCTTCAGTAAAAGTTTTGTTTTGGTTAACAGTTTATGATCACTACAGAATTCCTATACTTGTGTTATTGTATAGTTTAAGTTAAAAGTCTTAAGTTAAAACTAAGTTAAATAGTCTTTATAGTTAAATTACTACAATAATTTTATAGTATGACTACTACCCTAAAATTTGTTATATAGTGACAATATTAAATGAGTGGGTGTGACCAATCTTTTGACTGATCGCTCTCAGTGCTTTTGTGTGTGTGTGTGTGTGTGTGTGTGTGCGCGCACGCACCTGCATCATGCATGCTTTGCTGTTTGGCTGGTTTTGGTTGACCTAGTTGTAACTCAGATTGTGTTTAATATAAGCTTGCTGCATCTTCCAGTACACATGCATTTACCAGCGATGTCTCACTCTCTGCAGGTTGCGCACAGCAGAAATATCCTGTAAACTAATGCTTGGGGTTTATAAAACAAAGCAAGTAAATGTGCAGCAGGCTGACTGTCTGAACCCAGCTAACAGGGAACGCTGTCAGAACTTTGGCTAATGTTTTCAAACAGTTCTCTTAAAGTAATCAAAAACTGTTCTTGCAGTAATGTTAGTAGAACTTTTTTTAATGTTATATATCATATATATCAAAAGTGTTATTCTTAAGTTGTTAAAATAACATTTTATTAAGCTCTAAGAATTAAAAAAGTTGGAAAAATGAAACAATGTGGGAGGATGTTATTTAGATGAAGGAGTAGCGGAGCAGTAATGAGAACAGCGCGAGGTGTTAAAGGCCATGAAAAGACCCTCGGCTTCAGAGCACAGCCGCCTACATGTGTGTGTGTGTGTGTGCGTGTGACAGGATTTGACGCAACTGCTGCTTGCAGGAGTGTGAGAACAGATACATATCTTTTAAGAATAGCTTTTTACTTTTATGCCACACATGCACATACACACATACGCACATATGTACACGTCCACACACACACAACATTTACTCGGCTGTCTAATGTGTAATGGTTTAAAGGGAGGTTTTTCCAGATTTAGTGCACATTAGGGGACAATTTTGTCCACAAACTAATAGCTGAGTACTAACTATAGCTGTATATAAGTACATATGTACACACACACACACACTTCTGACTGCATTGTTACACACACACTCATATAGCATTTAGAAACACATGCAGTGTTGTTTCAGAATTCAGTTTTTTTAAATGCATATAAATAAAGATCTGTCTGATGTCAAAATGTTTGCAGAAATTTGATTAAATGATTCATTGTAGCATTGTTTCTTTTTAAGAGTCCTGAAAAAGACAGCTTGTTTTTATATTCCAATGAACTTATCTCATAGAGATAACAGCAATAAGATTAAGGAAATATTTTATTTCTTATGAAATGACCCATTTAAAATCCTGAAACTGTCTCTCTCTCTCACTCTATGCCCCCTCCCCACTCTGTGTATTACTGGAAGCCTGGGCACATCTCACTACTTCAATTAGGCTATTTGCAGAATTTTTCCTCACTGTTAAAAACGGTAGAAAAATAAACAGATGATTCACTATAATATTCCCGTAACACTCCTCCTTCTGTTCTCACTCCCTCTCTGCTCTCTCTCCCTCTCCACATCTGCTCTCTCTCCTACTCAGTGTCTCCCAGACTTTTATCATGGACTGTAAGGTGGGTTTATTATGAGACTTTATTAAATTAGTTTATAAAGCTTGCTCAGTGAGAGAACAAACAAGGACGTTGTTAAACACAAGGTGGGTCTCTCCTCTACCCAGGAGGAAGGCCCCCCAACACACACACAAATTTGTGGTGTTTGTGAATTCTGCTGTGTCTATTAGGAACTAGAGCCCCATGCCACTCTTGTCTGCTTTTGTTGTCTTAATCCCTCAAAGAAAACAGAGTTCATTTGCCGGGAGGTGAAGAGAAACCAGAGGTTAAAATCATTGTTTATGCCCTTAAAAACACATTATGTTTGTCAAACGGCCAGCATCTGCTCTGGAATCCGTTGCTCTATGTATTCTAGTAGAACGTCATATATCATCAGCATTATTCTTAAACTGTTGGTGGAACGTTTTAAAAACATTCTTATAACCAAGCATGTCTAAAAAAACAGACATTTCGTTCCTAGAACGTTCCTAGAACATTCAAAGTAACATTTTTGTTACTTAATGGAAACATTAGGGAAATGTTCAATGTTCTTAAAATCTAAAATTGTTAGCTGGGAATATGCAGATCCAGTGACTAAATCTGTACTGCATGCATGACCCTGTGTGCGCAGTCACTCTTCGCAATCGTCTGTTCATTTTTTAAATGCATTCCATTCATTTGAGGCCCAATATTGGCTTCATTCATATTTAGCATCAGCGGTGACGAAAGCTGCCGTGGTGACTGTTCGCCGTTAGCAATGTTCACCCTACTTTCTTTGAAGTAGCGTTCTCATGACGCGATGTTAACAACATTAGCGTGATAATACCACCATTAACATTCTGCAGAACTCACGCACACACTTGTAAAGCACTTCATGGAAAATATTAATAACAAATGACTCTTTAAAATTCCAGATGTTAAAAAACGAATTGACTTAAGACAGTGAAGACCTTAGCTTAAATCCGTACGTTTTTTTATAAGCTTAGGTCTTCAGCTTATCCTAAGTCTATTAGTTTGATTAAAAATGTCATGTTTCTCCTCCAGAGTTTTCAGAAGATATCTTAACAATGTCTTCAACTATACTCAGATTTCCCACAATACCAAAATCAAATTAATAGCATCTATTCTGCGAGGCGTTTTTACTGTCTTTAATTTTCTACAACATATAGCAGCAGAATTGTTCAGTATGACAGATGTGTAGGACAGTAATTAGCACCAGTTGCTAGCGTGGTGTTTAAGTATTCATATCTATGGGGGCAGTGTGCATTATTTAGGGGACGGCACACCTGGCAGGTGTACTATACACACAAACACTAATGCATGCATGTACACTCCTTTATTTACAGAAAACACACAGCAATATCTTTGGAAAAATAACACAGCAAATAATATTGTTAACCGATTTACATACCCTCTACGAACTGTGTGCCAAAATGCAAATACAGACGAACACAATGTTTGTGTGTGTGTGTGTGTGTGTGTGTGTGTGATGGGGGGGTTTGTCCCATCCATCGGGTTATCTCTCCCGAAATCCCTGACTGCAGTAATCCTTCCCTTCTCTATTTTCAACAAAATATCAAACTCAGGCATCTGGAAACAACTGATGCTAGATCTTCTCTAGCGTCACTTCTGATTCATTTTTGTAATCAGCTCATATCAAGGCTGGTTTTGGTGGATGTACAAAATTATTCACTTTCAGATGGATGGGTAATAATGAAATAGAACAGAATAAAAAGGGAGTGTCCAACTGAATGCATGCTGAATCGGCTGCTTGAAGTTGACACAGATTTATCGATTAAAATGGGAGTGATCTAGTTTTGTTTAGTGTTTTGAGTTGCTTGTTTTGACAACTGTAGTTGATGAGGATCAACCCAGCAACAATTTTGGGTTGTATTTTGTTAGGTTTCTTTAATGTTTCCATTAAATTACAAAAATGTTGAAAATGTTATTTTGAAAGTTCTAACAACATTTAAAACATCCAGTATTTGAATGTTCTTTCATGGTTACAAGAATGTTATTCAAACATTTTTTAAATTTTGTAACATTTTTGATAAAAAACATTCTACTCACGTTACTGCAAAAACACTTGCTAACTTTCAGAGAACTTTTAGAGAAACATTGGCCAACATTCTGAGAACATTTCCTGTAGCTGGGCTGTCTTCACACTTTTCTCTCCATTATGCTTTTCTGTGTGTTCTGTTCATCATTTTAAGAAGCATGTGCAGTTTATTTCTGCATGTTGTGTGCAGTTCTGTGAGTGTGTGTGTGGGGGGGGTTGTCCCGTCTGTCAGGTTTAACAGCTTTGTAGGTAAACATTAATATAGTATTATTCTACTGGCAGCACTATCAAAGTATTGCTTGCACGTCCGTGCAATAACACACGTTCACGCACACACACACATGCATGCACACACACGCATACACACATAGCCTTAGACAGCCCGTGCCTGGGGGAGAGGAGGGTGTGGTTTTCATGTGAAATATGCCATCAACACAACATATCTGACAAAAGCATACACAAACACAGCAGATCACGATCACACAAGCAATACAATAATTGAATGCAGTGAATCCAATGACAATCATTTCTATTCAGTGTAATGGGGCAGTCATGTTGCACTTTGTATTTTATTCACATTTGTTTATACGCAATAACAATGCGATTGAAACATCACAAATTTGTATTTCACAAATCTTTGAAACTTCAAGGCTTGCAGTGTTGTAATGTAGTAGAATTAACATTTGAACATTTAAATGTATTATTTACCATTTCAATGGTGTTTAAAAAACAAAAAAATAAGTTTTTAGGATTCTGTACTATTTCTGGGTCACTGAACAAATAAGTGAATTGTGACCATCTTATTGTCGTTCTTGACAGAAGGTCAGAATTTCCTGCTTCTGTTGATGTATGCAAGATGTTTTTGGAACATTCCTATATATTATATGATAAAATTATTCATAACAACAACTTTTGTATTAATGAAAACCCTTAACTAGTGTCCTCAGATATTTGGATCCCCTGTAGTTATGTATTATGTCTTATATGTATTATTATTTGTTATTTTAAAACCAGAGCCCTAGAGCATAGCATCAGATTTTGTTGCCCAGGTTCGTTGTGGAATCTGAAGTCATTTTACATGGTCAACCTAGTGTAACCACACCTTAACTGTGTGTAACCACACACTCACACGCATGATTTCTCACTGCATGGCATCTAAAAGCACCTCTTCATTAGTGACAGTTGAATGAGCATGAACTGCAGGTAAGCCACAATACAGCTGTATGAGTCTCTCTCTACAGGAAACAGCACCGAAGAGTTACTACAAACCCCTCAATAGTCAGCTAATAGTTTGTTCATGTAGATTGTCAGCCAATACAATGACATTCACACATGATTTAGATCAGTTTAAATGTGATACAAACAGATTGCGTTAGCAGCGCAAAGGTTGTGGGTTCGATAAGTTGTATACCTTGAATGCGCTGTAAGTCGCTTTGGATAAAAGCGTCTGCCAAATGCATGCATGTAAATGTAGATACAAATATGACATCACAACAATATATCTATAGAAAAAGCAGAACAGCCTTCCACTTATGTCTCTCTCTCTCTCTAGTCTCTAGACTGTGGTCGAGGGCAGCATTAGCGTTATAGATCTGTACCCCTCAGTGCTATGTTAATTCAGAGGGCTCTAATGCGGTCAGGCATGGCTGATCCTACTGGCCAGAGAGAGTGCCCACTTTCATTCAACTCTGTGTTTGTGGCTCTGGGACGCACCCTCTATCTCTCTCTGTGCGTCCGAAACGGCTTAATAACACACCGCAACTGACATCTGAGGTTGGAAAGCATCTAGACGAAGAACTGTTTACTGTTTTATATAAACACATGCTGCTGTGCAGGTGTATGCATCCTGAGACACTCACACTTGAACACTATTGTCCATTGTATAGTGAATACACACACACTCACAGTGACTCTATTCCCCGGTATTGTCTGTAGATGACTCATAGGCCTTTAAAAGTGACCAGTGGTCTGAAAACAGTTCAGATACTCATCGCCCCTTTTGAATACTCCATCTGTAATGTCAAAACCATTACATACCTGCACCAATATAGCTGCAGGACGCGCCACAGAGTGTGCTTAAACTTTAGCAGTATAATGTTCAATACCCAACCTACTGATTCTAATGCTGGAAGATGGACTCTGAAAGCCAACATAATATCTAATCTGTTATATTTGGCATACAATGCAAAGACAGCTCAGCCTGGTTTATTACTGCAGTTAAGAACGCGGCATAAGGCAAACATACAAGAGAGGTGACGTCATCTTGTGTCATCTCTTCACATTTTTTCCTTCACCATTAAATAATGTTTTACTTGCCCTGAATATAAAGCACTATAGCTTAAGAATTATAAGCATTATAGCTTTGCATTTTGTATTTTTAATTATGTAAATTAAAAATGAACAATTAATATAATTTGAGCTTAAAAAGTAGCATTGTCTTTACTTGGCTCCACACAAAAACTTAGATAAAGTAAAATATTTCTAAACTCACTTGATCAACAATTTTACATCAACTCTGCTGCACAAAAGATGGACTACTATAGTAAACAATGCTATCAACTGTTACAAGAAAGATTGTTGTGCAAAGAAGCAGTTACCAAACACAAGCTACAGATGGTAAAACTATTAGCCCTTTGTAGTCTAGACCTCGATTCAGTCATACACCTCTGTCAGCACTCTCTTTGATAGTCATACAGGGGAAATCTGGGTACTTACGTCGTGGTTCACGAGGTCCGTCCACGGTGACTTTAATAGCGCGGTGGTATGTGGCGACCTGAGGTGGTCCAGTAAACACTGTGATGGTCAGAGTGAAACTCTTACCTGTGGGGCAAAAGGAAAACATGAGGAATGGAAAGTTATGCTCACTTGGCTAAGGTTTGATAAGGTAGCGTGTAGTCCAAACATCTAAGGCCACATTAAAAGTCTGGCAAACACATTATGTTTTTATTTAGGATTCTGTACTATTTCTCGGTCACTAATAATCAAATACCAAATTCTGAACATAAGCCATCATACTTGGCCTTCACATCACTTCATAAGCAAATTGTGAAATTGACAGTCTTATCTTCTTTCTTGACAGAAAGTCAGATTGTCCTGCTTCTGTTGAAGCACACGGGATGTTCTTTGCAACATTTCTGTGTATTATATGATAAAATAATTCAGAATGACAACACTTTAAATAGTGGCCTCAGACTTTGGGACCCCGCTGTAGGTACGGTGAATGAGAGTCTGTTTAACAGCACAAACCAGAGAAACCAAGACAACAGGAAAAGCATTGAGGATTTACATAATAGACCAGGCAACTTTTCAGCAATGCCACTATAATAAATTTAGACAAAAATGTAGACATGATTTTACTTTGCATTCAGACTTGCACTCAGTTACTCATTTGAAACATATAAGATAGCTTAGGATAAACTTCTTTAGTTGCACTACACAAATGAACGATTCCTGACCCATTCCAGTAACTTGGGTCCTGCTCGCATGTATAGCTGGGAGAAATGAGCGGATTTGCTCTAAAAAGAGACAGCACTGCCGCTTTGATGCGCTTTGAAACCCGTTTATGATGTGGATTAGTCACACAACGTGTTCCAGATTGTTCTGTGGACTCCGCTCTGTCTGTGTGTGTGTGTGTGATCCGCAAGCGCAATGAAGCGGCGCTTTGAGGAGAAAGCCGCGGCTTGCATGAGGGGGTATGAGGGGTATGAGGGTGGGGTAATTGAGTGCAGAAATGAAAGGTACTTTTAATTCGCACACTGCGGCGCTTTCCACTCATCCGTCTGCAACTATTTAAAGTGCAACATTTACAGGAAAAACGCGAGGCCAGGAGTGAAGGCATGCAAGCTATGCTTTCAGTGTATAAACAACACAAAATGAGCTTTTTTATTATTTCTGCACATGCATGTCCATTTAAAGAGTCCCGTATTTAGGTGGAAACCAATATTATTTTTTTTGCGTGTACGTGGATTGATTTCCGCCGTGTGCATGTGATAACAGATCAACAGATAAATAGGTGACACCTCTGCCGCTGCGTCCCACGAAGCGCAGGTCGTTGAATCGGGCCACCTGGTTCTTCATCACCGCAGACGCGTTTCTCAGTTCCGCGGAATAATTTTCATCATTTCCAGCCATCACCGTGACCAGAGTCCCGTCAGGAACATCACCCAGAGCCACCACCTGATAAACACACACAACCCCAACAGATCCCACAATAACCTTATTAAAGTTACTCTTGCACCCTGTCATGCTATTAAAATCGCATGCAATGCTATGGACAAAAATGCACATAAAAGATTATAGTTCATGTTCTGTTTATATAAATATTAAAATGTCTTCATTTATGATGAGCTCGGCGGTTGCATCGCTCTTTCTGATAGTATAAACAACATTTTTTTTTTATTTAGGATTGCTAAAATTGTACGGCTGTGATTTTTATCCATGTTAAATATATAAATATAAAGATACTGAGATACGAATAAAGAACGCAGCCTAATAGTTAAATAGGTTTTAATATGAATATAAATATTGCGACTGAAAATAAATTACTATTATTATTATTATTATTATTATTATTGATATTATTATTATGATATCTTTCTCCAAGCCTTGGCGTGACATATTATTCAGTTTTCACTGTTCATACCAGTATGAATTGCGTAAGTATTGCGTGACTACATCAGAAATATAAATTAAATCGTTAACACATCTGATTCAATGAAACTGCAAATGATGAAATGCGCAAAAGCGAGTAATGCACCTAGACAAAGTACACAAAAGCAACAGCGCAGAAATACGGTGCATGCATCAGCCTTTTACCTTGAAAGCCACGGGCAGAGTTTTGTTGCACCTCCAATGTGACGGCAGGACCGAGCACAGAAAGTTGGGGCTGTCCGTGCGCACCAGCTCCCCGGCGTGGTCCGCTAGCACGTCCACCACCGAGCGCGTCTCCACCGGCTGCCTGGACCTCAGCGGACCCGGTGCGCTCATGGTCGGGCTCTCACTCACTTTCGCGCACGGGAATGAGGCGGAGGGCGGCGTGAACCGTCTGCTCGTGCTTGGGTCTACGGGAATATGCATTACAACAGATTTACAAATGAGACCCGGTTAAGAGCTCGGAGACCCGGAGAAGTTGTGCAAAGTCCGTGGCGGTGGGTCCGGACTTCTTCCGTAACCGTGTGTTGCAGGGTAAGCGCACAGGATGCAGAAGCGTTAAAACGCTGTTGACTTTCCGACTGACTTAAGCACAAACCAAGAAACCGCAAGCGCACACACACACACTTCTGTCCTTCTGCATGCAAAACATGCATCCGATGCGCTTTAAATAAAGCAAAAGCGAATGCACCCAAAAGAGGGCTGTAAGATGCACAGTCTCTAAAACTGCTGTTTTAAAAGAGCTTTAAATGGTCTTTTATTCCAGAGCGTGTAGACCACAGCAGGTGTGCCGCCTCTGGTCCTGGATCAGCGTTTGGTGAGCGTTTCAGTCTTACGCGTCCGAAATGCTCTGAAAATAAAGTCCATGCAAAGACATCCCAAAGTTGCAGGGGGAGTTTGTGTGACGAAGTCCCGCTTTGTTGTCACTTTGCCGTCCCCAAACGGATATGCACCGGTAAGTGAGTGAAAACGGAAAGAAACAGACGGAGTTTCGGATCAGACGGTCCGAATCGCACGCTGCGCTCTGCGCCGTGTGGAGCGGCGTTATTTACTCAACTCATTATAGCCCGGAGTGCGCTGAGCGCTCAGCCACTCAGCGAGCGGGGATGGGTTGAATCGACCAATCAGCGAACAGAGGTGGGTTTTATGCCCGCCCAAACTCACCGAAAGAAAACTGAAAGCGTCTCTATGATCTGCTATAGGTATGAATTGAGCAATCAATACATATCGGAGTCCTCTTTCTGTGCCACCTTGTAAAATAATGTTCATGTTATGGCAACACGAAGGATGGCGTTTACATTCCGTCAGGTTTAACCTTTAAATACCCCACACACAAATTATTAAGGGAATTTGAAACGGTGTTCATGAACCAGTGTGTTCAGTGCCTATAATAAGTTTTGTACATTTTTCGTCTTGGATAATGAATTGCACGTACACAGGTATTGTTACCGGGGACCGTGGGGGTAACAGAGCCTAACAAATTCCCCTTAAACGAAAACAAGGAAAATGACAGCAATATATCAAAAACAATACGTAAACACACCAAACATGTGATAACGTTTAAACAATACGTTTTTGTCCAGGCAAAATTGATAATTATGTTGGGAAATTTCTAAACTATTTTCCATGCATCTTATGATAAAATGAAATAACTCATGGTTTTATAATTGCTCTAGCATTTAAAGGAAATTATGGTAATGGTTTTCATAAGGGTTTGATCATACATGGTTATTAATTAGAAGCTAATGAGTTTTGGCGTGGTCGACACGCCCTGAGCGTTCAATGTCGCCACTAGTAGGCGCATTTGTCGTGTAAAAGCCGTCGATGTGCTTAAGGCAGAGAATTAAAGCACGTTGAACTGACACCGAATGAGAGAAAATAAAAAACAGAGACAGAGAGAAAGACAAAATTGCAGTTCATCCTTTTCTATGCAGTTTAGCGGTCGTTTGAAATCGTTGCAATCGTCTCAGAGCTATTCGTGGTGATGCGTAAAATGTTTTATGTGCCCTAAAATGGAAACTATAGCAACATAACAAACAAACAAATTAATTCAAGAATGTATTCATTAACAATCCCTATTCACCATTTGGAAGCCAAATTTGTACCGAATAAAAGGCAAAAACGAATACCTCTCTAAACTCTAAAACAAGCAAACAAATAAATGAAACGCTGAAAAGGATCAAACTAGGAAAAGCATCCGAGAATTATAATAGTTTTGTCATGCAATGATAAATATAATGAATTGCACTTTAAAATGTAGTTAACAGGATCGTTTTCATTTACGTAGGATGAAAGCATTTAAACAACCAAAAAGATGAACGACCTTGTTTGAAGTTCAGTGTTGTGAAAAACACATTAAACACACCGAATTATAATTATTACTATTATAAAACAACGAAATGCAAATAATGCACTTAATAAACAGGCTACATGTAAACCAGTCTTAACTAGTATTTTTATTTAGATTAGCTCATTCTCCTTTTATTCGTTCTTTTATTGACTCTTTCATTCTGTGCCTGAGAGAATGTGTGTATATGTGCGTGAGTGTTATATAGGCTCTGTAAAGGGCTTGAGGTTTAAACCCGAGCTGGCAGGATTCGTGCCAAAACTCTGCGGCTGACTGCTAAAGATGAGCTAAGTTTAAAACCAGCGTTTGGTTGGACGGAACAGCCAAAGCATTTAAACATCCAGCTCACAATAAAAATAAAACATATACGTGTGTTTAATAATTGTACCTCAAATACAATCACAGATATCAACAGCGTTAATAAAGATAAGCTTTTTAATAATATAATAATATATAATCATAAATTATGTTCTTTTTTGTTTGAATGAATTATAAATATTATAAATATGAATTCTGTGGCAATAATGACACAAAAACCTCAAATCCATTTCTCCTCTCCCATTGCAGTTTTTTTTTCTTTTTTATTTTTTGCCTGTTAAAACCATCAATGTTTGTCTTTATCTTTATGTCTGCAGATAACGTGAACGTAGCCCATATGGGAAGTCAAAGTCTCACCCGCACAAATGGTCTAACAAAGTCCAAATCTATACATTACATCTCAAAGCGAGATCAGTTTGCTTCGTCAACGTCTGCTAGATAAACCAATTGTGAATTTTTCTTCCTCTTTTTATTTTTCACGCTTTTTATATTTATGTGCGTCTGTTGCTAAAATGCAAGTAAATTGCAGTAACTGTCGAAACAGATGTACCCTAAATCCATAAGCACTGTATACAACTTAACAAAATAATACAGAAATCATGAAGTGTATATATATATATATATATATATATATATATATATATATATATATATACCGATGTATGCATACCACATAAGGCAAGTTATGTATAGTACATATGTGTCGTTATAGGCCTTCATAATGTAATGTTTTATCCTGAACCGTATAAACCTCCAACAGAGCGACCAAAACCTCCGCAAAACCCCAAACGAAACTCCGTTTGCCAGGATCGTCTGTCGGAGGTCGCGATTTCGAGGTCGTTGTGGATGCATCTTGGATATTTCAGCATCTGTTCATTATTAATATGCGACCGCACGCGCTCAGACTGTCACGTTCAGCCTCCGCGCGCAGTTTCTACGGTTACAGTCGCGCAGCAACGCGCCATCCCTAATGACGCGCGTCCATCTGACATCCGATCAACCCGCGTCAAACACGCGTCGACCAAGAGCAATGAAGTGAGAGCATACAAAAGCACATGAGCCCTGAAACAAACACACTTCAGATCAAAGAATAGAAGAAAACATTTCAGACAACTTTTAACTTAAAACCACACCATCAGAGCTCATCATTCTTCACTGTAGGGTACAAAGGGCTGAAGGCTTAGGGGTAAAAAGCCGGTTTTGATTTCTTTTTCCCCAAAGCACTAAATAGCAGCAAATAAACCTGATTTGCAATGCACTGCCAAAGTTTCCTGGTCTAGGTGAAGGCATCGACAGGTTAGTTTTGAGGTCATTTGACAAAAACACTTCGGGCTGGCAAAATATACAGAATGTCTGAACTGAAACAGAATATATTTAGTTTGGTTATTATATATAGAAGTATGGCCCCATATTTACAAAGTGGGCCCACGTTGATTGCTCCAGCCACAATGGAGATTTAGTTATATCAACATGAGAGTTAAAATATCATATTTTTGTACTAAAAGCAAAATACTATTCACATTCTTTCTCAATTGTTCGCAAGGTTATCAAAATATTTACATGAACAGGAAGTTAAAGCACCATTTACTTATTTACCCATATGTTACTCAAACCTATCTTGCTATATATAAAGTATTTGAATATACAGTAGTAGAGTATTTTGCCACATCACTATGGCCCATATGTTTACACTATATGACTACAGCTGGCCCAGAAACCATCTACTCAATGCTGGAGGGCCTTTTAATGCAAACTTTTAATGCAAATTTAAATGCACAGTTTTTCATGTGAAATAATAATCCTACAATATCTATCTTTCATAGAATATTGTTATGTAAAATATATATATCCATTGTACCCTATAAGTAAAGAGTTCTTCAAAAACAGATTAAACAGTTCATATGCCAAACTCACTCTTTATGCAGTTTGAATTTATGCAAGTCAAATGTAGGTCATATGCCTTTACGGGTAATAGCAGATATGTACACACAGAAATACAAAAGAACACACATAGAGTTCATGCAAAAGCAGCACAACCATCTAAAGAATACTGAACCTGAAGTAACCACAGATATTTGCTCCACACTGGTAAAACATTATTTCAACATTACCATCACCCCCAAAACACACACACACACACACACACACACACACACACACACACACACACACACACACACACTGGCACATACCCGCAGATAAAAATCAAATCATGGAGTAAAATGCTGACATAAGTCTGTGGATTTGCTATCTTCCCCCCACTGTGGGCGGCGGCACATTGCTGTACGTTTACAAATTACAGAGGGAGCAAGTCTGGTAGCCGCAGAGAGCATTCCTTTCTTACACTGTCTCCTTGTGTTTCAACTGCGGGTTTGTCTGCCTGAGAAAGCAGCACGGATGACCTGCAGTCAACTCTCAATCTCCCCTTTACAAGTTTGAATTTCTGCCCCACCTCATATCAGGTGTTCCTGATGACATCATCACACCGTCCTATTAGAGAGAGTACTGCGATTGTGATGTCATATTTTCACGTTGCATGTAGCTAACAGTTTGTAAAACGATGTAAATTCATATGAGCAAAACTACATCAATGCCAGACTCTTGTATTAATGGAACATTTATAAAGATGCTTCTGGCACTGTTGTCTGTAATGAAGCTTACTTTACCGCCTTTTGTCAAATGCAGTGAAGCCTGCGGTGAGTGAGTCATTCTAAGCCGTAATTTGTTTTATATTTTAAGTAAAGCGTGTCACATCAAAGCATATTTTGTTGATGGATGAGGCTGAATTGTGTTATTGCCCTTGAATATTACAGATGAAGGCAATTCTAATGTATATGGGTCTCCTCAGTGAATGTAAAACAAACAATTATTTTACATGTCAGTCCAGAAGTGATCCCTCTTTTACAAAGCACAGAATTAAAGCCATATTTTTCATAGGATTTGTCTATATTGAATATACTTCTTAAATTGCGTTTTCAAAAAACGTAACGCTTATTTAAAACTAATGGTTTCAGATGACAACTTATGTCTATGACAACAGCTATTAACAGACCAGAATATGATACACATTTGTGGGTAGGCTCTTTTGACCCGGACTAGTGAGAAACTAACTGGTAACCACCAAAGACATCCTATCAACTGCATAGCAACACCCTGACAACCACCACCCAGGGAACACACATACTGATCAAATGTATAGTTTGAATGCACTGTAAGTCCCTTTGGTAAAAGCGTCTGCCAAATGCATAAAATGTAAATGGAAATGTATGAGATTAAGTTTTAAAATACAAAATGATATGTATGAAATTAATGATAACACAAAATATAGGTGAACTAAATTGTGAAATGTATGTTTTATCATGACAGCATCTGAACTACCTTGAGAGTAGAGACTGATGTGACTCAGAGCAGGCCTAAGTTAGTCTGGATTTTATGCAGCATTGTGTAACAAGCAGTTATAGCAGGAACTCTCTGTTTTGAAATAAATATTTATGAGCGTCTAATGAACACACACACAATGGAGAAGTTCTATGAGACATCACACTGAGAATGCATGATAAATCATGTCATCGCAACATTTTTTTACTGTTGGTGCAAGAAATGTTTCACAGAGAAAGATATCTGAGGTAATGTTTGTGGTAGAGGAGTCCACACATTTATTATGCTGTTACTTTTGCTCAGTAGAATATGAAGACGTTTTAGTGAGATATTTCAATGTCCTCTTGTAGTTGGATTTAAAGCACCGTGGTGGTTCAATGGGCAATGATCAGTTGGAGACTACAGCGTTTATATCAGCTGAGGTGAATATGAGCTAGAGTACCTGAAACATCACTAGCAGGACACATGAAATATCAGAGTAAATTGTGATCTGATTCCCATTACAAATGCTAGAGTGAACATACACATGCATACTGTAAATCTGTTCCCAAAATGTAGTAAGCACACACAATTTAAAGTAAAACCCCCGAGAGGATCATTTCTTAAGAAATCAAACGTTATGTGATACTTCAGGATAGAGAAACAGAGAATGAATAACTACCGGTAGATATTTTTGTTCCTAGAGCTCAACTGGTAGCTCAACCAGCGCAAAAGGTTAAGGGTTCGATTTCTCAAGGAACACATACTGATCAAATGTATAGCTTGAATGCACATTAAGTTGCTTTGGATTAAAGTGTCTGCCAAGTGAACAAATGTTAAATGGAGGTATAATTGTAGGTAGGTTTAATAAATTAAATGAATACGTCTTCGTCATGGCGCCCACCGTTTCATTCCTTTTGGACGAGTTTACTACGCATGCGCAATTAGAAAGCGCATTGTCGCACGTCAAATGTAGACTACATAAAGTTGTGAAAAGTAAAACCTGCAAAGCGATAATTCAGCACGCATGTGGCCTTACGATGTGTGTGCACTTCAGAAAAACGATTTAAACGCCACAATTCACCTGGAGCGACACTTGACTTCCGCACAGGTGAACGGGAAACGCCCGGGAAACGCCCGAGCACCGGTGCGCAAGACGCGGCTGCGCAAACGGTGAGGCGCACGACGCTGGAGCGACATAAATGTGAACATAAATATTCATAAAACAGCACAAGCAACAGCAGAAAAAGTGCGGTTCTGTGATGAAATTAGACGGAAAAACCTACTTGCAGTCTTCACCATCACCACTTTTAACACCTGTCGCATTTGTGACCTGCATCTCTGCAGCTCCGTTTGTCATCTGCTCTGCAGGTATTTATTAAGCATATGTTTATGCATATATTCATACTTACTGTTTATATGCATGGTCTATCTTTAATATATTTTGTGCACTAGTGTTTTAGACACCAGACTCCCTCGGTCATGTATAATTTAGGACAAAATGCTTGTGTATAATGTTGACGTCTGCACATCACACCAGGCTACAGTTTTAAACAGCCCTGTCACTGTAAGTATTATAAATATGGCTCACGAATCAACAGCAGGCCGAGGTCATTTTCCACTGCACTCCCTTTAAAACATTTTCTATGACTATTAAACCAGAAATGCGCTTTCTCAGACTCTTGGATAAAAGTAACCAGTCTGAAAATTGTTCTTTCATATGTGGTCAGACGGTATACAATGTTAGTAAAATTATGCTGTTGACCAGGCAGTTTTTGTCTCTGATTGTGGTTGACCAGCAGCATTATTTATGAGTTTGCAACACAGTATCATCATGACTGTGTCGCATGTTATAATGTCATGCACACAGAGTCATATGAAGGCCTGTGTGTGTGTTTACTTAACCATACACTGGGGACAAATTGGTACCCATAAGTGAACAAAACCTGACAGATCTGAGCAAACCCTTTCGTTTGGGGGTGTACACATTTGTAAAAATGCTATGGAATGTAGTACATAACGTGTATTTTAATTGTGAAAATGCAGAACGTTTTATTTTAGGGTTAGAGTATGGGTTGAGTTATATTGTTTATAACTAGCTATTTATAAAAACACTAGAAGTCTATAGAGTGTCCCATTTAGATAAGTAAACTTGTGTGTGTGTGTGTTACTTAACTAATAAGTGGGTAATTCTTAAGTTAGGGTTAATTTTAAAATATTGGAAATATTGGATGGCCTTTTCTCAAACTATGTTTTAATCTGTCTTAAAACTTTTATCACATGTTCTGGAATATTGAGCTGATCATGGTCTAGTGGGGTTTAGTTTGGTATAGTTTGTAGATTATTTACATTGTTTGTGATGGTAATGAGGTGTTTTTGCAGTGTTTGGATAGTTTTTATCTATATGCTCAAATAACTACGACTAATCCAATCTGAGGTTCATTCATCCAAAATCTGTAAACACTAGGGCACTAGTTTAACGTCTGACTTATCACTCAATAGAATTCTTCTTCAAAATCATCCACAAAGAAGGAAAAGTTCATCTAATTGTCTGCGCCCATACAATACACATTTCTAATAATGTGTGTCTATTTTTACAACAGAACCACAGAAATTCCCCACCAGAGCGGGGAAGTCTGATCCTGCAGGAAAACTTTAAAGACCCTGCAGTAGACCCTGAATGCTGCATAGAGATTTTCAGGCAGTTTGGAACAGTTTTGATGGAGTGAGTGAGAGGTAAATTGCAGTGAACACATGGTGGTCCCACCCTGACAATAGATGGATGTACGTATGTCTTAATGAGGGAGGGAGAGAAAGAGAGATCCAGGGGTGACCTTGCGGTGGGCCTTTATTCACACTCCACCCCACTGGCTCCCAAAATAAGCCACGTCCCGCTTTTATGAATGTTCCTCACCACAGTCACCATAACTCAGGGCTTTCCCAAAACAAGAGCTCTTGTGCCTGCAACGTTAGGAAGTGTGTCTGCCTGCCAGCAACCGCTAGGGCTGTACACCAGCGTCTGCTTACCACATTTTACCCAGAATACAATGTCCCTTTGTGTTTGTGTGCGGTGGGCCCTCGCTCAGATGGAGTATAGAGAGAGACAGACAGACAGAAGAAAAAAGGAAATAGGTACAAAGAGGTACAGATAGACAGAAAGAGAGCCAACTAGAAAGAAGATAGACTCTTTGGAAGGACAGAGGAAAATACTGAGTGGAAAAGTTAAAAAACGAGTGATAGTGGTGGAGAAGAATAACAGGACAACTGGTGTGAGATATGGGGGGAGGGGGCTTTCATGTGGTCACATGCGGAATTTTGTCGTTCATTCCTGCTTGCAACAAAAGCCACATGTTTATCTTTTTTGTTCCATCTTGTGAGCGTCGGAGAAGAGGGAGGTATGCAATATATGAACGGAACAAGGGAATTAAAACTAGGTCGACATAAAACAGAATTCATCAAAACAGCATGCTTGTCAGAGCATGTGCATGTGATGACACGCTGTAAATATGCATGATTATGTTGATGCAGTTTTTCTGACATCAGCACACTATGCACAGATTCACGCACGTTGCATTGTGCATTAGAATGGTCAGTCTGATCCTATGTGCTAAGGGACCTGGATGCCTTAGTCAGATTACAGAATTAACAAGATGCTGCAGTTCTGTTACTATAAATGGTGGAAAGTGCAGTGCCCAGTATGTCCACTTTAGCAAATGAGCTCCCCCCTTTCTAGTAGAATTAGCCAACTGTCAATTGCTAAACACTAACGATTTTTTGGGAGAGGGGCTTTGTATAGAATATTGCGAGGTACTTGACAGCCTTTGCGCATACACAGTACCTAAAGAGATCTGGTAAAAAAAAAAGAAGCTGTTTTTAAGGTAATTTGGGCTTAAGAAACAGAATTTATGGTACAGCTGATGTCAGGTTTGATAGTCAAAAATATATTGTTTTATTGTGAACTTAGCCAGCGGTTTTAAAGATATCTGTCTTCCCTTATTCAAGTAAATAGAACTTGGTCTTGTATGACGGAATAGCTGCCTGGTAACATTACAAAGATGTCAGCCGAGTGTGGAGACTTCCTTAAAGGGACCCTAGTGATGCACTGGGGATTCTGATGTAAGCGAGCTTTGGAGGCCATTTTCAGTTTGAGGCCCCTGTGGCATTGGCCCCATTAGCCCATAACCAAGTCCAGCTTTCAGAATTTCTCTTCCCAACTTGACAGCGTATCTGTGTTATTTCATTGCTGTTCTTGGACCTTCCAGTGTGTGTGTAAAGCCAGTCACAGTGTTTTGATTAGCTTTAATCAATTATATACATATACATATATGTAAAAATATCATTTTTTTCCAATGTATAGTGTGAATAGTGGAATCTGTATAGTGCAGTTTTTTCTGTCCCTAAATTTACTTCCTACATTTGTTTCTTACTCTTACAGAAAACAACAGTATTAGTGTGGAATGTCCAACAGGAAGTAACTGTGTGAATGAGTTTTTTTAAATGGGCCGAATTTGCTAAGTCACCACTATGACATAACCAGTCAGCAATGTGATGTGTATCATCTGTCTGCCAGAAAGAAAGTGTGCAAAGTTTTGTAACGTGTGTGTGTGTGTCTACATGGGAATATCGTGAGAGAAATCCAGACAGCCTGACCAAAGCCCAGACACAGAAGGACAAGGGAATAGGAAGAGAGAAAGCATGAGTGTGTATGTGAGGGGGAATCCCTGCCTGTTTGTCTGGGGCTTTTCCACACAAGAAGAACTGCAGTACCCCCATAAACACACACATGCTCACAGGGTTACCTCAGTTCAAATAAAGAGTGTGCTGAATTATGAATTATGCCAGATATTCTCAAATTAAAACTACTGGAACTAAAACTACTAACTCATTAGATTAATAAAATGGCCACTTTCCTCAAGTTCCTTAGTTTATGAACTGTTTAAAGATGTACTGAATTGAAAGCTGTCCTTCTAAAATACTGTATTTACCATAGTTGCTTAAAATTGAGGGTGGGTGGGTGTGTGTGTGTGCGCGCGCAGTACAGGTGGTTGTTTATTGCTGTCTATGTATTGTAGTTTCCAAGTTAAATTGTCACTTTTTTTTTTAAATTAAAAACATTTTTATTGTCTTTAAACCCTTCAAAATACAGGTTCTTACAATAGCCTACTTCAGTTTTTTGTTGAGTTTTTGTGTTTAGCTATATGATTATTGATTATTTTTATGTGATTATATGTTTCTATAGTCCTTTAAGATTAAAAGTTCACAGTGTTACATTACAGCGGCGTAAGATCATTGTATTGGCTTCTACGTTCTTCAAGGGATAAATGCATGATAATTTTCTAAAAAACTGGGCGATAAAACTTGGTGCAACTTAAAGGGGCAGTTCCCCCAAGATTTTCAGGGATGAAGCTCTTGTATGGCTTTAGAAGACCTGGAGCATGGTGCAGAAGTCATATGGACTACTTTTATTAGGTTTTTATTTAAGGCTTTAAAGAATATTTTTTTATTTTGGGGGAATTATCCTTTTTGTAAGGTTCTCCTGTGTTGAAATAAAAATGTTACTGTAAATTTTGCTTCATAAGTACGTCCCATAAGTGCATTGAAATACTTCTCTTTATTCATTTAACAAGATCATGATGTTGCTTTTCAAAAAGACAGACCTGAAAAGCTCTCATCACCCAACACAAGTCAATGAACTGCTTGTAAACAATTTGACTTTTTCTGGGAAAGTCTCCTTGGATTTAGCAAGCTAAAAAAATAAAAGGACAACAGAGAGAATCAAAAACTCATAACCTCAGGGCGACCATCATCTTATATCCTATCATTATCCTCATATTTTCAACGCCATAATTAACTTGTTTTATTGCACTCTGGCAAATAAGGGAGAGAGAAAGGGAGAGGTTCGAAGACGATTAAGGATTTTTGTCTGTGTGAGAGCGTTCTCATGCTGTCGTCTCTGTGTCAGTCCTGTAGGATTTCAGACAGATAATTGGAGGAGCTGGTGACGCATCGGTCTGAGGTTTTAATGACAAATAAAGTGATTGTATGTGGATTCTTCGGGGCATGCTTTTAAACAGACAAATACAATCGTTACAATTTATATACCAATGTATTCTATTTATTTTAGAGCAAATTTGGTTTAACCCTCAGAAATGCAAGCATTGATGTTAGTGATATTTATTTAATTAAGTCTTACAGCCCCAGTGTGAAAATGTTCAAGCTCTGCTACAGATTTTGAGCTAAAGCGCAGCTCTGATGTTCTTAGTGATTTTGCATGTTGGTGGGGCCGCAGTTAAAGCAGTTATGGGGTGTGTTTGGGAGGCTCTGTGTGTGTTTGTTTGCTTTTTCTCGTTCATTCAGGTGCTGGGTGAGGTCTCACAAAGATGCTAATGGAAAATAAGTTTATCAGAGTTAAAAAGCAGGTGTCAGGTTCTGTGGTTAAAAAAACATGATCATTTCTGTTGTTTTTTTTCCTTATTTAGAGAAACTACAGCAAGAAACAAGACTGAAACACAGCAGTCAGACCCGTACCTTCATACACGCTCAAAATGATTACACATTTAAACATGCAGAATACAGCAACAGAATCAGACTGACCAGACACTTCTCTGACTGTATGATAAAGTGCTTGAAGTCTTAATCTGCTTTCTTATTGTTGATACTTATTGATACTTATTGTATCAATCTTATTGTTGTCACAATGTCTGTAACAGTCCTGTACTGATATTTTTCAGACATTCTGGTTAAGAGTTTTGTTTGAAGCTAACCTTAAGTAGCTTACTTCGGGTTTTAATGTAGCCCATATTTAGCACACACTCATTCAAATTAGGTTTGTACTTGATTTCTCCAATTCAGTGTTGCAGCTGTCAGTCTGCGAATGGCTTCCTCATAGTCATTTATGCATGTGAAGCTGGAGTAAAAGAGACTTTAGTATTTTAAACATTGAGAAAACTGCATGGATCAGCTTTAACACTTTACAGTCGACTGGACAGTGTTTGTTGATTCTTGTGTTTATATATTATCGCATGTGAAACATGAAACGTTTGACTGACAGTGTAGATGCTCCATTGCAATTTCTGCAAATCTCTGTGTGTTGTTGAGTGTCTGTGAACACAGGGTGTGAACCTTTCAGTTCCCTTTTGCTCTACAATGCTGATTTTATCTTAAAGATGATATAAACATATTGTATGTTACACCACTGCAAAACAAGTTCACACCCTGAACTGTCTGTTTGTACTTCTGTAGGTCTTCTGGAGGCTGCTTTCTCATCCAAACAGTTCACTGCTATTCTGGGATGGAGCGTAACTCGCACATGAACAGACAGATACAGTATGGAGTCACATTGAGCACCTGCTTTTTGATAGAGACCCAGCTAACAGGGAACATTCTCAAAATGTTGGCTAATGTTCTTTAAATGTTCTTTCAAAGCTCTCTGAAAGGTATCAAAAAACATTCTTGCAGTAACATCAGTAGAACATTTTTTAATGTTTATCCAAAACATATATCAAAATATGTCCCCATGTATCAAAAATTATTAAATAGTGAAATGTTTTAAAATGTTTTTTAAAAAAACATTTTTAAAAACTTAAAAGATGGTTAAATAAAATAACCATCATAACTAATCAATAATGTTAATACAACATTTTGAACGTTGCTAGAATGTTTGAATGTTTTTGTTCATTAGGGAAGCATTCTAACAACCTAAAATTTGTTGTGTGATGTGTTTCTGCATGTTTACAGTAGTCTCCCAGTCTCCATACTCCATACAAAGCTTGAATGTCATTGTGTTAGAATAAAATAACAAACCAATAACAATTGTTTCATTAAAGAAAACATGTTTTAAGGTGAAGGGACATACAGGCCAAGTATGGTGACTAATGCCCCTAATTTATTCTCTTTAAACAAAGTTTAAACAATGAAACAAATTTGGTCTAAAGGTCACTTTCATTTTGTTAAAAATAACTGGGAAAAATTATTTAGCTTTAGGATCCTTTGTTTTCCACTCTCTTCTTGCATTTCAAATCAAACTCGAAAAATCGAACCTCCAATCAGCTCCAATTATAAAGAGTTATTATAAATGTACTGTTGTGAATCAGGGTAAGGTAAGGAGACAGTTTTGAACATGTTTTATGTACTTGCCCTATAACTTGTTTTATGTTAATTTGAACAGTCCAAGATATACTTCATTTGACCAGATGAAGCTGACTGCATTAGTAGACATTATATTTGTAGTCAAAAGAACCGTACTGTGCAATTCCAGTCATCATAATGGGCCATTACTCACTGGAACATGTGAGCTCCAGTGATGTTAGATGCATTTATTTTAACATGCTCAAGAAAATCAAACAGAAACTATTTTATGAGCATTTCCACTGGGCTTTCCAAAGCTGTGGATATTCTGAAAGTGCCTGCGTCCTGTCTGGTCCAAGTCATGTCCTGACGTCTGTTCCACTGTAGAGAGGGTCTCTCAAAAATAGCTTGTCTAGACATTATAAATGACATTGACATCCATCTACCACCTCATATCATGGCAGGTCGTTTTGTACGGACCACCATACACCTTATGTTTCTCCTGTCTATGTGTGTGTGTGTTGTGGTAATGTGTTTAGCACACTTAAGAATCTGCTTCCCTGGTCGCTGTCACACGCAATCACGAGTACAGAAGAACCAGACTAACTCTGTGTGTATCCAGTGCAAGCATGAATTGGCTTTTATAATTTACAATATGTTTCTAGCATATAGCATCACATAGTTTCTGACTGTTCCTGACTGTTTAGAAAAGGACAAGCCTTTAGTTCCTGTTAGTAGCCTTTAGCCACCCCATCTTCCTGTTTCAACAAGCAGGAGAGAAAATGGCACAGGGCATTTTCGGCTCTTTAATATCATTAAAGGTGTCCTATTATGCGTTTTTATTTTTTCTACTTCGGTTAGTGTGTAATCCTGCTGTTTGAACAAACAATATCTGCAAAGTTACAACACTCAGTTCATTACAAAGGGAGATATTCTCTTTAACCAAAATCATTTTTTGAGGACTACAATAAATGACTGAAAGGAACTACAGCTATCTTCTTCCTAGGTTAGTAATGTCATGGTTCCCTAGAATATAAATAAACTCCACCCCCATGTCAGCGATGACATTTCCAGACAACACATTAGGCGGTTGAACAATTACAACACACTGGGCCAGCTAACCAATCTGAACCCTTTTCATAATTTGGAGGAAGGGGCTTCATAGAACCAGAAAATCAACAGCCCATTTTTGTGAGAGCGGAAACTGGTTTGTAGAATAAAAGTAATGTGTAAAAAATATTGTGTTTTTTGAAAAACAAAGCATGAACATCTATTGTAGTGCACCCCAAATACATAATCAGGACTTAATAGGACCCCTTTAAAGGGTCTAAATTGAATTTATCTGTAATGGTGTTAGAAACGTAAAAACAAACAATTCATACATGTTGTCACGTGGAAGACAGAACAGCAGCTCTTTAAACTTCCTCAAAGACAATAATTTAGGTATCAAAACTTTCTTTGCATCACAAGTAATGACCCTCTGGAAAAAATGTGCGATTCCAGGAGAAAACCTCTCTCACTCATCAGGGTGATTAGATTCCCTCTCGCTGGTTCCGATCATCAGCTGCAGGACCAGTGACAAGAAATCCCTGTTACACACTCCCCTTACTCAGAACATTTCCCTAATCAACTCCAGACTCACAACAGAGCTGCAGAGCTTTATAAATAGGAATTGTTCTGAGCTAAATTAGACACAGAAGCCGGACCCTCCGCTGAGACCCTCATGCAGTTTTCATTACACTCTTCCCTGTCCAATATCCAGACCCTCCATATCTGGTTACAGATTTCAGTTCTTGCTTTGGATGCTGGTATTTTCGGGGGCCGAGGGTAACGGGCAGCAGCAAAAGCCTTTGAGTGCCGTCCAGCGCAGTGAAGTATCAATTTATAGGAGCACGAACCATGTGTTTATGAAATTAATAAACTCTGTGCAGTCAACTCAAGTTTCTCAGGCCTTTCATACTGCACTGGCAGATCTGCAGACAGAGCGCTCAGTGACTGCCACAGACGCTTTCTGAATGCAGTATGAAGATGTTTTCTTTAGCTTACACTGATGGAAGAGCAAGAGGTTTTGCTTTGCATTGGAATTTTGTCCTTGGAGTTATGGAAGGTCACATCAGTATAGGAATCAACCGGGATTGAGGCAGTGTGTGATTGGTTGCTTTGTGTGTATGTGTGTGTCTGTGCATGCATGCAGATGTATGTTGTGTATGTTTGCATATTTAGGATGAGTTGAAATAAGTGATTTTAAAACAATTAATACAGCCATCCAAACAGACTGAATTAAGAAAACAATTCAGTTTCTCTTTATAATCAAGTAATAAATTTTGTTTAACTAACACGCTTGAAAGCCATTAAAGTGTTCTCATTCAATTACATAACCAGCTATAGAGCGCTACAATGTACTATTTAAAAGCACTATTATCATACAATTCCCTTATAAGGATCTCTTGCATGTGTTTTCTTGAAATTTCCGAAGCACTGCATGATGATACATTAAGCCGAGTGCTCTGTCCAAGCATTCTTACAGAGAAACCGTGATTTATAATGTGGTCAATTACAGTGGCTGTCTTCTCATTTTAAACTGTTCTGCGTCTCCTCTACTCTCCTTTTCTCTGCTGTTTTCTCTCAGTTTTCTCACACTGTCCCCTTCTCCTCTTTTCTCAGTTTTCTCAATGGCCCCTCTTGAAAGGCTTGAAGAAATCTTTGCCTCTTATCTCTTCCTCATCTTTTTTCTTCTCTCTCCTCTGCCCTCCTTTTCTAAGTAAACACTATTGTAAACTACATTTCCCTTGGTGTGTGTATTACAAGCCCAGCAAATATGAATGTGATGATTTGATAACCTTTTTTGTATTTGTGAACATGGCTTTACTGTTTTGAAAGCATAAACCTTGAAATGAAAACAGGAAAAAATAAAGTTGTTTTTATGTAGACAACAGTGAGTTTAAACGGAGAGGTTTACTTGGGTTTCCTCCTGTTTAGGACAATTACAAAGTGTTCACTGATGGCTGTGTTCACTGATGGCTGTGTTCACTGGTGGCTCTATTCAGTGATTGCTGTGTTAAGTGTTTTGAGACTTATGTGGAGGAATGTGCATGAGGACACGTACTGAATGTGTGTGAATGTGCATGTGTATCCATTTATGTGAGTATACAGGCTTGTATAGTTATTTATATTTATATAGTTTGTGTGTGTGTGTGTGTGTGTGTGTGTGTGTGTGTGTTTCTAGACTGCTGTTTCAGTGCAACAGGTGTGACCTCATTGTGGTTGGTGCAGAAGCAAACAGAGTCTGCATCAGATTAACACGCAATCACACACACACACTCTCGCCTTTTGTCTTTCATTTTTTCTCACACTCACTCTTTCTCTCATGCAGGTACCGTTATCCAAGATCGCAAGTATCGCACATTCAGTGTATGTTTATGCGCTTGAGTTCACAGTACATGTGCTTAGAGCCACATGCATGTTATACCTGAAGTAGTAAATCCTTAAAAAGTTCAGAATTTAAAGGTGATATTTTCTAAGTTTTGATTTTTTAAAAAAATCTTTATTAGATCTCAGTTTATTGTGGAGATAAGCCAATGGTGGATTGTTTTCTCCAAACAGTGTTAAACCTCATGGCTTTTTTGCATATTCAAAGACTTTGTGTTGTCCAACACAGTAACATTGGCTCAACCAATGGTGTAAATTTGGGGCGGGACTATCTGTTTTTCTGGCTATTAGCAGACAGAAGAAACGGTTCCAGAAGCCTGTTTGAAAACTGCTTTTGTTTTTGCATGTCGCCTAAATTACACACTTGATTTTCAGTTTTTAGAGTTAAACTTGATTTTGACTTCAAAATATTTATCTCCTTTGTATCTTAGATTATAGACCTAAATAAGTCTAGAATAGAATTGATCTATAGCAATAATATTACCCCATCATAGCAAAATCATTAAAATCCTTTCTGCTTTTTGCTATAAGTCATACAGCATAAATATACAGTAAATGTTCCAAAAATGGAGCCTGATTTCATAGACCGAGGTGCTTCTCGTTCCAAAAGCTTGTGTGCTATGGCAGCATATCTGAAAGATTCAGACTCGAGAACCTAATGGCTTTTGACTTTTCAACTGATTTTCTTTGGTTGTATTTTCACAGCCGAACTGAACTGAAAAGGATATTGTGTATTCACTAATGATTTCCAGTGGTAATTAGAGCAGTGTTTTCTTTCTGATATCTGGTCTGAGCTAAACGGCTTTGACACTGAAAAACTCAAAGCCGAGTTCAGAGCGCATGTAGTTTCTGTTTTTGAATCAGATAAAAATTGCGAGCAAAGAAGAGGTGCAGGTGAGAGAACGATAAAAAACAACTGAAGAAGTTAAGATGAAATCAAAACAGACTGTTTTTTTATACACAACATGTTCCTGGTGTCACTTTGCGCTGTTATTTGATGCTCATTATTACAAATTAAAAAGTTTGCCATTATTAATGTAACGTCCCATTCAAACCGCTTGTGGGGTTTGTAGATTTTTACAATCCGATCAATTCATGAAGGATACAATCAAGTCCTGCCTTAGATTTTCTCTTGTTCATTAAATATCCTGATGTATTTTTTTTATTTAAACAGTAACTTTTAAAAGAAACCAACTGATAAAAAAATCCATCACACAGTTTGAAGTAGGTAACTCGACCACAATAGCAAAGACACTTTTAACGCTTCTGTTTTATGTCTCTGTTTTTTCTCCTTTTTCTTGAGTGTAAGCCATTAAGACAAACTGAAACCCTCGGCTCATCCACAAAAGTAAAGCGAAAGTGGAAAGGCATGCTGGGAGTTTATAACAAACATAAACCTCCGCTAGCGCTTCATTACTGTTTACTACATAACATTCTTAAGCCACTTTATTTAACACACTGACTCATCCAGAAATTGTTTGAAGCAGTTTTGTTTACCAGCTTAAAGTGCACCAATTAAAATGTGCTGTCAGATCAATTTAGCAGCAGTTAGAAAAAGTTGGACTTCATGACAGTGGATTGATTTAGATGTTTAATTCCAGTGTGATCTGCTAACTGGTAAAATAATCAGCCAGTATATTGTGTCTCTATTTCTCTTCACTATGATCTCTTAGTTAAGTTGCTTTTTAAAATGGATAGCTCAGACTCTAAATTCTGAATGGATAAGCACCATTCGCCAGCACATTATGTTACCTGGCATTTGTAAGCAAACCTCAGTTAAGGCTAATGGACTATATTACTAAGTGGAAAAATGGTTTATTCTGATTATTAGTGTGTTTTATCACATTGCTGTTGCAGCCATATTGCTTTAAATTATACTGAGAGTTTGAATTCCAATACAGTGATATTTTTCCAAAACTAAAGGAGGTTCTTAGGAATGATGTGCAGTGGATTCCCAGATAACAATTTTAGGTTTTAAGAAAGTTTCCCTGATGTGTCCATTAAGTAATAAAATTATTTTGAATTTTCTAGAAATGTTAAAATCATCCAGTTTTTAGATGTTGTATTAACATTATTGCTTGGTTATAAGAACATTATTCAAACTTTTTTTTTAATTTTAACTTAAAACGTTTTTGAAATATATGACACATAACTTTAAAAAAGTTCTATTATCATTACTGCAAGAACTATATTGATAACCTTGAGAGAACGGTTTGAGAACATTCTGAGACTGTTCACTGTTAGCTGGGTTATTGCTGTATTTAACAATGACATTATAAATAACAAAACTGGCTTTAATAAGACAATGAGTGTAATTAGTCCTTCATTAAGGAGAAAAGCTTTTCACAACCGTGAGTTATGGGATGAAGTCATATTTGGGGCAGCTGTGGCCTATTGGTTAGAGCGTGGGACTTGTAACAAGAAGATCGCTGGTTCAATTCCCAGTGCCAGCATGAAGCACCTTACCCCTAATTGCTCCCCAAGCACCACAGCAAATGGCTGCCCACTGCTCTGGGTGTGTGTGTTCACAGATTGCAGTGTGTATTCATAACTCCTAATTTGTATGCACTAACTGTATGTGTTAAATGCAGAGGCCAAATTCCAAGTATGGGTCACCATATTTAGCCTGCACGACACTTCACTTTCTCATTTAGTAAATAAAAATGTAGAGCCTTAATTTTATCTTATGGGTACAGAAAAAGTGGGCATTACCTACCAGTCTGGAGGCAGGTGATTGGAGCAGAGGGATTCATAAAGTAATAAGGATTTGTGATGTCAGCAAAAAAAGGAAAGTTGTTTCAGTGGCTGGGCAACTTATTTCGTTTTCATAGAAGATTATGATGATAAAATTAACGTGCATGTTAAAACCAGGGCAATTTATTAGGAGGGTAAATAGGATCCATTTTGATTTTATTTGAGTGCACATTGACGTTTTCGCTTTAAACGAACATGGCATGCAGATGTTTGTTTTCTACAATATTCTAGAAAAGTGTCCCAGCCTACAAAGCACCTCATCACGTGTTGATGTTGCCATAGTGACAAATGGCCTCTTCCGAGGAGCTCAGGAGATACAAATGTCGGTAAATTGCTAATGTTGACTTGGGCTCGTACCCACACTTCTACACAACGACCACAGAGATGCTGAAAGTGCCCTGGCTCCAGATGTTGACTGGTTTGTGAATTCCAGTAAAGGTTGGTCTAGCTGGTTCCTCCCTTGCGCCCTGCGCTAAGAGTGTGTTTATGATGCTAATGCTTGTGGTGAGCAGCCCATTATGATCCAAACCCATCAGAACTGTTTCATACTGTCCTCAGACTGCTGCATTAGAAACAAACATCTTACAGCAGATACGTCTGCAGGTATCTGAGAGGACCTGATGCAGTCCTTGACAGATGCTGCTTTATCTGCAGATCTGTATTTGGGCTCCTTTTGTTTTTAATTCTGTACCCTAAACAAGCATGTTAAAGTGTTTTAGAAGGTTATTCAGATGCTAATCAACTTAACTTATACTTTCTAGCTCATCAGCATAGTTGTTTAAAGCTGTCTGCACAAGAGTAGAGCAATGCAAGAGGTGAGGTCTGACAGGTTATGTACTGCACAAGTAACACCTGCAAAGGTGTTGTTATAATGGCTGTCAGGGGAGTTTGTATTCTATATAGCCCACAATATGTCCAACCCACACATGCATCTATGGAAATACACATTTACAACTGCTAAACCGACACAGTCACACTACGCGCGATGTTTAATGACCGTTACAGCTATCAAAAACTGTTACTGACGAGTTCTTTCGTTCACCACAGCAGCTGAGGAAAAAGGGAAGGATCAGATGGGCAACTTACCTCGCAGTAAACTGGACGAATAATTGGAGAATGTGTCGAAGATGCTGTTTGACGCCATGTGTGCCGTTCAGGAGGGAAAAGAACTGGCCTCTCCTCTGCCTCAACGACAAAAGCCTGAGAGAAACGACAGTTAGAGAGAGAGAGAGAGAAATGAAGGAACTACTTTGACTGTCTGCAACCAAGAATTTGGGGTTTGAGAATGCCACAGGAATCTTTTGCCACAAGCCGACTAACAGAACTACGTATGCGCTGTGTGGTGAAAGCAAGCAAGAGAGCAAAAGAGAAAGACAAAGTGAGGGATACCAACCCTGAGGTCTCACCTGATGATGAGGACTGTCTGTCTCCTCTCTCTCTCTCTCTCTCTCTCTCTCTCTCTCTCGCTCTCTCTCTCGCTCTCTCCCAGGAGGTGGTTGTCGTGGTATATAGGCAATTTTAGTCAGATCACTGACTAAAACTTCAAGTGTCTGTCGCTCTAGCAGCACTGATCTCCGTGGTAACGGCCTGTCAGTCGCATGTCTGAGGTATCCGAGGTCACAGCTCCCGCGGCGACGCTGTTGCAAACAGTCCCACGATCTGATTGGTGGAACACAGGTCATGTGACTCTCTCTCACTTGCATGCAATGAAGTTCTCTTTTCCTTCACATTGTGTTTCTCACCCCTCTTATTGGCTGATGGGTGTTTCTTAAAGGCTGATGGGTCTTTGGCCTTCCAGAACGGTGACCACAAAAATATGCCACTCACACAAGGCGCAAACTGTTGAGTGAGGGAAACTGAGGAAAACACAGAATGTAAGAGGATTATCTGGGGAAAGAAAGAGTTGTGTCGTTTTGAAGTGTGTGTGTAAGTGTGTTTTGGTGGTTTTAGGCCTGTTAAACCACCCCTCCACCCTCACCCACCACTTGATAGTATCTCAATGTTAGCCTCATTAAAAACAGCCGTGCCAGTCATTTCAGTCTTCCTCTAACTTGGTTTTTGCCTTGTTTTTACCCCAAACTTTCTGCTTGCTGAATTTTACATGGCTGTGGTGGCCTACTTTTATATTTCCAAAATATCTGCACATATGCACATATGGCCTGATTTTAATGACCCCTTTAAAAGCTAATATGTTTATCTGTTTATCTGGTCTATCTACCAGCAGTTACGTAACTGTGTTAAAAGGTGTAGATATACATGTGTGTGGGTTGGTAGATGGGTGGGTTTTGGGAAATAAGCGCAGCTAGACATTTTAGCTGAGGAGAGGGGAGGGTAAACTGAATTGGATTCTGAATTTAAACCTCATTTTTTCTTTCTTAAAAATTTGTTTTAGGGATAAAGTTGGCTGTACCTGTCAAAATGGGACAACCAAATCTGAGGTTAATATACCTCTCTAGATGCCCTAAAACCATTAAGTTGATTCTACTTTCAGAAAATGGTGGAGTGGGCAGTACTGCGATACCCGGGGAGCAACTGGAGTTAAGGTGCCTTGCTCAAGGGCACCTCAGTCGTTTCCTGTCAGTATTGAGAATTGAACTGGTGACCTTCTGGTAACAAGTCTGACTTTCTAACCAGTAGACCACAACTGCCCCTGGAATGGGTATTTTGTAGTAAAACACAACTGGAATGGGTATTGTATAATAATGATCATAATTTGAAAACTTTTGCATCTGTGATAGGCAGTTAACTTGTGTTTCCCATATGCACGTGTTTGTGTGTGTGAGATTGTTGTGTTCCATGATTATGTTTGTTTGCATGCTGGTGTATGCTGAACAGGTTGTGTAATGTTTAGCATATCACTTTGTTTGCATGTCACAGTGCCATGAAAATGAGCATGTGTGTGCTGGCCAGCAGGCAACAGAGAAAATGATGTGTATGTGTGAATCTGTATAATGCAAATCACATACTTGTAGGGAGTGTGGCCTATGGTGAGGCCACAGAGTGACTTAAGGTTTTATCAACCTTGTCCCAACCCAACCACACACGCACACACTATATATATATATACACACATATATGTATATATATATATAACCTTAATATATGTATATTAGTTGCCACGTAATGGTCATACAAATATACTAATGTACCAATGTTTTTTTTTCAAATCTATTGTTATTTGCTGTTGTAGTTGTTAACATGTTCATTACTCCATAAGTTATTGGTTACATTTTAGAAAGGCTCCATTATCATCTTACAGCAGCAGCTAAATGAACACCAATCGCCAGCGAGGCCTTGATGACATCAGCTGAAAAGGAACGTTGTTTCAAAGCACGCTGGTTGCAGTTTCATGAACAATTATGAAGTTTTTTTTTTGTTCTTTGCCATAATATCATAAGACCAGTAGCATAAAAAATGTATATTGTTAAAACACAAAGGAGGAAAATAATGAAGACCTTCCCAAGTGTTACTTTTATAGCCATGTGTAAATTTAGCAAGTAGACCACTAGTGCGTGTATTCCCTAAGAGCGTGTATCCCGCTTGGATGTGTGCGTATATGTCGGATGTAGAGGATGGGCTGTCCAGCCATTTTCCACAAACACCATCTGCTCTGTGTTTTGGGAAAAGGGTTTCTTAGCAGCGTTCTTCACTAACCGCAAGCAAAAACGGTCAGAGGAGCACTTTAGAGATCGGACGAGATGTTTTTTCTCTCTTGTTTATCAAGCCCCTGTATTTAAGTTTAATATAACTGCAGTATTTTGCTGAGAGACCTGCGGTGGGGTGATCACTGCCAATGTCCCTCCACCCCACGGGTGGGGCAGAGCGGGGTGGTGGCTAGAGCGTGCGGTCGCGAGCACAGATGCGCAGGGGCTTATTTTGTGGTGTATAAATTGCAGGCTGCCCCATGTGCAACTCATAAAGGGGAAACACAGCAAAGGACAGAAAGAAAAGTGCTGTGATGAGGCCACATTCACTTCAAACGCTGTTTTGGAGCAAAAACGCCCAGAGAGGCTAAATCTGTCCATCCTGCTGAGGGGGATCAAGACTCTTGAATAGATGGATGAGAAACTTATTCATATGGCCATCTTTGATTTGATGAAGCCCACAGTGATGTTTCATCTGCTAAAATAAATTGGTATGAAGTCAAGATTGACCCTGAAAATTTTAACACTGTGGCTCTGTGGCGCTATTAAAATGTCTCTGTTTATTTGTATGTGGTATTAACTAGCCTAGCCTGATATGTAGTAGTGCTGACTGGATGGCTCAGAGAGGATGAGTTGACCTGTGTGTGTGTTGTTAGGCCTGTTCAGAAAAAAGAATGTAAAAAAAAAAAAAACCCCTTTGTTAGATGCCTTTTCAGCGGAAAGATTCAAAAGGTGTAAACATTCTAGAGATTTTGTCCATATACATATATCATCAGTTGTGCAGATCTGTGGTGCACTCCATGGTGCAAATTGTTATCACATGGTGATGGTGAGACTGTTGCGTGGTGGCCATGTGAGTAAAGTAAACTCATTGTCATGTTCAAGAAACCAGTCTGAGATTTGAGCTTTGTGACATGATGCATTATCCTGCTGGAAAAGCAAACAAAGTGTGTTGCTTGGCACACTTTGACACAAAGTGTGCCAAGAAAATATCCCCCACACCATTACACCCATTACACCACCACCACCAGCCTGAACCGTTGAGACAAGGCTATATGGACAGGAGTGGCATCCAGTGTGGTCTTCTGTTGCTGTAGCCCATCTATTTCAGGGTTCGACGTGTTGTGCGTTCAGAGTTGTAATAAGTGGTTATTTGAGTTACTGTTTCCTTTCTATAATCTCTAGCCAGTCTGCCTAGCCTATTCTCCTCTGACATCAACAAGGCATTTTCGTCCACAACTGCCACTCACTGAATATTTTCTCTTTTTCGGACCATTCTCTGTAAACCCTAGAGGTGGTTGTGCGTGAAATTCCCAGCAGATCAGCAGTTTTTGAAATACTCAGACCAGCCCGTCTGGCACCAATAACCATTCAATATTCCAAGTCACTTAAATCCCCTTTCTTCCCCATTCTGATGCTTGGTTTGAACTTCAGAAAGTCATCTTCACCACATCTAGATGCCTAAATGCATTGAGTTGCTATATATATATATATATATATATATATATATATTGTAGCAGGTATCGAGTTGATCTCCATGCCTGGTCCATCTGGTCTGTTGCTAGTTTTAAAGACAGACTTAAACCATCTAAGACCAGAAAACCAGCTTGGGAAAGTTTATTATTTATTATTATTTTTTAAATAATAATAATACACCATAAAAGTCTATTATTGAAATAATAACAGTCATTAAAGTCGCACTGTTAGATAGGCTTTATGTAATTTGATTATTTGTGCATTTTAAAGAGATTTTGAAATTGAAGGTTATGTTGGTTGTTGTGGTGTTTTGGTTGGTTGCTTCAGTGATGTTGTGCATTTCAAGACCAAAACGTTGATTGCAAACAGGGTTTGATAGATAACAAGAAAGCTGTAGTAGGATTTACAGCTAAAATGTCTTGAGATATGCATTTGTGTTGAAATAATAAAAATAAAAATATGCATTTGCATCATTTTTATTCTTAAATCTTGAAAGCCACTGGATTTAAAAATATTAAAGCTTGTCTGAGGTAGCAAATGAATGTGAAAGATAGATAGAAAATAGCTTTGGCGTGTTTATCAGTTTGGCGCTTGATAAGCTCCTCCCCCTTCCACAGAGCTGTACCCACAAGTCCCAGTGCAGCCCCCCCCCACCCGCTTTCTCACAGTCTCTCAACCACAGGGCCTTTACCGGCACGACAACAGTTCTCCTTAGATCTCTCATTTTCTGTAAAATCCTTGTTAAAGTGCACTGTGTTATGTAAAAGAAAGCTATAAATGTTTTCTAAAGGTGTCATCACATCAAACATAGTGATCCGTTCACTTCCAGTCATGTACATACAAACAGTTTCATGTTTTGCTTCTTACCAAAATTAATCTTATATTTATAATTTTTATATTTTTTTGTATTTGTAATTTATAAATTATCACTTGTTGCAAACGAAGCACAAGAGTCATGTCCTGTTGTTGGTAAGTTGTTTATTCATTTTTTTTTTAAGTTTAAATTTTTTTTTTAAAAGTTTAAGACTTTTTTTCTTTCGGGTTTTTCTTTGTCGTGCCCCCAGATTTGAACTAAACTAAATTGCTTGTACACGCACAATAGTACAGACATTATCTACATTAAAAACCTGCTTGAAATGCACAATTCTCTGCCAGACTGTGTTTTGACTCTAGTCACATGGTCTCTCGACACCCGCTGGCTTCGATAAGTTCCTTAAAGATCACGTCTGTCGGGTTTACGTGGCTTTTACAAAACTGGCCTACAGAACTGTTTCTCGTGAGAAAGGTTTGCGCTCTTACTGTTGTTTGGCTGCTAAAAAAATGATGACGTTTAAACGGAATACGACTCTTAATTTTGGGGAATAAGGACTATGTTTGGCCAAAGTCCAAACCATTACCATACCTGAAACTGTAGTGCACTTGATTAGCACCGTTATTTGTGCGACTAATTTCGTAGCTATAATAGGAAAATAAGTCTTATGAACTATTTTCATGGTCCTTTTTGGAACTTCTGCGGAAATGTTTACTTTTGTTTTGTTTGGCACAGCATTGGAGGTGGGGGAAATTATAGCTTTCAACATTTCAGTGAGCCATTCCTTTAATAGTTTTTTTTTAAATAATTTCTCAGCTCATGTCTCTACTTTGTCTTGTTAAGGACAAAATAGCCCCTAAAATGGGCAGCACAAATGTGACCTCATGATCAGTTGACTGTTGATGGGGTAAATGGGGTAAACCTGCACAGAAGTGGGGTTACAGACTTCCACTGGCTGCGTGGGAGCCCTTGAAAGCCACGTTCTCCACCTCAAGATTCACCATCTCTCATTCCTCAAACCAGACCAGGCCAGATCACACCAGATCTGGGCCAGAGCATGGTCGACCAAAACCCAACCACCAACCTCTGCTCCCTGCCATTCAGAGCACTTTAAAACATGCAAATCTGTGTCACATGCAGCCGTGCCAGTTTGTCCCTTGTTCACATTTCTCGTTTTTTGCTCTCCCACGGCTCCCATGGCAGAGCATGAGATATTCTCAGTTTCGCTTGCGCTTGGCCTTGGTAAAACAAGCGCACCACTTCTCATGCCAGACTCGTTTGAGGTTTCCTTAACCCTGCATGTTACCCCCAATGTTACATCTTACCGATTTTGCATGGCACAAATGCATCAATTTCTCTCTGTTTGCTTGCATTCCTGTGTGCAGTTAACTGTGCATTAGCTTGTTTACATTTTGTTTATGCAGTTTGTGTGTTTGTGATTTGCGTGTGCTCGTGTACGGTTTGTGACTTGCGTGCTACAGCTCTCAGTAAAGACTCTCAGTACTACATGCATGTGTGTGTGCATGGTCTGTGTATGGGTTAGCGTTTGTGTTTGAATGTGTGCGTGTATATTAGACCTGTTGATTTCCTGTGGTGCAGACAGAGGTTTGCATGTGCCAGACTAAAAGGAGAGCTTAAAGTTTGGTACAGGATGTAGCAATGTTGTTCTCACTGAATAAATACAGATGCATCAGCATGCTCTGTCTGTGTGTGAATTTCGTGCTTCCAGGTTACTGGTGCATGTAAGACAACAGTCCTATAACGTCTTTCAGTGATGAAATAGCCTTTACTTTTAAGAAACAGTGATATGTGCATGCAAGATGTGATCTAAGAGCTGTCTGTAGATGCAGCATACAGAGAAATGAGATAAACGGTACGCAGGAGATATCAGTAGAGCAGCACAGCAGCAGTTTAGATAAACACACATGATATAACCAGATAACTGGATAATAATATGTAAGCTTATCACAAATAATTTTACATTTAATGTATGTATTTGTCAGATGCTTTAATCCAAAATGACAAACAATTGCATTTTTAGCAGTGTGTGTGTGTTCTCTGGGATTCCAACCTGTAACCATTGCACTGCTAACACAATGCTCAAACCAGCTGAGCTACAGGATCACAACAATACTGAGCTTTATCAATATATAGATGTACCATACAATGTAAAGAATACAGGTTTGGTTTTTGAAAGGTTGCTTGCAGCCTTCTCATCATTTTCTTTCGTTGTTTTATCCCTCCATCCATGTTCATTCATTGATCCCTTAAAGGGAGACAGAGAAATACCCACACGCATGTGTAAGTTCTGTGGAACACCAGTTTCTGGATGATTAGCAGAATGCCATGAGTCACCCCGGCAAAGTGCATTCTGGGTAGGGGTAAGACCACAGGTTGAGAAATGAGTTTCACGGTAAAGTGGCGGTGTGTGAGAAGTGTAAGTGTATGTTCCATGGTAGATGGCTGTTTGTGTGTGTGTGTGTTCCATGGTTAGGTGTGCGGTTGGTATGACCTGATTTTGTTTGGACCCATAACTCATTTGGTTCAGAGATCTTGTGAATCAGAGAACAGGTTTTGCATGTGTGAGGAAAAAGAGATTTCTTTCGATCTGTTTCTAACCTCTTATCAACTTGTCCTGACTGGACATAACTCACTATGGATAATTAGGAAACAAAACTCAGCCGGCATTTAAACACGTGTGTATTTATGGCCATCCACTCGATGTTTGATCGTATGTGTGTATGCATGTGATTAGATTAATGAACATGGTGTTTCTCATCATTTGGCTAGTATGGTAGTTGTGAGAAATGTTTTGTTTTGTGCTGAGTGAAGGTATTATCGTTTTGATAAATGTCCTCTCTTTGTTGTTTTCTATTCTCTCTTGTAAGTGGCATGTCTGAAGAGGTTTCTCATGCTTTCGTCTGATGCTCTGTGAATAGGTGTGAATATGTGGTGTGAATATACACATATCATATGTAATATTGTATCATATACAACATAATAAACTGCATATCAGAAGCACAAACACATTTCTAAAACTGAAACTATGTGCTATAAATTGTTACATAATTGCCTCATTATTTTGAGTTGGTTTTGAGAGACCCCTTAAATTTCTTTTAAACAAAACTTGTGGTGCGAGCTCTCCAGGTGAAACAAATGTTACAAGTCATTGTAAAAATGTCATTTTACCCTGTGCAATATTGGTTCGGAAAATTTTATTTGTGTTTGCAAGTTCAAAGTGGTTAACAACGTCTTTATTTATGTGTATTAAGTTTACATTGTAAGAAACATGACCAAAATAAACAATGCAGTTGCAGTTGTATGACAATTAATCAGAAGTCAAAATGTCTTAATCGTGACAGTCTCTGTAGTGTTTTATTTCTAGAGCACGAGCAAAATAATCAAGAAGGTAGATCTGAAACGAAGGTTTGATCCAGAGAGAAGATAGTCGATGCGCTTTCTCATGGTGGAAGACGTTTGTACTGCATTTGTGGTTATAGTCAAAGCTTCACTCTGCACACAAATAAAGGAATCTTTAAACTCTGTGCGGGTTCAGGTGTGTTTTGCAGAAAACACTACTCTGAATTCTGCATCATTTGTGTAACACAGCGCTTTCGTGACAATAGACTCAGATCTGGTTTCCGCCAGTGTGATACGTGCTTTAGCGTAGGTGTGGAAACATGTCTCTCTCTCCCTCTCCTCTGCACAGTAATTTAGCTTTCCACAAATGTTTTTACATACAGATTTTTTGTTGTCTTTGCAGTGCTATCAAAGACTATACAGTGTAGTTCACTATATATTTATCTGGAAGTACTGTAGTGTGGAGTTAGTCATGTGTGACCAGGGTTCAAAATAAATGTTGCCACATCTGCCAGTGGTGGGTGATTGTTTTACAATAGTGGGTGAAATCTCCTGACCATAAATATTTCTTACAGGCTGTGAACTTATGTTTTGCATTATTCTTATTAGATTATATGTTTTTGTTCCTATTGAATTGGGATTATTTATATTATACGTGGTTTCATATTTGTGATAATCAGATGCAGATAGTTGTGTCTTAGATTACACATTATGATTCTGAACCTTAATTTTTTGGTTTTGATGGCTTATTGACAGACATTCCAAATATGTGATGACACAAAGACAATAATAGTAATTCTAGATAAACGGCTAATGATAAATGTTGCAGCAGATGATTATGGTTTATATTCCTGTGATTTGCTCACAGTTTTTAAATCAGTAAGGCTCAGACTATCATTCTGATAATTTAATTTACAAACATATTGTGTTGCAGCTGGAAACTGTTTCAAAAAAGCTAACCTTTAGAGTCGATTTTTAATCACTTTTGTTGCTTGGTGAGTTAATTTTTGTATTGTGCATTACTCTGTATCAGCATGTAGATACAATACACAGGATTTGGGGGGGGGTTACTTATATTGGGGACAAATTTGTACCCAAAAGTGAGCAAAACCTGACAAATCTGAGCAAACCGTCCTTTTGGGAATGTCCTCATTTGTAAAAAGGTCACAAAAATATAGTAAGTTATTTATTATAAAAATGCAAAAAAATTCTGTTAGGGTTAGAGTGTAGGTTAGGTTATTGTTTTACAACTAGCTGTGTATAAAAACAATAGAAGTCTATGGAATGTGCCCATTTAGATGGAGTAAATGGTGTGTGTGTGTGTGTGTGTGTGTGTGTGTGTGTGTGTGTGTGTGTGTGTGTGTGTGTGTGTGTGTGTGTGTGTGTGTGTGTGTGTGTGAATGTCAGCAATGTGTGTGTGTGAGAATGTCAGCAATGTGTGTGTGTGAGAATGTCAGCAATGTGTGTTAATGTTGTAGGTGGTGTTTGTGTGTTGGTGTGTTTGTTTTAGGTGTTTGTCAGTTTCGTTTGGGGTGTGTCTTGTCAGTAAACGTGAAGGTTTGTCATACTTTAGCAGGAGGTGTGTGTTTGATGTGTGTGAGCTGTCTGATGTGTGTGTGAATTCTCTTTGACATTTATTAATAGGTATGAATAGTTGATCAATAATAAATGTTACTGTGACTTTGGGGCAACAATGTTATTGTGTTGTGCATAAAATTGTTTCACATCTCTGTGAAAATGAATGAACACATGTTGCTGTAATGGCTGCTATATTTTTTTCCTTTAAACATAAAAACCTACAAGTAAAACAGTTACTTGATACAGTCTGTTCTTTGGTTTTCCTTTGCTTACAGTGCAGGAGAATGGAGAGATGTGTCTGTAGTATAACTGAATAAAACAGTTTATCAGTTTGAGAGGTTTGCAGTAGGAGGTTAAAAGGGCCCCATGTTTATGTGGGCTCTGAGATTGGGGCCACAGCAGAGGTTTGTGGGCAAAGGCTCTGTATTATAAAACAAAGGAAATCAAACCATATCAAATGCACACACACACATACACACACACCATAAGAGCAAAAGTGAGAAAATGTCTGCAGTTGGGTTTTAATGCGGATTCATGGTTCATTGCTCAAGTGTGTCATCTGAGAATGTATCTGTAATGCATGACAAATGCCCCACACCGAGACAGAAACGCTTTTACATTTTCATTTTTTCATCAAAAAAATTTTTTCATTATTATTTAGTATGTTTCTTAGGACATTTGAATTACAAGGGCAGTTGGGAGTCTTCGCAATCTAGACAACGTGAGGTTTTATCTAAACTGCGAGGTCATTTTGTCCCTATATTGTATGTCAAACTAACACACACACAAACGCAAACACACACAATCTTTTAAACCTTCCTGAAGGTTGATCTGTAATAATGCAATGTATATTTGAAATTCAGTAAATTAGCTGTTTATGTCACATTTTAAAGTCATGTGATAAGACATAAATGCACTGACTTTAGATCTGAGACATTAAGAGAAATAGATGAGAAAATATTTTATTTACTTACCCTTAGACTGAATCACTTTTCTCTTATTTTTCTGCAATTCTGTAGAAAAACACAAGACATAAAGCATGAATGTTATGGTATATGCTCTACAGTATATTCTAAGTCTTCTGAACCTGGTTGCTAGATGTTATTGGATGAAAACAGTCTGAAAATTATTTTTGTGTTCCTCAGAAAACTCCACATCAGTTACAGTAACAGCAGTCAGAGTTTGGAACGACATGAGGGCGAGGAAATAATGAAACAATCCTCATTTATGCTGATCTGTTTCTTTCAATCAAACAGATTATAAACTGAAACAGTATTCAGTTGTCATTTATGCAACAAAAATTCTAAATCATACAGACTGATGTTTCACTAGGTGAAAATTAATATTTCACTAGGTGAATGTCATCAGAAGAAACATCCTCGTGGCCTGTGAGGGGTGTGTGGATGTTCACCATTACCTCTACTACACTATGAGAGCCGACTAACCATATCAGTGTCTGTTACAAAGCTGTTTTCTAACCAGTGTAGGTATCCAGCATCCCACAAACCAACTGGTGACTTTTGATGACAAGATATACAGAAGACGCAGAGGTTTGTCAAATCAGTGGAGGGTAAGATGAGTAAATCGTAAGCTGAAAACTGGTCTGTTTCTCAGACAAAGCTTGTATGACCTCAGAAGACCTGGAATACAGTCACGTTGGCTACTGCAATTATGTTTTGTGGTGTTTTTTTATATGGAAAAAGAAATAATGACATTTGAGTTTCACCAGACTGGTGAATAGCATAATCAGTTTGACCAGCAGCAAACCAGCATTGACCAGCACATACCAGCCTCCGCCAGCATGAAAATGAATGATCTGTTCAGCAGAGATGCAAATTTTCTTTCTCGATTCTTGTTTTTTCCTCTATCTACACAGTCAAAACCTCACTGATAAATAATCCATATCTACTGATCACGGAAAATCATCTCTGCTTTTTTTTTGATGTCAGTGCGATACATTTAATTACAGGTTCAGTGGACAAAAGTTATGACAAGCTCAATGACTCATAGAAACTTCAGACGTTCTTTCAGTAGTGCTTAACTGGATGCCAGGTTTACTCACACTCATTCTTTGGAAACAGTCGAAAGAGTCTGTGAGTCATAATTGTTATGAGTGAGGGTTTCCAATATGCTAAGAAAATGTAATATTCCATGATAATAAGAAAAACGTGCACACCATCTCATTTAGACATTTAGAGATGTCAAATAAATTGGTACCTCGGTAAGTGCAATAAAACAAACATAACGGTACCAGTCTCCATTGATTATTGTTCTTAAAACACGTGCAGTGTTTTTAAGCAGTGTGCAATGAGAAGATTTCGAACAATGGCAGTCAATCCCCAATTTTACCGCTGACTGATCAACGGTCAAATCAGCAGGGTGAATACACTACTGGTCAAAAGTTTAGGATGACACATTTTTGAATATTAGTATAACTCATTAAAACTATCAGATAACACAAAGATTAGGTTGTGACTAAAGAAAATTCCAAAGAAATTAAACCATGTTATATTTTAGCGTCTCCCTGCAATGATTTTTGAGTGGTAATAAGGGAGTTCCCATTTATGCTGGGCTCTTATTGGCTGCTTTTTGTCAGAATTCAGTCCAAGTCATCCATTTCTAAAACATTTTTTTAATGAAATAGTAGTTTCTAATGACAGAAATTAATTTAAGTTGGGGTAATTATATTAATGTCTACAAAACTAATTTCAAACATTTGAGAAAACACCTTCAGATTGAAAAGCTTTTAAGCTCAAAAGAAACATTTCAGGCGAGTGATCCTAAACTTTTGACCGGTAATGTGTGTTTGTGTTTTCTGTGAAGTTAGCAAAGCGGAATAATAAAACAGACAGAATAATGAAGTCAGAATATGGTAAACACCCAATAAAGCACCTGACGGCTGATGCCTGTGTGATCAGGCTGAAATCGGGAGGGTCTGTAGCAGGCACTTCCTGTTTTTGCAAAGCGCAGACATATTTCACAGATGATTTTGCAAAAATAAGAAGCAAAACAATACGTGTTTTATAATCTTCAGACAGTGTGTGTGGCCTGTGATTGCCGCAGCAGAAGTGAGAAACAGTTTACCGTTGCAATAGTGCTGCTTCCGGCTGAATGGGGGAAACTAAATGCGTCTGGCTGTCTGATTGTCACGCAAAGCCTCGACTAATCATCACAGCACCGTTGGGCCTTCAGACGTAGAAACAGGAAGTGAGCAGGCGACAGAGGAAGTTGTTGGTTATTTGATGGCCATTGCGGTGGTTTTGAGACTTCTGTTATGGGGGGGCAGTCAGATGTTCGGCGTGGGAACGGACAAGTTGGCCCTGTTTGTCCTTGGAAAAATTCATTTTTTGATATTTCACAATTAGCAAATATTGACATTATACACTCACTTGCTGCCCTCTCCAGCAAGTTAGAAAATTCAATGAAAATGTAATGTCTAGCTGCAACCAGATATTCTGTAAAAGAGAACAGACATATACTGTATATAAGCATACTGTAGTTACAGTGCATACTATACATTTACACTTACGCATTTGGAAGACACTTATCCACAGTGACTTACAGTGCATTCACGCTATACATTTGATCAGTAGGTGTGTTTCCTGGGATTGAACCCACAACCTTTGCACTGCTAATGCAGTGCTCTACCAGTGGAGCTACAGAAACATTAGACAGTACTTATGATGCTGTAAGGTAATTCATGAAGGACAAATAAAAAAAAGTAAATAATAAACTATCTCCTTTTCTATTTCTATTACTTACATTGTTCCAAATCACTTCGTTTTTTTTTTTGTCTGCAGTTCTGTACAAAAAGACCATAAAACAATGTTGATATGGGTTATGCGCTACAATATATTCTAAGTAATAATTAATTATAATTTGTTCCACAGAAAACTCAACATCAGTTACAGTAACAGCAGTCAAAGTTTGAATGACATGAGGGTGAGTAAATAATGACACAATTCTCATTTATGCTGATCTGTTTCTATACAGACAGGCTATAAGCTGAAAGAGTATTGTGTTATCTTTAAACTAATGCTATTAATATTTCACTAGGTGAATATCATCAGAAGAAACTTCATGAGGAACTCGCATCACAGATCAGTCCTGGCCTGTGATATCACATCTCACGGTTCTGACAGGACAGACCATAACGGCTAAACAATGAGTATTATTCATCACTCACACCTGCACAAAACTAAAATGGGACAATCCGTAATTGCACAAGTTGTTTTGTTACTGTGCAGTTTTATGGTACTGAGGTGAATAATGTCAGTGTGAGTTTCTGTTGTGGCTGTTGACTTGCGCTGGAAAATTCTGCTTTGAGAATTTCCATCTTCACTTCCAGTATTCTCATGGAGATGATTGAATTTCCCCCTCACTTCCAGTATTCTCATGGAGATGATTGTGTAGAACTTAATTCATGACAGTCTAATAGCAGTCAGACCAGCTGATTATCGGTTTGACGTTATCAGCATTGGGCAATAATTGTTCCCAACTAGTTAAGTAACACTTTGCATAGCATTTAAAATAATTGTTCTTTTAATTTCAGTCATTTTGTATGCATCTTATTTACTATCATTAAATTTGAATTTGATAAACTTGTACGTAAACATCATATATAATAATATTTCCTCTTTCAGAGTCATACATTTTTTCATGTTGTTTTTTGTAAATGCATACTTTTTCTTTTTACGTTTCATGACACTGTTCATTTACCAGCATACACTATTAACATATAATAACATAATTACTGCTTTCTTTAAAAAAAGGCATATTTTATCTTCAACTTGAAAGTCTTAACTTGAGTTAACGCTAAAATAAAAGTCTATCGTCATTTAACTGCCCTATTCAGATTTGCATGACTGTGTTTTTCATGGAACACAACAGAAGAAATCGAGCAGAATGTCAGGTGTTCTTGTCTCATAATTGGCCTCCATCAGCTAATGAAATGTAACTTATTTACTGACAGATCTTCTGCAGTCAAGTCTTGTAGTGGCAGGTTGAGGTTAGTAACTTTTCTCTTGCATCATACAGAACTTGAATCAGATCTGAGAATTCTGGAGGAGGGGGAAATCTGCAGGAAGTATTATAAATACATAGTTATATAAATTATACATCTATATATGTATATGTATATATATGTATAAAATAAAAAGTTATAATATTTCATTTGAGGGTAGATTATTCCTTTTTGCTCCTTTTAAGTTTTTGTTTTTATTTTTGTAATAATAAAAATAAAAACAGTTTAGGCTCTTGAACCCAGAGCTGAGGTCATACAGTTGCTAGGCACCCTTTTTAAGTCAGTATTGAGAAATAGGTACTGTAATTTCACAAGTGGTAATATGGTATCAGTGATATCACCCACAATAAGATGATCCCAGCGGCATGAATCTGCAGCGTTTGCCACAATCTCGGGCCGATGAACCCCTGTGGTGACCCGTGGACACATTCAAACACATACAGTGGCTGCAGTTGGGTTCTTGAAAGCCACTCTCCTCTCCACAATTTCATTGGCTTTAAGAGGAAGAAAGAGAGGCCCTTACCTCATCTTTGTGATGAGGTTTCAGTGTGTTTACAGAGATGTGGAAAGCCTGCTGTTGGTGAGGGTAACTGCCACAAACCAAGGTGAGGCAGGTTCTCAAAACACTGAGATAAGACTAACAGGGATTGCTTTTGAAAACCATAAAAGACTTGTGATACAACATTAAAACCACCACTGAATGTTAAGATGGTTTGGGCCACGCCTACGCTGCTGCAGTATAACCAACAACCTGTCACGCTCCAATAGTTCTCTTCTAAAACAAGAACAGTCTTATCCCTGCCCTTCATCAGCATACAGTGGCTTTATTAGTGTAGTTTTACTTCCTGTTGATGTATTTTTTTATTGAAATGGAACTGATGCATGATTTGTTACAATACTGGTCAAAAGTTTGAAAACACTTTCTTTCACATTTCTCTCTCATCATTAATATTGTTTTTTCGCATTTTATGATAATAGGAAACTCATCAAAACTATGAAATAACAAAAGTAACTTTGACCGGTAGTGTACTTGTATTTCCAGAGGTAGATGGTATTACTGCAAGATATATTTTTATTCCACCGGGCATTTTAATAGACAAACGTGTATATGATCCTGCATGCAAGATGAGCCATGTTTATTTTGGAGTCATTTCCTCCACGGACATAAAAGGCTTAAAAAAACTATGCAAATGCCCTCAAAGCTTATAGACATGGAATAAAGCCACAAAAGTCCAAGTTTAAGTTTACGTGGTCTATGGTGTCTGATTACTTAGACTGTGATTTTGACTATATGTAAATTCATATGTTGGATCAAATAACTAGCATTAGGCCTCATGTCAGGACCAACACAGGTTTCAGCATGAGAAGTTCAGTGTAGATATGAGCTACCCTCAAGGTTTTAATGGCTTTGACCTGCTGATAGTGAAGCTCAAGCTGAGGTTTTCAGAGACTGGACTCAGTTTCACAGAGTTAGGAAAAACTAATGACAATTGATCGCTATCTTAAAAAGAGAGAGAGAGAGGGATCTCCTGCCCACTGCCTGACCACTGCGGCCTGGCTGGATACAGACTGACTCAGACTGAGTTTCATGGATTCAATGTATATTAAACCCGAGATGGAATTTCATACAGTGATGATGGCTGTCCTGTATCACTCCAGTGAAGCCAGAAGAAGTAGCTCCACTTTCAATTTTATGTCTCTTGCCCCTCAATCTCTCTCTCTCTGTCTCTCTTTGTCTCTCTTGCTCTCTCTCTGACAACATCCATCTCTCATCTTTATTCCATGTCTCCGGTTTGGTATTAAAAATATCCCATCCTGTCATTCTAACTGAAATCAACAGGGTATCACTGTGTGGTTTATGTTTCAAAAATACATTATATGCATTAAATATTGCTGTATGGTTAATCAGACAATTTTATTAAATTACATGTACACAGAGTTTGAATTCAACTCAAATAAAGGGTTAAATCACTGAACTACATTTATTTTTTCAAGAGTGAGTATTTTTGTACTTTTAAAGCATTTTACTTTTAGCAGGATACCACCACCAAGCTCTGCCCTATTTTAAAGGTGGTTTAAACAAGCCCAAGATGGTTAGCAAGTCTTCCAACCAGGCCAAGCTGTTTAAGTTGGTATGTTTTCATGTTTTGAAGGGATTCTGGGCATGTCAGTTGGTCAGGATGGGAGACCAGTCGGTCAACTAGCAAAACCAGTTTGGCCAGGCTGGGAGACCAGCTAACCCACCGTAAACCAGCAAGGCATAATGGTTTAATGTTGTTTTTGCCAATATATTTGTATTTCATTTAATGCTGCAAAGTCAGTTGAATGTGAACTAGTATCAATAGTTATGTTATGCTGTGTATTTTTGTGTTTGTCTTGGCTCAGATGTTATTATCCGTTTTGAACAAAGTGAGTTGCAAAAGTGTTGCAAAAGAGTTGCAAAAGTGAGCTTTCCCAACTAACAATTTTAGGTTGTAAGAACATTTCCCTGATATTTTCTTTAAGTAACTAAAATATTAAAATACTATTTTGAATGTTATAAGAACATTGTATTAACATTATTGCTTATAAGAAAGTTATTCAGACATTTTTTTTTATTCTGTAACGTTTTAAAACATTTTTGATAAATGACATGTATGTTAAAAAACATTCTACTAACATTTATGCATAAATGTTTTTTGATTACTTCGAGATACATTTCCTCAAGACTCATTTATGTTTGTGTATTTGATTTGCCACAACTTCCTGTTAGCATAGAATGCCTTGGCAAAGCTAACTGGCTTTCTGAGAGGTAAATAAAACTCTGTTATAAAGAACAGTCCTCTTGAGGCTTCAGAGTAAAAAATATCACCCTGTGACATTTAAACAGCATTTTCTATAGATCTCTGACAGGCGTGCTGCGTGTGGTGAGGTGCAGTATATGATAATGGCAGTGTGGTGTTCAGCCTGCAGTTTCCCTCTCCGCCACTCTGCAGAGGCCACACCTGCCACAACTGGCTCGGGCTGAGCCAGCATGGCTGACCGAGCATGCCACCGGGGTCTGGCTGAATACGGGCGGATCCAGCGGTGTGACGCCCGCGCGCCCCACAGATATGATTTGAGGCCTGAAAGTGAAAAGAACAAAAACCACTGTGTGCATCCCAGTGAGAGCCACAACAGATCTGAAGGAAAAAGAGAGAGAGAGAGAGAGAAAGGGACAGAGAGAATGGGTGAGCCAGAGAAACTTGGAATGGCTTGACAAAGCCTTTATTGAAATTTTTTGAAAAACATCCCCTTATTTTGTGAAAGTGTAGATTGTTTAAAAAAAGAGTTTAAAACAGCAGTCTATGAACTCTCATACCACTGCTACTCAGATGATACACAGCTTCATTATTCATTTCAGCCCAACGACCCCACCATTGCTGCCCGGATCTCCGCCTGCCTCCTAGACATCTCAGCCTGGATGAAAAATGGCACCTCCAGCTCAACCTCAGCAAGACAGAACTTCTGATAATACTGGCCAACCCATCATTAGAACAACTTCACAGTTGAACTTGGATCATCCACTCTTACACCCACTCGGTCTGTTAGAAACCTTGGGGTGGTGTTTGATGACCAGCTGAAATTCACCCAACACGTTGCAACAATCTCTCGGTCATGCAGGTATGTGCTTTACAACATCCTTCATGTCCGAGCATGCAATGCAGCTCCTAGTCCAAGCACTTGTAATATTAAGGCTGGACTACTGCAATGCCCCTCTGGCTGGCCTTCCAGCCAATGCCACCAAACCACTGCAAATGATCCACGTCTGGTCTTTAATCAACCAAAAACAACCCATGTCATACCCCTCCTGACCTCACTCCACTTGCTACGTGTAGCCGCCCGCATCAGATTCAAATCTCTTACGCTTGCCTTTAGGACAGTAACTGGAACCTCTCCCTCCTACCTCATCTCACTCCTTCAGACATATGTCCCCTCCCGCCAGCTACGGTAAGTCAATGAGCGACGTCTGATTGTTCCCCCACAAAGAGGCAACAAATCAATCTGTAAAACTTTCACCTATTCTGTTTGTGGTGGAATGAACTCCCAGCCTCCACCCGATCCGCTGAGACCATCACAACCTTTAAAAAACAACTCAAAACACACCTGTTTCACAGACACCTGACTAATCCCTAATGCTCTATCCTATCCTCCTAACAAAAAAAATCTCTTGGTCTCTAGTTCATCCTGTCTCTAGTAGCACAACACAATATCCACTTGTAAATGTAGCTTTGTAGACTTGGCTTGATGGCTCGCAAGGCAAAATGTTCAATGCTCTCATCCTTTAGTAAGTTGCTTTGGATAAAAGCGTCTGCTAAATGACTAAATGTAAATGTTCATTTATTAAAACATTTCATATCACCTGTTCTCAGAACATTGGCTAACGTTGTTTTGATAAAGCGTTTTCTTTATCAAAAACTTTATTGCTGTACAGTTAGTAGTGGATTTTAAAAACAAATCATTTACAAATCGTTTGAATAACATTCTTATAACCAAGCAATAACATTAATAAAATGTTATAAATATAAATATAAAATATAATTTAAATGTTAATAAATTTTATATCTAGTTAATCTAATAAATGGTTGTTTTGAGCATTCCTAGAAGTTTCAAAATAACATTTTTTATGTTTTTGTTACTTAATGGAAACATGGAAACGTTCTTACAACCTAAAATTGTTAGCTGGGATAGATATTTGCTTTCGATTTTCTCATTCAAACTGTGCATTTGTGTCATTAGTTTATTGCGTCAAACTTAAGCATGATCTTATCAATAACATCCTCAGTTCTTCTGATGTTGTGCAGACCACACAAATTGATTTCCATTCACTCACCATCTTGTACTCAGTGACACTGAGGGGCCTTTTTAAAGGTCAACCTGCCCTCATGTGAACTGCAGCTTAGCATCACACTACAGTGGAAAAAACCAGAAAGAGAAGCGCGCTCACAGAGGGTCGGGGGACCTTCTGAAGCACGCTGCACGCTGACAGCAAATCCAGATATGAGTCAGTGTGTATCACAATGAAAGATGTACTCATAGAGAAACTTACCTGTGGTACGTGTCTGCAGGAATGTCCTGTCACCAGATCACATCGGTCTGACAAGATTTTGTATTTGTTTCATGCGTTGTCATTTGATCTTAAGAGCTGTTGTGTGGTTACAGCTCATTTGTGATCTAGACAACAAATTTATAGTTCATAGACATCTGGAAAAAATGCACACTAGTGAGTTTAGAAATTTATTCCACTGACACAGCTATACTAAACGGAAACATTAATAGGAAACGATTAATCATTACTCCTGATTGCAGTGATCATTGCTACTGACTTTATTGATCATTACTCCTGATTGCAGTGATCATTACTACTGACTTTATTGATCATTACTCCTGATTGCAGTGATCATTACTACTGACTTTATTGATCATTACCCCTGATTGCAGTGATCATTACTACTGACTTTATTGATCATTACCCCTGATTGCAGCGATCATTGCTACTGACTTTATTGATCATTACTCCTGATTGCAGTGATCATTGCTACTGACTTTATTGATCATTACTCCTGATTGCAGCGATCATTACTACTGACTTTATTGATCATTACTCCTGATTGCAGCGATCATTACTACTGACTTTATTGATCATTACTCCTGATTGCAGAAGTCATTACTACTGACTTTATTGATCATTACTCCTGATTGCAGCGATCATTACTACTGACTTTATTGATCATTACTCCTGATTGCAGCGATCATTACTACTGACTTTATTGATCATTACTCCTGATTGCAGCGATCATTGCTACTGACTTTATTGATCATTACTCCTGATTGCAGCGATCATTGCTACTGACTTTATTGATCATTACTCCTGATTGCAGCGATCATTGCTACTGACTTCATTGATCATTACTCCTGATTGCAGCGATCATTGCTACTGACTTCATTGATCATTACTCCTGATTGCAGCGATCATTACTCCTGACTTTATTGATCATTACTCCTGATTGCAGCGATCATTACTACTGACTTTATTGATCATTACTCCTGATTGCAGCGATCATTGCTACTGACTTTATTGATCATTACTCCTGATTGCAGCGATCATTACTCCTGATTTCATTGCAACAATCATTACTCTTAAATTGCAGTGATACAGGAGTTGCTGCAGGAGTTGCTGCATTAATCAATGATTGACTTTTAGAGGCCTGGTTAAAAGACACAAAACCAGTCTGAGCTTTTAGACCTGGCCAAAGGAAAACCACCACTCCTTAGCAATGAATATTTTACCCTCCTGATCGCTCAGAGTGACCACAGGCTGCGTTAAGAGTTATTGGCCAGAGACATAGAGGGCACTTAACAAATGGTATTGCCCATTTCTATCAGAGAGGAGAGACACGGCCAGCATCTGAGAGCCACCGTGGTCAAACCCAAACCACTGAGCCCTGCTCTGACCACAAAATGCATGCACACGCAATAAGAGAAATGCATGTCTCTAGAAGCAATGTATTTATAGACAGGATCATATATATATATATATATATATATATATAGATACACGTATATTTGTACAGACACATTGATAGTTAACTTGTGATATGTGCATATACATGAAGTCTTAACTTTAAGCCAACATAACTGTATGGGCACTTAAGTGTTCTCTCTGGCAGGAAACTCTGACAGCATACACATACATAAAGACAGCTGTCAATAACATCTGTGACTTGGTTTTAATGCACAAACAGTCTTACAACCATCTTTCTGACCACTTCCTCCATCATCCTGCAGAGAATGACCAGTCACTGGCCACAAATGCACCAAAGAAATCCGGCAAACACACGGACATAAAAAACACAAGCACAATTACACATCGTTCATTTTACATGAACGCCATGAATGTGCTACAGTAAATTGGTCCTGTTGTGTTTGGGATCTGAGAAACTCTAAGTGCCATTTAAATAGTAAAAAAAAAGTAACCATAATTATCAGGTTGGTACTTTTTGATCCTATAAAAATTCATTATAAACAAAATTTTAGCTTGTCCTCTGCGAAATATTTTATATTACTTGTGTGTCCCCAAGTTTAAAACATGCAATGAGTTTTCACATGCTAACGTCTGATTGATGTAGGCAGTACAGAAGTGCAGTCCTGCCAGTTAATTGGTCTTGATTTGTTTTTCTGTAACATTTTCATGGTTTTCTGAACTGACCCCAAACTAGGTTTAATTAAGTCTGAGAAACATATTAGAAATGAAATATACAATGCAGAACCTATAGCATTGGTGTCTCTAGTCAGTCTCAACAGAACACAAGGGTTAAATCTGAGACAAGAACCTTAGAAACCATTTAGGAATTTCCCCATAGATTGCTAGCTTTAGATATGTGTTGAACCATCAACTAAACTTCTTCCACTGTCTTTTGCAGTTCATCAGGAGCTGAAGATCAGTTTGCAGGTCTTTACGCTGGTACTGATCTAAAGACTTCATCGCCCCGCCTGAAGAACACTGTAGACGTTTTGGAGTTTCACGGCCGCCTGTAGACAAATTCAGATATTGATCAACGGAGTAAGAGATCCGATTGTTAGAGAGGTCGCCATAGTAATCTAGTTTACAGCTCAGTAGTTTGGAGACAGGGATGGCAATGATAGCCCTGCCTGATTTAATTTGCAACTCGAGGGGGATTTTTAACGCGAGGTAATTGCTGACAGGCAGTGGGTCAGACAGCCCTCGGCCCAATCAAGCCCTATCAGATGTCACAGTAACATTTCATGACCCCAGAGAGAGAAAAAGAGAGAGAGGCTGTGTGTGTGTGTTTGTGTGTGTGAGAGAGATGTCTCACTCACACGACACACACAGACAATGTATCAGCTGTGCTTTGCATGTACATTTGTCAACTTTGAGTGTTAGTGGTGAAAGGTCAGGCATCAGAATCAACTGTCACAACCACACATGACAGATACTGTATATTAACTGACATGTACATGCACGCAAGACTGCAGTAATAGCCTCAGTATGTTCGACCTCACAGCCCAGTTCATTAGGTTTATTTAGTGATGATGATGAGTTTGTGTGTGTAATGAAGACGAGTGTGTGTGTGTGTGAGACAGAAGACAAATGTGTATAATGACACGTATAACGATGTAAACATGATTTACAGGGAGATTTCCTGTGTCCTCAAACTAAATCACTTATAAAACATACTAAATGGTGATTTTTTTTTTAGTTAATTAAAAATGGCAAAGGTTTTCTGTGATGGTTAGGTTTAGGGAATAAAATGTACAGTTTGTACAGTATAAAAACCACTATGGTTTGTGTGTGCTGAAGATGATGAAGGCGATTGTGTTTGAAGATGTGTGTCTGTGTGTGTGATGTAGATGATGATGAAGACAAGTGTGTGTGTGTGTGTGTATGAGGATGAGGGTGTGTGATGAGGATGATGAAGACAAGTTTGTGTATGTGGTGAAGAGGATGAGTTTGTGTGTGTGTTAAGGATAATGGTGAAGACGAGTGTGTGTATGTGATGAATATGATCATGAGTTTATGTTTGTGGGATGATGATGTGATTGTGTGTGATTTGGTTCATTTGGTTGGTGTGAAAGCTGTTTTCTGAACAGCTCTGTTCATGTTGACTTCAGTACAAGTACACACTTTGGCCTAGTTTGCATAAATACTAACTACCGCTAGTGTTCACGGTTGTACAGTAGTTAATGACACAAACGTGCTGCAGCTCAGAGCCAAAACAAAAAATATTATAAAATAAAAAGAGACGGAACAAACAATCAAATAATCAAACAACTCAAAGACTGAAAACTTCAGAGGACATACAGAAAACATCTCTGCGGCACCACTCACCACTGCGTCAATTATAGACAACCTATAAAACAAAACAATCTGTTTGCTGACAGATGTAGCTGTGTGTGTGAGAGCTAGATCTCTGTAGGGGCCCGTTTCTAACCTGCACTAAATGACTTGAGGACTGTATAAGCTCATTAGTGTTAGGGGTCATATGTTTGCTGTGCTAACCTGTGACCTCTGCTCATTACAGCAGAGGATCAGTGTGAGCACACAAGGTGTGTGACATCTCTAATGGACACGTTCAGAAATGGACTGTCCCAAGACAAGTGAATTATTAAACAGGGCAAAACTGTGATCATACCCCTCATTAATGCACACACACATGTTGGGTTTTCATGTTTAATGGGGACATCCCACAGATGTAATGGTTTTTATACTGTGCAAACTGTATATTCTACCAAGCTACACTAAACCTAACTCTCACAAAAAAGTAAAATGTAAAAAGTATTTTGCCAAAAAGGATCATTCTGTATTATTTATGTGCTTGTTTCCTTTTGGGGACCTTAAAAATGTCCCTACAAGGTCCAAATTTAGTGGTATTACTATAGTTGTGGGGACATTTGGTCATAACTTATTGAATAACAGGCTTACATACACACACAGAGTTTGAATCAGAGTTGGTTTGTGGATTTGTAGAAAACAAGACGAGATCATAAACATTGTTTGATGCTGTTTTTAATGCTGTTGTTGTCACATTCAATTATTTGTTACGAGGTAATTAAAAAGCTCATCTTTCACTTAATATGTTGTCATAATTGATCTGGTTTGTGTGTTAAATGTTGTCGTCTGTGTGTGTTTAGCTCATTTCCAGCTAATGATTTTAGGTTGTTAGAACGTTTCCAAAACATTTCTAAGTGACAAAAGCGCTAAAAATGTTGTTTTGAAAATTCTAGGAATGATCTAAATTTTTGGCATTGTATTGTACCCGTGTTAGCTGGGTTAGATCGTGATGACATCCATTCTACTCTTAAAGGGCCAGAAAGTTGTGATGTGTTTATACTTGATTTGTCCCATTGATTTAATATAAAGGTACCTGACTTCCACTGTCAGTTGTGTGGTGACTGTCTTTGCATTGACAGGTATTATACTATGACTGTGGATAGGGGCCCCCAGAATTTCAGGGTATATGGAAACTGTCTATATTAAATACAGTGTAATAAGGAAGGAAAGTTTTGAGATTATACAAGAGCTTGTTCATTGTTTTTCTCTTTTTGCTTTCTCAAAATATTTTGTCCAACCTAAACTTCTCTCATGTTGTTTTTTTCTGTTGTGCATCTCACTCACATTTATTCTAAGCTTTGCCCAGAGAAACCTGACAGTTCTGTATTCAGAATCTTTTTTAAACATGTTAAATATTATCTGTCACACGTTGTTATCAGATATATATATATAGCTTTTAGTAACGATTCATTAATTTCTCACGCTCAACCTTCCTGACTGCAGGCCACAGACAGGCAGACAGCACACAAAACCCAGAGCCTGTGTGTGAAGATGAGTTTGTGTGTGTGTGTGTGTGTGTGTGTGTGTGTGTGTGTGTGTGTGTGTGTGTGTGTGTGTGTGTGTGTGTGTGTGTGTGTGTGTGTGTGTGTGTGTAAAGATGATAATGAAGACGAATTTTTGAAGGTGTGCGATGCGTATGATGATGAAGATACAAAAAGCTTATGGTGAACATTGCCATCTAATCGGCCAGTATTGTCTCAAATAGCCTGTGCATAACACATCTTTTCGAACAGGAGATTTTAGTCTAATGTTTTTAATTTTGAATGGACCTGTTTGCATTCCAGGAGAGTCCTAAACCTGTAAGAACATTTTTGAGGTCTTTTATGAAACTAAAATGGCTTTAATTTAAATAACATTTGAATTTGAATTGAGATTTAACAGGATGTACTAGAGAACTAGAGAGAGGCAGCTATCACATGGGAGGTTTACAGTAGGACATGAGGTTCCACCTGCTGGTAGATGAGAATCAAGCTGATCTGACTCTGTCGATTGCAGATGTTAGACAGAAATGAGAATAAAAGAAGAGAAAATCGAGACCTTTGCTGAAGTCTTTTGCTTTTTTTATTTTTCTCCTAAGGAAAAGAACACCTCAATAATCTCATGTTTTCATTACGACTTTCAAAAGATTTCAACAATGTGTCAAATGTCTTTTTCTCTGACCTTATTCACAGATCATATTAACTTATGTGGTTTTGATTAGATGTATGAGTACATGTGTTTGTTTACGTTTTGAGTATTTTAGCTGTATCATTAATGGCTTATATGGAGACTGTCCTCACCCAATGACCCATCACGTCCCTAAACGAACATCATCTGTCACTCTCTCCTCTTGTGGGAGTTGTGTTGCAGCCCGGGTGGTGTATAACCTCTGGGGTCAGATTGAATATATACTCTCATAAACAACATCTATTATTCACTAGCTGACACTGATCCTCAGACTGTTCTCCGGGAATGTCAGTCCGTCAAAAGCATGAAATATATCCATCTATCCATCTGCACTCTTTCATTAGGCTTATCCATATAAATCTGCCTCTGTTCTTTTTAACAGAACACACACCTCTTGCCTATATGGTATGGAAATGTCCTGATGTACGTCATTCTGTAAATGATTATAAAGTCATTTGTGTAATTTTTTTGTAAACACATTACTTTTTGGGTTTTCAGTAAATAATTAAGAAAATTTACCTGTGTGATTGAAATATTCTGCCAGGCCGGACTGCCCAGATGAACAGACAAATTTAGACCAGCATGACTTAACATGCTGGACCAGGCTGGTTCCCAGCTAACAGGGAATGTTCTCAGAACGTTGGCTAATGTTCTTTAAGAGTACTCTCAAAGTTATCAAAAAAGTTGTTGCAGTAACATTAGTAAAATGTTTTTTTAACATTACACATAGCATATATAACAAAAACATTCCCACATCTTTAGTGGAGCATTTTAAAAATGTTACAGAACTAACAAATTATTATATATTATATTTTATATATAATATATATATTTATATAAAATATAATATATTTTAATTATTTTATATATAACGTACTTATAACCAAGCCTTAACATTAATACAACATCTAAAAAACGGCACACTGCAAAACGGGATGCCACAACAAAGTTCTTAGTGACCCATATGGACTTCCACCAGCTAGACCAGCTCAGAACTGGTCACATGTTTCAGTATATGACGGCCTCGATGTCTCCCTCAGGGGAAATGATGTCATGTGTCCTCATAAATACATTCTCTATGGCTCCTGTGACTTCATATACTGAGAGAAATCCCCGCCCCCCCAAACAACACCAATACATTATTTACTTACCCAACTCTCCTTTATTCACCAGAACCTTCATTAGGCAAGACTAATGTCACTGCACAATGCTGCTCTTTCTGGCCGGCACTTTGTTCAAATCTTCATGTGTTTGGCCCATAATCCATTAGATCTCTCTGAGGGCTTATTACGCACGACTCTAATGCACATGCTCATGTCTTACAGTAGATGAGGAGGGCCTGTCTCTGCTTCTCAGGGGCTTTCCATTTGTTCTCACTGGGAATAGTTCTGATTTCTAAATAAATCTGAATTCTAAAAAAACGACTTCTTAAAAATAATACAAATTGAAGCTTAAAGCTGCAATCCGTAACTTTATTAGGTTGAAAATACATAAAAATTAGTTATTGAGCAAGTATGTAACAGTGTTCAAATTGTTCGTCTACTTACCCTGATTCATGTGGATAAGTTTATAATAATTATAATAATGGTTTTAATTTGAGCTGTTGGGTTGAATGTTGTGGGTGAGGTCAGTTTGGCTTCATGACTTTAAGAAGCTTGCAGTAAACATGAGCAAACTAGTCATTCATTTTAACAGATTATTATGTTGTTTATTTTGTTTTAAAGGTCTTCTGACTGCTTTCAGTGTGGCAACACAGCATTTAACCTCCAGCAACCCCACCAGCTGAGTATCTTCCTCCATCAGGATCGGATGTTTGTGAGCAAACTGCTGAATGAGGCTTATTGTTAAATGTTATTCTAGTCAACTTTTCTGTAAGTAAAAGTTACATTTTGTTTTTGTGAATAAGTTTGTTTAATAAGGAAATGATTTGACAGCCTAATAAAAGTCGTAGTTTGAAGAACTGCCCCACATTTTATGCAAAATGTTAAAATTTTTATCTAAAAATGATGTTTCAAGTTAGGCATGCTTCAGGCCATTATGATTTTTCAGCCTTGTGGCATTGTTTATATACATGACAACTAAACTTATTTCACCCAGACTGTCATTGGACAATTGATTGATCAACTAGACATTGATTTTTCTCTATTTATTGAACTACCTAAAATTTAGGCTAATTTGAATTTTTTTTCTTTTTGCTACAGTTTTTGAGTACAGTTTAACTTTAATACAGCTTAACTGATGGGGCGTTTAATAAATATCACTATATAAATATTATATAAAAACTTTTATTTAAATAATATATCTGCAGGTGAAAAAGCTTATGTAATGAGAATGAGATTTTGCAAGGAAAACAGGTTGATCCTCAAAAGAATGACAATGACTATCTCCATTAATTTAACTAGATTTAAGTTAAGGGGGTTAGCGAATAAGACCACGCGCCACAGGCAAAAGTAACCCAGCAGTTTAAGTGAATTGGCCCCCGAGTGTCGGCCCCCTGAGAGGCACAGAAGCCTGAGATATAAACAGCGCTGTGTTGAACAGATCACTCTGGAGCTGCTGAGACACACCCAGAGCCTTCTGATCCTCACGCTTACTGTCGGCGGCACGAGATTCTGCAATCACTTCCACATGTGACAGCCATCAGAAGCCACGAGAGCAGTTCCTCTCCAATTGGATCTCATTAGGAGCGGAAAGCCCGGAGAGCTGGCGTGAGGTTCGAGCTTTATGTCAATGAGAACATCACTCTTCTGTTTCTGAGTGAGGAGCGACTGCACACAAATCATTTCCAAGCTTCCTGTAACAATATCTAAACATTGTTAAAGCTGCAACCCGTAACGTTTGCCTCTCTACCACCATCTCTGTTTGAAACACAAAACTGCAGCTTACTTTATGTACTTTTATTATGAATGTTGAAGTCAAACTGGCATTTCATGGGAAATTGGATACAACAGCTCAAATTATAAATCATTATTAAAAACGTACAGTTGTAAATCAGGGTAAGATAAGTTTGTAATATTTTATCTGGTTTACTCATTTTTTAGGTGATTTTATGTGTCTTGTTTAGATTCGTTAGAAGTTCGTTTTTTTTTACTAAGTTTGAAAATGACTTCCATTTTGTAAGTTTTGTAACACAAACCTGTACAAACTTACGTTTACAGAGACCAAAACCTTGACCTACAGAGAACTGCAGCTAATTGAGAGCAGAGCACAAATGTTTAGATGTTCCTGTGATCCTCTCTCTCTCTCTCTCTCTCTCTCTCTCTCTCTCTCTCTCTCTCTCTCTCTCTCTCTCGTGTGTGTGTGTGTCTTTCTCTCAAACACACCTTTCTGTCCATTGCTATTGCTCTTTTATGTGCATCCATCAACACCTGTTGATATAAAGCTACAGTGCACTGTAACTCAGTCCAGAACAGAGTACTAAACTCATAAATCAATTCCCCTGCAGGAAACAGAAATAGTACATGCTGGATGGCTTGTGTTAAAGAAAAATAAATCACACTGTTACAGAGTTATGAAATTCTGATCTGATATGTATACAATGCTGTCTGTTATATGAACTTACTTAACTAATCTTGTGCAGCTTTGATGTTGTCCCTAGATCGAACACGTAATATACACGTGCATGACATCATCGTTTTCACATATTTGCATTTTTGTTGTGTACATGGAAAATGAAAACGACGTCATTGTCAAAAACATGCACTTTGATATCCGTTTTCAAGACCTCAAAACATTGTTGCAGTGTAAACAAACAGCCAAAACACATGAAAAATATTCTGGTTTTGGTTGAAAAAGGTATATATTATCCTGCTTACATTATCAGTAGAACTTTGGGCTTCACTGTTACTGCTGGAGTAGCAGTCTGGAGTCCTGACACAGCACTAGTAGATAGATAGAGGGTCTCTAGTATTCATGATATAGTCATTTAGCCTGACTGTGTTATACACACAAGTAAATGGGTGTGTTTCTAAGATGTTGGCTCGGTGGAGGGATGGGTTGCCAGAACCACAGGAACTGGACCACCCAGAACTCTGGCAGGACATTGGCTGATGATCAGGGGAACTGAGGGCAAACTGTACCCGGGGTGGAGCTGTTTGTGTGTGTGCGCGCGTTCACGTGTACAGTATATGGTGTTTATAAGTGTGTGTGAATGGATGTTCCATTTGTGGAGAGAAGATATTTTTAGTCAGTGGTTCTCCTCAGAAATGTGTGATTTCACCACTGGGTAAAAGAAACTGCATTCTGTGAGAAATGTAGGGAGTGCTTTGAAGGAATGGGTTGTTCATTTTAATTTTTGTGCATTTTTGTCGCAAAGGAAATGGCAATGATCAATTTTATTCAATTAAAAACATGCCTGACCCTCCCAAAAGTCTGTGTGCACGTTAAATTTAAAAAGTAATGCTTCAGCACCATTGATACCAATAATGGATCTTGTGTGTGTGTAGTATCTGAACACAATGCACAATTTTTGTGACAAGTTCAGGGAAGGATAAGATTGTACCATTATATGATTAACTGTATTGGTAGTAATTCAACTCTTTGGTTTTCTACAGTGGCTTCAACAGAATTTGTTGGTATTTTACAGAGCTTGGTAGCTATGGTGAGCATAAACTGCCATTGTGAGGTTGGAGCTGAGTATTAATACTTCCAGAACCTCTGCTCTTGTGGTCCAGCATACGAGTTTGGAAACAAAAACGTGAGTAAAATATATGCAAATTTTCCTTTTTTGGGTTAACTATTCCCTTTAATGCAGCTTCCCAGCTAACAGGGAATGTTCTTAGAATGTTGGCTAACATTCTCTAAAAATGTCATATATCTAAAATGTTTTTCTTAAGTTGTTACTGGAACATTGTAAAAACATTACAGAATTAACAAAATGTTCAAATAACGTTCTTATAACCAATGTTAACACAATGTCTAAAAAACTTGGTAAGATTTTTTTTGTGTTTTTGTTACTTAATGGAAACATTCTTACAACCTAAAATTGTTTCAGCCTTACTTAGGTTATTTTTCTGTAGTCTCTGTTTTAACTAGCTACATATTTACTAGCTTGCCCAATACCAGTGGAGAAGCTGACTGCTTTTTCAATCTAGTTACAATGAATTTCAATAAACTTCATGAACTCTGCAGGCTTTCTCTTGGACACAGATAAGCCATTGCTAACCTCTAGAGACACATGTTCAGTTTTCATCCATCTGTCTCCTGTGTGCTGCTAGTTTTTCCACTCTGAAAGAGAATCAGAGAGTTTATCTTTCTGTTTGTCTCCTCGGAGAGAGCGTCCACTTCATCTCTGCACTTACAGCTTATAAACTTACCCTGGTAATCACGTTAGCCGTCAGTTTCCCCCGACACGGGCAGCCCGTCTCCAGGCTAAAGAGACCTTTATAACCTATAATTGACTCTCTCTGATCCGGAGGAGAGACACAGTGAAGTCAGAGAGCTGAAGGAAAGGAAAAGAGTGAGAGAGAGAGAGAGAGAGAGAGAGAGAGCGCTCACGTGGAGAGACACAGGAGTCATTGGTTGTGCTAAAGCTGGTTTGTTCATGAAAATACAGATTGGTTTATTTTGGTTTTATTTTGTTTACTTTGCATGCATGGGTCAGTCCCACTTGCTTGTGTAGAAAGTGTTTTTATTAAATTTGTTATATATTAAAAAACTTTCAGAAATAAACTCATGGCTTATACTGTAAACCATTAAACTATGACCCATACTGACTTTATTCATATAGAATTCAAATTATTTACACAATAGCAAGAAAATGAACAGGATTCTTATCAGGTTTTGGTCTTTTCATACCGACTTCTGTGATGTTTTTAAACAGGATGGAGCATTTTTGAGTGAGACAAACAATCTATCACAGAATTCATACAGTGTAATTCATTGCTAATATTAAGATGCTCATGCCATTGTTTTGCCACCAAAAATGACAACAACATTTTGCAGTCCCTGTAGTTATAGTCTTTAAGAGTATCTGGTATATTTTTCCATTAAAACGTACATCACAGCTTACACTTACATTTTACATTTACATCAGTGTTACATCAGCGTGTTCGTTCACCAAAAACTCATTGTTTTTGGCTAAATTTATATTGAATTAGGTGAACAAAACCCCTTCTCGCAAGCTTTGTATAATCTCGTTTACTCTCCCTCATATTTCCTGCCTTCCTCTCTCCCTCTCTCTCTCTTCTTTCCTACTCTGTCTCTCGCTCTCTTTCCCCTGAGAGGTTACTGAGCTGAACGTTAAGACTCAATTGATTCAATTCCAGCCCTATGAAACGCTCACTAAACACTGAAAAATATTTGCTGTCAACATCTATCATATGATGTTCATGCTGTTTACAGAAAGGAGGGTACAGTAACTTACTGTACTGGGAGAATCGGTGCAGGAATATCAGCTCTACACAAGTACTGTAACACAGTTCATAACTTAATATATACATGATTAGCACAATAAAATTACTGTTGTCAAAGGTTGACCCCCAAATGTATTTTCTCTTGTAAAACAAACCTGAGTAATGTATCACATCTTCGCTAGAGTTTCAGAAGAGATCTCAACAACATCTCAAACTGTGCTCAGATTTGCACAATGTTTTCTAGCTTCTTGCATTCAGTGGCCCTCGGGGCCCTCACGGGGCCGAATTATCTTCCAGTTGGTCCACTTGGAGCTGACAGTTGCTCTGTCACAGGTGTTTGACCAATCACATGCAGCGTTCTCTCTCACCTCTTCCATCACCGCAACCTCTGTGCAGCCCACCGGAGCCCGCAGCAGACCGCCGTCTCCAGCCGCCTGTCACTCTCCCCCACCCCACACTACATTTGCAAATCATTTATTTTGCTCTGGTTTCCTGTACTCTTCTGGTTTCTCCCGTTCTTCCTTCTCTTGATCAGAAATCAAAGACATCTGGAAGTCATTTTAACGCGTTAGTGGTATTGTGTGGCTGCCTATCAGCAACACTTTACAGATTCACGCTTTCTGTTACTGAAAAGATGTGGTGAGAGAGAGAGAGCAAGTGAGAGAGCGAGAGAGAGAGAGAGAGCTTGTTTTGGAAGTTTGCTAAACAGTAAAGCCTTTCAAGGAATAGTTCACTTAGAAATAAAAAGTCTGTTGTGATTTACTCATCCACAAGTATTTTGTATGACTTGCTTTCTTCTGTAGAATATGAAAGAGTTATTTATAGCAGAATCTTTAGGCTGCTTTGTTTTATACAGTTAAAGTAAACAGAGACCATATTTGTCAAGCAAGACTTTCAGGGAATAGAGATTTAAATTTCAGACTGTTTTTACACAATGATTCAGTGGCTTTTAATAATATAGTCTTGGAATATAGTGAGTCACATGGACTATTGTGCTATTGTGTTTTTTCTTTCTGCAACCCAACAGCCCCTTGTCTCCATCCACTTTTTGATTTATTTGAAGAACATTCAGGTCCACCTCTTTTGTGTTCCAGAGAATAAAGTCACATGAGCAACATGTAAATGAGCATTGTTCATTTCAGATGAACTGAACCCAGTTAACAATTTTGGGTTGTAAGAACATTTCCCGAATGTTTCCATTAAGTCACAAAAATGTTATTTTGAATGTTCTAGAAAAGTCCAGTTTTTTGGAAGTTGGATTATTGTTATTGCTTGGTTGTAAGAACATCATTTAAACATTTTTATTCTGTAACATTTTTAAAATGTTTTGTTAACAACTTATAATAATAATAATGTTAATTATGTTTTTGATACATATTTAATGTTAAAAAACATTACTGCCAGAATGCTTTTGATAACTTTGAGAGAACTTTGAGAAGACTTTAACAGAACATTAGCCAACATTATGGCCTCGTGTTATGGCTTTGAAGAAACACTAAAGCGAGTTTGTACATCAACAGATTTTGTCAGGCCTAAAAAGTGATTGTGGTTTTGTTGATAATGATGGACTTTTATTGAGGAAAATACAAAGAGACCAAAAAGAAAAAACAACCCCCCTGCAGACATGAAGAGCTGTAACTGTGTAGCAGACAACAGTGAGTGTGTTATTCAGCCTGCTCAGCAAAAACAGATCTCAGCACTGTACTTAAGCCACTGGTAAAGATTTTACATTAGACTTTAACTCTCTCTAAATGCTCTGTCTATTTTTAATGAGCGGCAGTCCAGAGATGAGCAGCAGAGCAGCCGGCCAAGACTTTGTCCTCTAAACAATAATGCCTGATCTTCCTTCAACCACTGGGGGATTTAATGAGCATAAACAGGGATGAAACAATACAATATAAAATTCATTGAAAGAAGATATTAGCATACTGATTATACAGAGTTTCCTACCCAGCTAAGAGGGAACTGTTTTGGAATGTTTGTTAACATTCTCTGAAAGTTCTCTCAGAGTTAAATAAAAAACTTTATTATTATGTTGCTAGTGCAATGTTTTAAAAATGTTATCGAATTTTAAAAAAGGTTTAAATGCTTTCTAATAGCGGGGCAGTTGTAGTGAGTCGGGCTTGTAATCAGAAGGTTGCTGGTTCGATTCCAGCACCGGCAGGTAGCAGCTGAAGTGCCCTTAAGCAAGGCACCTAACCCCTGATTGCTTCCACTGCTCTGTGTGTGTGTCTGTTCACGACTTGCAGTGTGTGTTCACTCCTCACCAGTGATGGGTTAAATGCAGAGGTCACATTTCGGGTATGAGTTACCATATCTGACAAATATGTCACAAATGTCATATAAATATGTCACTTTCTTATAACCAAACAGTAATGTTAATGCAACATCTAAAACATTCCTAAAACTTTCAAAATAAAATTTTTAATGTTCTTGTTACTTAATGAAAATGTTTGGGACTTACAACCTAAATGATTAGCTGGGTATGATCATTTATTAAGTCAGAATGAACATGAAACTTTGTATGTTTTTATAATTGAAAGTGTTGAATCTAAAGGAATGCTAATGTCTAGTAAAGTTTGAAACAGTTCTTTGTTGTTAAGTAAAGATGGGCCTCCTTTACATGCATTGCAACAGATTGATTCATTTTGTTGTTCAGGTGTGTCGTGTGTTGTCACATTGTTTTGTTTGATGATCTGCTGTGCCACACGCTGACACCTGCCACTCATTGTTACACAAACACCAGCCCTCAACACTTCTTTAGTTCCCATGCAACCGTTCTGTTGTGCTTCTTGGAATGTCTCTCTCTCTGTATCGGGTTGATATGCATGCTAATATCTTCTGGATTTAATTGTTGTTCTGGCAGAGGTTTCTGTTTTCCAGTACAGGTCTGTTGAAGAAGGCTGTTTTCTTTTAACATGGTGGAGACATTCTTCCTGCGTTAGTTTACCCTCAGAGGTGTGGGCCAGGCCTATATATCATCCAGCACTGTGGCAGCACCTAGATAGAACATAATCTATCAAACCGACTGAAAGCCTTAATTACAGGCACCTTACACAAACACACACATACACACAAGCAGGGATCGTAAGTATAATCACTTAGAAAAGTAACAGTTTAACAAGCCACATGATTTGAGGTATCATTCATGTTCAGGCCACAAATGCTGCAGAATGAGTTATACGTTCTGCAGCATGTAAGTTTATTACACTAACTAATAAACTTACAAACTTACTTAGTGTAAGTTTATTTGGCAAGCAACACTATTAACTATGCTAATGAAATTGTTTTGCTTTTGAAACTTCTAAAAAGATTTTTCAGCTTTATTTCATTTAATTTAGTTGAACTGATTACTCAAAAATACAAATATAACATTATAATTTACAATAAGGCACGTTGTGCTTAACAACAACGGCCTTCTTGTGGCATAGTCGCAATATAACAAAATCTCTCGTAGCTTCTTTTTTATAAAACATTACATCATCATGACATCATATTTCATTTATATATTATATCATAAGAATAAAAATGTGTATTATTGATTTAGCATAGATAATACAGACTATTGCATGTACACTATAACAGTGTTGCTAGGCAACAACTACAACAAAAAACTATGAAGTGAAACACACAGTAGCTCTGGACCATACAAAGGAAAAAGTAAATGCGGTGACTTTTGAAATTGCAGCTATTTCTTTTAAATTTGCATTTGAGTCATATAATCTATGTAATGTGAGCTGTGCCTGTATTTAAACACACGCACACATGATGAAGGGAGGAGTTTAAGTATACACTGTGTTCTTGAGACACAAACGACTGGTGATTCACTCTCTCCATAGCTCTGATGTTAGAGAGGAAAGACTGTGACCAGAAACACTGGTGTTTATGGGCCTGTGGTGTACACATACACATATACACACATACACACACAAATACACACAGATCTTTGAAGCAAACAATTTTAGGTTGTAAGAACATTTTTCTAATGTTTCCATTAAGTAACAAAAATGTTAAAAATGTTGTTTTAAAAATTCAAAACGTCCAGTTTTTTAGATGTTGTATTAACGTTAATGTTTGGTTACATTAATCAAATATTTGTTTGTTCTGTAACGTTTTTAAAACGTTCCACTAAACACTTACAGCTTGGCTGTAAGATTGTTATTTAAACTTTTTTAATTCTGTAAAGATTTTATATATGAAATACAACTTTAAAAAATAACTTTAATAAAAAAATTACTTTTTCATAACTTTGAGAGAACATTTTGAGAACACTTCCTGTTAGAGATTTTAGCGACAACCTCCCATAAATGCAATGGTTTTCATACTAAGATAATGATATTTACTGTACCACACCTCTAAACTTAAAAATATGTAATGTTATAATGTCTGGTCAATTTTGCAGCTTATCCTTCAGTGTGTGTTTACTTTATCACATATCATATATTGAAAAAATATATTGAAAAATTCTTGCATTATTATGTCATTATAATCATGGAAAACTTTTCAACAGTTGTTCTCATTGAAATCAATGCTGTGTTTAGACTGAGGGAGAATGTAATGTGTTTCAGTCTGTGTGGCCTTCAGTGTAAAACCAGGGTTCACCCAGCCGCCCGCAACCAAATAATGTCAAAAAGCAATTAATATCTTTATACCACCATCAGCTGCTGAGGGGCCAAAAGCCTCTCCACCTCTCTCTGTCCTGCTCTTTACTCCTCCATCAGGCCGTGGTTTCCCTGAGGTCCTGGTGGTCAGATGTGGTTTTCAGGGCAGGAGGACTTGGAGTGTGGGCAGTGCGGTCCTTCTCCTTTAGGAGAAAATAGAAAGAGAGAGAGAGAATGGTCTAATGCGTCTGTCTCTGCTTTTATCCATTACACTCAAGATGAGGGCAAGCTGGGTCATCACTAATAGTCCAGCCTATGGATTCTCATTAGGATGTAATGCAAAGCACACTGTATACACAAGCCTGCATACATAAACATATATATATATATATATATATATATATATATATATATATATATATATTGCAATATAACCATATTGCATATATTTATATACATATACAGTTTACTTACTGTATACTGGGGACAAATTTGTACCCAAAAGTCAGCAAAACCTGACAAATCTGAGCAAAATCTCCTTTTGGGGACATCCTCTCTATAAAACACTGTATATATTTTATAATATTTTATAAATATATGTATAATATTTTAATTGTAAAAATGCAGAACATTTTCTGTTACAGTTAGGGTTAGAGTGTGGGTTAGTATTAGGTTTTATTTAGTTTTAACTAACTGTGTATAAAAAGAATTTTTGGAAAGAAGTTTTGGTCCTTAGTAAATATGAGTATTTTGAAAATCACAACAATTATGTTTATTAAAGTAAAATAATTGAAAGTGAGGGGAAAATAACATTATGAAATTATTGTTTTTTTCCAATACATGTTGGCCACATTAATGGCACTGTTTTATTCAATACATTCTGCAAACTCCATTTGATAAGATAACAGCTCCTAGAATCCTGATAATGTTGAAGAAAACCTGGAAAATCCGAGACCATTCTTCCATACAGAATCTCTCCAGACCCTTCAAATGCTGGTGCTTTGTCTGGTTAATTACATGTTATGTAAACATACAACAAGTAAATAACCAGTCAAACCCTAAACCCCTGTCATGACCTCTGCATACTTACACTATATACTTCACACTGTTGTTCTTTAGCTAATTTGTACTGGATTGGTGGTCATAAGTTAGTCATTAAGTTTATGGTTGTGATTTCTAATAGAGGCTGTTTAAAGGTCTGGGTGGACAGCAGAAAGGGGTGAACAGTGGGAATATGATGTCATAGTACATCAAATCCTTTTACTTCAAACGATCACAGGAAGTCCTGTTTTCCATGAAATGAGCATTTGATAAAGAATAAAGAATATGTACAGTGTGCATCAGATCTCAGAATCAGCTTTTGAGAGGATATTGTGTAAAACGGGCATATTAAACTGTAAGACTGTGGCAGGGCAGACGACTAAATACTTATAAAAGGTCTTGCCAACCTCTGCTACACATTTTATGATGAAGAGACACTAAACTATAACTCGTGCATTTATTAACCACCAGTATGACGAAAGATATATTTCCTCTATTTTATATTTCCTTGCGAACCACAAGTGAATCAGGACGGAGTTTCGACACGCATGTGTTTTTCCTCATGGACTTTCCATACAGTGACCCCTCATTTGTCTGATTCTTTGAAGAAAAAGAAGGGAGTCAAATCGAGAGAGAGAGAGAGAGAGTTTGCTTGTACTGTACACACAGGCCCACACACCTTGCCAGTCTGGGAGGCACTGCGTGTGGAGTGAATGCTGAGTGTGTGAGTGTGTTGTGTGGTTTTGGGCAGGCCACTGGACACCGTTAGAAGAGATCCCCCTCCTGGCACTGCTGTTTCAACACCACCTCACCTACTAAACCAACAGCCAAATATAGCTGAGTCAGCATAGACATACAGGCAAACCACCGAGCGTCTGCTGCTTTTAGTTTGTGTTTCTGTACCATCAGCACCGACTCGGTTGCTACAAATTTCAATTACTGCTGATTACTTGTAGAACTGCTAGATGTTTTTCAAAAGCGAGATTCTTTTCTTGGCTGTGTGGTCATTTGAGATTATGTAGTTGGAAATAAAGAGAAGACAACTGGTTTTCATTAAATTACACTGCATTTTTTTTTATTAAAGTACACACTGGGGGCAGTAAAAACCTGTTAATTAAATTACAGATATGGTGAAAAAGTATGTTGCAGCAGCTCTACTCAACAAAGTATGTTTCAACCAAAATTATGTGTGTGTGTGTGTGTGTGTACTTTTACTGTAAAAGGCCAGATTTTAGCTCAGGTTGATGTATTATATATTGATATAATATGATTACAAATTCAGTTTCATAGAACACACAGATGATGTTTGTCATATTAGTTACATATATAAACAAAGTAAAGCAGGCTGCACGTTGAAGAATTTGCATGTATTTAACACATATTACCGCCTGTCATGCGCACGCCACACTAGATTCTTGTTTATCAGGCCGTAGCTCTGTTAAACTGCGCCGGGTGATTGATTTCCTCTCTCCCTCGCTGACGGTTCTGATAGGGCGCAGTCATAATTCTGTGCACTCGAGAGATTAAATTCCTGTATCGCTGTCAGCTACATTAACTCACTTCCTGGATCTAAACCCTATTAGCGTAGCAGGCCTCACTAACATTAATAAATCAATGATACTGATGGCAGATGAAGATCCGGCTCTCTCTTTCTCTCTCTCTCTCTGCTGGTGATGATGTGAATGAGTGAAGTTATCTGGTCGTAATAGTATTCTAAAACCATTTACCTGGAGATAAGACGAGTAAACAGAAAGTGAGGAGAAAAGAGACAAACAGGTCAGAACTGATGAGATATAAACATGGGAGACAACAGATGAGATGAGAAGATGCAAGAAGAGAAGAAACGATGAAAAGAGAACATAGAAACAAGAGGAGTCAAAAAGAGAGAAATGAGATGAGAAAAGGGAATTGTGAGGTTTCCAAACTCAAGAGGCTCTGACACATTAAGCACTACGTCAAAATCAACCTCACCATCAGCAGTGATCCTCTATAAGCAGGTCTATTATTGAGGAATTCTCATCTGATGTTTAGCAACATTCTGTTGGACCTGAATTTTAAGACATGATCTTTCTGGATTCATTACAGCTATTGTTCTCCAGTCTCTCCACTGATACAGACTTTGAAGATTCAGTTTTTCTGTTGATTACAGTCTCTTTTTCCAGCCGTTGTGCTTTGTTAGAAACTGGTTCAGGTCTTGATTGCGAACGCCATCCACCAAACTGCCAACGCTTCATTTAGTCTGTCTCAGCATGGAGATAGTTGATACAAGTCTTTTTTTTTTGTAAAGATTGCTTTCAGGGTTTTTAATTTTTTGTAGGCAAGCGAGAAGGTTTTGAGCATGACACCAGCGTGCTGGTACAAACCGTTAGCAGAAATCTTTCCATATGGATCGGTTTGTGTGGTAGACAGACAGAGAGGCAGATGAATTAAAAACTGAAACAGAACTGGAGAGAAAGAGATATTTGCGGCTGAGCTGTTGTCCGTAGCCGCTAAATGCGTCCATGTGGCGATTCTTCTCCGCGTCAGAGATTAATGATCTGTGAGCTGGTTGCTCATCCCTCTTCTGTGACAGAGACAGACAGAGGAGAACGATCCAGAAGGACCCTTTTTATGTACCCCTCACCACAGCACTCTGAAACAAACCCTCTCACACACACATATTTACTTATCTTTTAAAACGGGGGCATTCCAGAGACTTCTATTGTTTTTATACACAGCTAGTTATAAACGGTATAACCTAACCCACACTGTAACCCTAACAGAAAATATTATGCATTTTTACAATTATTGAAAAAAATGTTTTTTTATACTGTACATACTTTGTATTCCATCCCCCTATACTAACCCACACTAACCCCCTACACTTACAACACAGATTTTCTACTATTTTAGATTTTCAAAATAGATCACACTGTATGATTTATATGCTTTTTTCTTCATGGGGATCAAAAAATGTCCCCACAAGGTGAACATTTACTTGAATTACTATACTTGTGGGGACATTTGGTCCCCATAATGTAGTGACTATCAGGACCACACACACACACATACAATAAAAACAACAAGCTACTTATCTTCCTATGCCTTTGGAACACAACACCACCTCACAGAGACTGATCAAAACACCACAGACGGATAAAACGCACACATTCGCACAAGCATAAGCTCATCTTCTGAATGGCATGTGGTGAAAATTTGATCAAAAGCGCTGGCTGTTTTTTCTGTTGGTCAGCCCATTCATGTCAGGCACTGTGAAAAATATGCTGGAGCTGTTAAATCTTGAGTACAACAACTTCTGGAGACCATTAGCCCGTCGATCCAAACCAGCTGCATCACTGGCAGCCTCCTGATGAGGGTACGAGACTGAGTATCAGAAATCAAACCATTTCCAGCCTGAGATGAATGAAGCGCAGTGGAAAATCCAGAAATAATGAAGGAATGATCCTGAAACATAATGATTTCACACATTTGTCACTGTCACACAAGCAATGTGCCAAACTGAAGCACTACATCTCTGTCCTGATCTGTGCTCTTACAGCCAAATCTAAAGGTTTTGTGCGCCACTTCTCACACTACTGCCCAGCTAACAGGGAACGTTCTTAGATCGTTGGCTAACGTTTTCTCAGAGTTCTCTAAACGTCCATGCAGTAATGCTAGTAGAATGCTTTTTAACGCTGTATATCATATATATCAAAAATGTGATTCTTATTTTGTTAATAGAACGTTTAAAAAAGTAACAATATTTAAAAAAATAACCAAGCAATAACATTAATACAATGTCTCAAAAATGTTTTGAACATTACAAGAACATTCAAAATAACATAATTAATGTGTTTGTTCCTTAATGGAAACATTAGGAAACTTTCTTACAACCAAAAATTGTGAGCTGATTGTGTCCTGAACTGTTTGTATCGTCAGCAGTATTTGTAACATGCTTTTTATCATTAATATTTAGATTGCTGATTGGTCAATACACATTTAATACATACATTAATAGCTTTAATGTGAAACACCCACTCAACAGCTAATGCGCATGTAATGATACCAAATATAAATTTTTTATATTTCGAGCGTACTGTAAGTGGAATACATGAATGAGCAAGTAGTCATATTTACAGATAAAGGTCGTTGTTTGGTATATCATGCGACGGCACAGTTTAGTTCAGTTCAGATAGGTTTTGGATTCTGTTCTAACCGTTTGTCCTTACTTAGCTGAGAACTTTAATAAATTGTTGTTCTTAACATCTGCCAGCATGTGTGTGAGGACGTGTTGTGTGTTTGTTTGTGTGCACACTGCATGTGCTCTTTGAAATATTAATACACACAGTAAGAGTTTGACAGTTGTGTGTGTTATGTAGGGTCTCGTATCGTAAGCACTCTCTGAACACTTCATTTGCCATTATAGCCTGTCGTTTAATGGGACGCCTAGACAAAGAGTAGGATTTATTTCCCCCTGTTGTCCCCACAGAGAGACTAATAAACATGGGCTGAATGCTGTTTCTATCCCCACAAATACTTTTCGAGAAGGCTGTGGGTAATCTGACACAAATTAATTTCTCTCAAATTGTATTTATATTAACACTGTAAGCAATTTCGGCTGTATAACTTCATGCACATGTCTCCTCTCCAAAACCCCGCCCCTCATTTCTGATTAAAACATGGGCCACTCCCCCAACTCAGACTCAGAAACTCAGAATAAAACAAATAGCTTACAAATCACAATTGTAATATGTTTGATGCATATGAGTCTTTGAGACCCCAAATATAAGTAATGTAACATTTTTATCAAATCAAGTTGAAATCATATATATTATCATTTACCTAAAAGATTAGGAAAAATGTAAAGTATCTTTAAGTCAGCAGGTCTGAAACGTTTTGATTTAAAGGCCTTTCGACTGACACTTTCTATACAAAAAAGTATTGTTGGCATAACTAGAAAGATGTATATTTTGATAATAACCAAACACTATGAAATATGGTTTTAATTGTTTTAGCCTATTGTAATGCTTATTTTGTCTTATTTGAGAAACACTGCTTTAATTTATTAAAGTCTAATGCTTCAAACAGAACATCATCAAAAAAAATCATCAAATTATGGATTGACAACAGCTGTTTTAATAGCAGTTTTAATAAGCGGTTGTTGGTGGTTTGTACCGAGTGACATGCCCTCAGACTTGACTAGCGATGAATGATCCACGGAAGAAAATACAAGACAGTTAGCAGCAACATCTGAGGTCAAACAGTAGCCTTCTTCCACCACATCCAGATCACTTTAGAAACATTAACTTCACTTCACACCTGCCTCTTCATTCAGCGGTCATCTAGGTCTCCCATTTCTCTGAGGTCTCATTTATCAACACGGCTTCATAGAGAAAATATATTGGCACCAGACCCTCCTAATCAATGCCATTACTACTGCAGTCTTTCCTGAACCCAGAGAGGGTCATCAGCGGGGTCGCGCGGCGGTCAGACCATGCTCAGAAAATGAGGCCAGGCTCAAGTTCAAGGTCGAGGGTCAAAGGTCAAGCTTCCAGGGAAATGGGCCCAGCTGTGCAGAGATGTGGGAGTATACGGGCTGAACGTGAGGTCCGTCTGGACGGGTGACCAGTCATGACCCCTGCCTTTGTGCTTGTATTGGTGAGTGGCGGTTTCCTTATGGTCCTGTGGTCAGATGCCGGGCTCTGCCAAGCTGCCAGAGAAATGGGAGAGACACAGGAACACAAAGGAGACGCCTATGGGTTCAAAATAGTGGACAGAGGTCAAAGACAGGGCAAAAGAGAGAGGTAGAGTGGCGAGTTCATCTCATGAATAAAAGTCTGGTAGCCATATGAGGAGGTCATGATACTGTACACTGGCCTGCGCTATTCAGAACGCATTAAAGGCTTTTAGTGGCCATGATGGCTGTCCAAATAATCAACAACCAATTCTGACCATTGGCATAAACCCTGGTGTACTTTGCAGCTTGTCAAACGGATTCTGGTGGCTCAATTGGTAGAGCATTGCGTTAGCAGCGCAAAATGTTGTGTGTACAATTCCCAGGGAACACACATACCGATCAAATGTATAGCTGCTTTGAATGCAAGCTTCTGCCAAATGTGTAAAAGGAAATATGTGCGGCCGTTCTAATGCGTAACAGAAATGCATTTTCTGTTCTGTTCTTAAAAATTATGACTTTCACAAAAAATCACTATTTCATGTTGCTTCATAAAAGCCTATATTCAAAATGTCAAGTTAATAAATAAATTTTTTCTGTTACCAGGTGCCACAAAATGCTGCAGCCAGTTAACATCGCCACCAGAATGAAAATGTAGCGTTTGCCGGCTGAAGACATAAGGAGATGTTTGAAACAGGTAACGTTACCCTGATGCTAGCTCACACGATTCCCAGACTGATGTAGACCACCACGATCTGACAGCAATATCCAGTGTGCTGTCCAGTCGAGGGCTGAATTATTCTGGAGAGAAAGGGCTGTTTATACAGTGTGGATTGTAAGTTAAATATTTCCATTCTAAAGTGTTACACTGGGAATATGAGAACATGCTCCGGTCAAGATTGTGTCAGATCCCTGCCAATAACAGAACACAGGAAAAAAACACCAAGAAAATTCTCTCCAGATGTGTATGTGGAAAGAGCAAAGAGACTTTCTTTTTAAAGAAATTATAAAATTGTATATGGTTCAGCTTTATTTCTGGCCTCTCAACGAGGATTGCGCCTTTTTGCAAGAGTGTGGATTTTTTTACTTTTTTTGACACTGAAAACCTTGATAATGTATCAACAGAATTCTCACTGCTTTTAAAGGGATAGTTTGCCCAAAAACAAAACATCTGTCATGATTTACTCACCTTCATGTGGTTCCAAAACAGTATGACTTTTTTCTTCTGTGGAACACAAAAGAAGATGTTAGAGACACACAGCTTGTATCACTTATTCACTTTTTAATGATAATAAAGAACACCACCAGTAAAGAAGCCATACGTGAGTGCATACAGTCCTTATGATCCTTCTCTCCGCACCTTGTTTACTAAATATGTTGTAAATAAATATGAATATATGCAAACATGCAGTCAGAAATACATGTGGTGTAACTACCTATATCACAGACAGGACTCAAGACATATATGTGATAGGTGTGCTACAGTATACACTAATAATTATGGAGTCTGTTTTATGTAGGAATGTCCCTCTTCAACTGAGCATGTGCAGCTTTCAGAACCACATTTCTCCAACATTGCGAGCTTCATTGATTTTCAACGCAAGCAATAGTTTAGTCTCAGCTCATTTACCGTTTCCACTGAAGCGTCAATATGCTCCACGCTGCTCACAATGCTTTTCGTAAAGCTAGAGCTTCCGCATTGCTGTCAATCCCACAATGCACCCTGAAGGCTTGGCGCTTGACTTGTGTAACACTCGCGCAGCTTCTCTCAAAACACACCAGTGGTTGTGATGCAACAACCTGAGGACATAACGAGAGAATTCGGTCTACATACAAAGACAATTGCAGCACTAACACCTTCTTTGAAAAATTCTGTTAAATGAGAACGAAAGGAAGTCATAGGGGTTCAAAACGGCATGTTGGGAAGTAAATAAGGACTTTTTTAGGAAACAGGAAAACATTTTCAAATTCAGTTTTTGAGCTTTGACCTCTGTGCTGCATATAGCACCTTGTATACCCCTGTTCTCTTTGAAATGGAGATGTTGCTGAAAGCAGTCAAGACCAACCACATCACTCATATACAGCAGACATAGTCTTTGTTTTAACTGTGCTACTTGGTTGCTAAGGTGTTTCTAGGTAGTTGCTTTAGTGTTATGGGTGGTTGCCGTGGCACTGGCTAACAGCTGTTGATGCATTTTGCATTTGCTAAGAAGTTGCTGGGGGTTGTTAAAGAGTTCTGAGTGAATGTTAGGGTGTTATGGATGGTTGCTAAGCAGTTGGTGTCGGGGTGGTTGCTAGGACGCTAGAACCCCGAATAAGTGTGATAAAATAGTAGGAAGACAAATACCACAGTTTAGGCTTCTAATGTCTTCACATAAGCCCTGATGCTGCACACCAGTGTAAACTTACTCTGTAAGCACAGTATGTGAGGTTTCTGGACCTTCTAAATGCAGAAGGAAAATCAGCTGCTTAAGAGAGTTATTTTGTCTTAAAGAAACATGTTTTTATCCTAAACTTTGTAGTTCTAAAGGGGTAGGAAAGGCAATAATTACCAGGGTTGGTTTCATTATTTGTGTTATAATGGAAGTTTAAAATTTCAGGTTTCTTCAAAAGTCTACACCATTATGTAAATTCTCTTCGATGGCGAGGTCACGGAACAGTTTTCCACAGACCACCTTTGTCTCAGAGAGGAGTGTGTTTAGACCGCATGAAAGCCGACAGGAACTGCATATTCTCTCTTTCCCTTCCATTTTTATACATTCCTTGTCACTTCTGGTTTCTACCTCTCCTGTCCTCTGCACAGACCATTTATGTCAAAGAAAGAGGCAGTTCATTCCTTCACACGTTGACTGACATCCTTTAAAAGTTTTCTGAACTCAAACAATGTTCTTGCAGTGATGTTAGTAGAGCTTATTAACATTATATACCTTATATTTTAAATGTTATTCTTAAGTTGCTAGTGAAACATTTTAGAAACAGTACAGAAACGTTACTTATAGCCAAACAGCAATGTTAATACAACATCCAAAAAACTGGACATTTGAATGTTCCTAGAACTTTCAACATAACATTTTTAATGTTTTGGTTACTTAATGGAAACATTTGGGAAACATTCTTACAACCAAAAATTGTTAGCCGGGGTCTTTGTTCTCTTTTCTTTCTGTTTTTTTATACATTCCTTGTCACTTCTGGTTTCTACCTCTCCTGTTCTCTGCACAGGCCATTTATGTCAAAGAAAGGGGTAGTTCATTCTTTCAGACAGCCTAGACCCAAATCTAAACCTATAATCTTCTGGAAAACCTATGATTCAAACCCAAGCTATATCCTCAGAAAACCCCACAATTCTCTGCCATGCATTGCATCTATTACTGGTGTTGATACTGCAGCCTGAAGTCCTCACTTCCTGTTGACCCTGGTCACATGACCTCAAGTAGGAAGTTAGGGCAGATAAAAGTGCCAGATGGGTTTGGCTGTCCTTGGTTCTTCATAAAGTGAGTGCTGATTTTATTGTTTCTGTCATACCTCAATGGTCATGGTGGTTTAACTGAACAATAAGTAAATCCCATTGCTGGTTCATACATTCACCAAACACAGTGTAATTAGAGGATCTACTCTGGTCAGTTCTGGCACAGGAGAGATGCTATTGTCCTTCTGTTTGTATTTTGGTTTTTAAAAGTGGCTGTAATTTCATAGTGATTTTCCAGGTGGAAGTGGGAAAAGGTTTATTTCCTGTGTTTTGAAACAGCAATATGCCTCCATTTCCGTTTGTCTGATATTACATAACTGCTGACGTTCTGTAACATGTTGACATGTTGAAATGTAACAGGTGGAGGAAATTACAAAAGGGAAATTAAGCAAGTCAAGCTTTACATGTTGGCCAGACCGATTTTTGTCTGAGTGTTTACAGCAGTTATATATATATATATAAGAAACATTTTTAAGTTGTTAGTGGAACGTTTAAAAAATATTACAGAAGTAAAAAAAAGTTTGAAAATCATTCCTAAAACAAAAGAATAACATTAATACAACGCCTTAAATACGCATGCTGTTCCAAACCTAGTGAGCTGCTTCACTGTCTACCGTCTGCCTAGGCAGCTATCTTTTAAGGCAGCATCATAACTCTTTCAAGCTCTCTCACTGGTCACTAACACACCACACATATAACGCTTTGTAGAGTGCATGAGAAACCCTACGACATATTTTTTAGGTGTGATTTTCTAATAAAATTGTGTGTAGTGCTCAGGTAACGTCTAGATTATAGCTGCAGACTAAGCACATATGAAGACAGACAGAAATAAGTGAAGTGTTGTACTGTCCTCTGACAACTTTTGGGTTTCATCCTTGTGGTTTGGAGCTGAGATCCAGCAGCATATGGACTCTGGGAGGAATCAAAGACTTTGCGATAAAGATCTCTGGAAGCTTCAGCTAGTAAACAGCACCATAAAAGTGGCTTTTGGGGTGGAGCACAAGAGAGAAATTTGAAGCAGTGCCCATCACCAATAAAGCCGCAGCTTCTACTTCTACAACTCTCTCTCTCTCTCTCTTTGTCAATCTCTCACTGTTTTATCTCCTCATTCTTGTCTTCGCTATAGATTGTCAGGTGTGAAACCTTCACAGCAAGGACACGAATAAACACAAGGTCTGTAAAATAGTATGTGCAATGCAATGAAATCATCCATGACCGAACTAATATAGACGCAGCAGCCCTCACATAAAGCCAGGAGGAAACCTCAGGGCCTTTGTTGGTGGTGCTGAGCTCTCCACAGCTCTTCCAGGACATTTAAAACGGTTTCATACTGTGGTATGAAAATATACTGGAGGCCCTATGGAGTCACACTCAAGATCGCCCCCTAGCGTCTGCTTGTAAAATACAATCACCCAAGGGAGTTGTGCACTGCAGCAGTTGTGTGTGTGGGGTCGTTTCTGCTGTGCAGTATGGTTTCCATGTCGTTTCATGTTAATATATTGTTTTGCAAATATTAAACTCCATTTTGTAAATCATGTGACGTAGTTTCACCTATCATATCCGTAAACACTGTGTGAATTTTGAGTCATTTCATTGCATTGGTTTAGTGTTTTTGGTACTTGCTTATACAATACAAACACTGGCACTTTTTTATTAATTTCTTTTTTCTTTCCTTTTCTGATAAAAGTGTTTCAAAGTTTTTCGAAATGGTTGCAGTCGAAAACTCAGTATCAGCAATGCAACGTATATATTCAGTCATGTTTTGTGATATGAGTTGGTTTGTGTAACTTTAAAACTTTCCACTAAATTGATTAAATAAAACTTAATATAAAACTATAAACTAACTCAGGCACCCTCACTGAGCAGTAGCTGGCTGTAAATCTTTATTTCCCTCCATCTGTTATAATATCCTTTTAACTAACAGTTAATGTATTTTTAAACATTACAGACTTTAAAACATATTGCATAACAGGAATGACCCTGTATATGATTTATTAATTTGTATATTTATGTATCTTAATGTGTCTATGTGCTTGCCCTTCCTGTCTCAGAGGAGACTCAGAAGCGCAGAATCAGACTTAATTGAATAACTTACTGTTCTGCATTAAACTGTACGTTTAATTCATTGATTTCACAGATGACAGATTGATGAATTAAAAGCAGAAAGCGCAGGACTGTTTTCATTTAATTTGCTCAGATTTCATTTTCTCCCTGCAAGTCTCATTCTGAAATGTCACGCAAATTAAAGACATACCGAAAGCTATTGTGCAGAAATGAATGTGTTTTGGGGAAAGGCTTTTATAGACATGTACGATTTGATATTTCAGACCATCTTGTCATAATTAGAGACTGTTATTGCATCCATCTGAAAAACAAGAGAGAAAACACTTCACATGATGGCTGTCTTTTCACTCATCTTTGCTTATTTAACAGATCAACTCAGCCGCATCAGCATCACATTATGAGTGTCCATCAGTTGTGAAATTCTAAATGACATATTACTGTGTAGATAGTTATGCAGTTATTTTAATGGATTACTGTATTCCATGCCGGCCTTTTATAATGGTAACAGTTTTTTAAGTTAAACCAACCCCTTAATGGCATTTGAAAACAAATCGAGCACCGTCAACAAAAACACTCAGAGCAGAACACAACAGTCCACAGTAAGAAGTCTTTCAGTTCATTATCTTCATTCTCTGACATCTTGTTCTTCAGAGCTTCTACCTGGTGAAAGTCTGTGAAGAACATTTTGTGGATGGCCTCAAATGATGTCCAGATCAAGTTACCTCAACAGCTTGTCATAGTAAAGATCCTAAAGTGTTTTATATGCAAAAAATGTTTTTTTATTTTATTAACTTAATTACTCACAATACTTTTTTAACCTACAGGCTCAGGTAGATTTAAATCCCTTATATTTAGGTGTTGCTGTTTGATAGTACAAGTTATTTTGTTGTTCTACACTTAAACTGGATTCAGTGTGACTTCTAATAATGGCCTCTTAAAGGTGAGTGCAACTGAAAATCTGATAGCTTTAGTAAAAACAATGTTTTGTTGTAAATCTTATTATCCATATACATTATTTACCATTGTAGTCCAGGATATCTGAAAAAAAAAACATTTTGTGTAAATCTTTCATACAACTATTCATGCAAAACTTGTCTAATGGAAGTGCATAAGTGCCTTTACAAATGTGACCCAAGCTGGCAAAATGAGTAACAATGAGCAAATTTTCAAAAAAAAAATAAGTTCTTGTAATTTTTACATTCTTTACATTCTCTTTTTTGTTGGAATCAGACAAAAAACTGAATGTGCTAAACCTCTCTGATGCATCAGACATTAAGAAGAGGGCAAAATATAAAACTGCAGTTTTTCATGGATTGTTAAAAGAAAGGAAAGAATTAAGAAGATTCACCTCTCAGAAAACATACAAATAATGATCATTTTAGAAGTTTAACTGCTTTCTGGAGCATTGGGATATCTAGACAAGGGCTTAATGCACTCATTTTTGTAAAAACCTCAAATTGGACCAAAATTGACATCTTTCACTTATTTTGCCTGTAACTCGTAATTAGTCTGTATTCATTCTGACTCATTTTACCAGCACGGGTCACAAATGACTTACACAGAAATTTGTTCTGCTTAGGTTTTGTAAATCACACTTATTATTATTGGTGTAAATGAGGTGTTTGAGCCAATCATGACTGGATCATATGAATAGAATAGTTCTATAAGAAAAACACATAAACATGAATGGAATTCTGAAGAATCCCCCGAATTTAAATTGTATAATGTACAGGAAAACTCTTGAATGGTCATCTTTGTTGTAAATGTGTTGTGTGTTTGTTGAGGGAGAGAGAGCTGGAAGAACACGGGCGTGTGGTTTCAGGTAACTCTTCCCACCTCCATGCACACAGAAATAGAGTTGTTTATTTCAGTCGGCAACTCCGGATTTCTGGTTTGCACGTGTAAATTACATGTCGCCAACATTAAATATTAAACCTAATCAGCGCTTAATTATTGATGCCATTGCTTTTTATACAGGAGTGCCATTGGTACTTGAGACATCCAGCAAAGAGCCTTTCTGCATTACTGTATCTTTGAGGTTAAGGTCTCTGGCCACCAGTCCCACTCATTTCTCCTTGGTTTTCTTGATTGATGATCACAGGAAGTCTGTAAAAGAGAGGCGAGCTATGGAGAACTGGATCAGGTTGGGCAGTTATGACTGCTTAGAGGAGCTCACAGGACGACTAAGTGCCCGAGTAAACCACAACTGAGTGTTTGATGTGCGCGCTTGCTCTCTGGAGCTGAGCATCTGTAATGATCGCCCAGGAGTGGTTGGTGATGGAGAAGATGGTTACCCACAATGCTCTGCAGTGGCTCTTCCTACCTCAGGTAGAGATGTATGCACTGTGTTCTTGGCTCAAACAATTATGGGATGTTAATCAATAAACTCATTAGCGTAACAGGAACAGCCTGTAACATCAGTTTAGGGGTCTGTAAAACTGTGTGTTATTTAGCACAGTTCTCTCCAGAGTGTCAACACTAAAGTTTTCATTGTTCAGTCTTTACAGTGAGCAAAAAGAGCTGAATCTGGAGCTTTGATTAATTAGTGTTTGCATTTTCTAAACCCTGTTAGGTCACTTTAGGTGTTAAACTATGGCATAATTTGGCCATTTCTGCTACGAATATAAGTAAGAACCTCAAATTGTGTATATTGTTACTATTATATAAGTAATCAAACTAATGATATTTGACTATAGAACTGGGGTTTGGGTCTTTTAACCTGGGCCAGTAAGCAACCTCCTTGTAAACTCTCATTCACTATGGCCCACTAGTTTTGTATATAGTTGTTTTTGTACGTGCAAGAGTGCTAGGGTCTAAGTTTAGCTTTCATTCATTAGTCTGTAAAGTCATTAATTGTTTTATTGATTAATGCAATGCATTGCATTGCAACTACTCCAGTATGTGAGCACTAAGTGGATGGGTTAAAGGCAGAGGACAAATTCTGAGTATGGGTCACCATTTTTAGCCACACATCACTTCAATTTTGAAAGAACTTGTCCACTGCAGTACAAAAATTATTTTGATTTGAATCACTCTTAATGTTTTGAGACTACAGCTGAATAATAATCACTCACAGTGTGTTTGCTACAGTATTAATCACAATGTTTGCTAGTGATGGACTCAGTCTTTACTTTCATTGTGTTTTTGCTCCATGCAATGAAAGTGAATTGTGACTGAATAGTTTCTGTAGCTCAGTTGGTAGAGCATTGTGTTAGTGTTGCAAAGGTTGTGGGTTTAATACCTTGGGAACACACATACTGATCAAATGTATAACTTGAATGCACTGTAAGTCGCTTTGGGTAAAAGCATCTGCCAAATGCATGAATGTAAATGAATATTTTCAGTTTCTGAAGGTAAAATCAATGTCCTCTTTGCATTTATCAGAAATTGGGACACCGGGCCCTGTCAGGTTTTATTTTGCATACATCATTCTTACCATATATAAATAAGTCATACACCTCTCTGTGTGTTATCTTATGAAAGACTCTTTCATATTTACATTGAACATGGTGTGACCTCAAAATGTGTCTGCCTGGTACTTATTTTAGTAATTGCTAGTCTATCTTAATCTGCAAGATTTGTGGTGGCTGTGATACTCATCTCAGAAAACATTTATGTAACATCTTTTCTTCATTCCTGCCACAACTAAAAGATCGGAAACTCTGTCCACATCCCTGTTTAGACTGTCGTCGGTTTCTGTGAAGGGAAAAAATGAGGCAAGAAATTCTGGCTAAAAGCATCTGAGGTTTGTGCAGGTATCTGAGGCCGTCTGTATGGTAACCGTGAATGACCCCCAACACACAGACACAGAGCTGCATCAGAGAGACATAAATATTAACACAGCTTCTGTGTGTGTGTTAACCTGTGCCGATTTAGAATGTGGATATCTATACCCGTGTTGTGCTACTGTGTGTGTGTTTGTCGGCACTGTCAGGTCATGTCTCTCATCCTGGTGGTATAGACCACCCATACAGAGAATCTGAGTAGTCCACTATTCACGACTACAGCCCAGTCTCACCACAGTGGCGCCCCCAAAACCAGTCCTGACATACTGCCCACAAGTGTGTGTGTGTGTGCAGGCCGAGGTTTCGTAACTTGCAGAAAATTAACATTCACAAAGTTTTCCGCTTAAAATTAAAACTGTTAATGTTTTGTCATATTAGTCTCACACAGCCTGGCTGTTCACCATTGACATTAAGTCTGTCCAATAAAAAAATGTTCTTTAATAGTGCTCTTTGTACCAGCCTGGTATCCTGTAAACGCAACTTTGTTTCCAGGTAGACCCCCCAAACTTTTGTGTCAGCCAATCAGATTAGAGATAGCTATATATATATATTAAAAAAGTAAACAGTCCCTGTGTAGTGTGATACCCAGTGACACCTTCTTTAACCCCTCTGAATAAGTCAAAGCATGTCTTAAGACAGCTACAGAGGCCCTTAAGAGACATTCTATTTTTTAAATTAAGGACAAATTAAGGGTCTCCTTTCAGTCTAAGTGTGGCTGTTGCGTACATGCATGTAACGAGGAACTCACTGTAGCGTGTTTAATTCAGGATGTTTGTGGCTCTGTGGTTCGTTTGTTTTCTATGGAATAATCTGCTAAGAGTAATGACAAATGTGTATGTATGTATGTGTGCTTGTGAAGGCAGCTTTCTCTGCAGGGTTTGGCAACCTATAGCAGAATGTTCCATGTTCATGTTGCACACTACATGTGGTTCTGCTGTCAGTGATTGGAGTCTTTAGGGTCTGGCAAACATACAGTCATTTCAGGAGGGCTGCCACATTAGTTCATAAAACCTCAAATGTGAGTGTGGAGAGAGACCCCAGAGGACCCTCACAGTGTAACTATTACATCTCCTCTGGTCGGATGTTGACTGGGTGGTCTCACCCAGCATCACCTCTGGCTAATAAAGCTAACGTGGGCATGACGCTGTCGGCATTGGTGGATTGTGTTCTGATGAGTGATGGATAAACCTTACCAGAGAGTTTGGCACCATCTTCTCAGCAGTATGTTACCTTTGGTACATTATCCAGGTGCTTTCCACTTAAAATTCATTTTCCCTCTCCATCGGCAATAATATTATTTCATTTTCAGATTTTGTATGTAAACTGATTACTGTAAATGTTCTATAATACTCTTATCAAAGCAAGCTTGTGTTACATTCAGTGACTTTTGGATATTATGATACACTTCAAACATCAGGAGTACAAATTATAAATAAAACCTTTTATACTTTATATCAATAATTCACTTCAGGCATTCTACAATAACTATATAACTATATAACTATATTTTGTTATTGTAAATATTTTATGTATGTATATTACTTTGTGTGTTGTGTGTATTTCATGGTACTATTGCAGACAGTTTACTAAAGCTCATCTAATACTCTATTAAATGGTAGTTGACAAGGAGTTGCAAAGTCACTTATATTTATTATTTATTATTATATATTTAGCAGAATGTCTAAAGTGGACTGTTGAAATTATGTCACCATATAAAGGTGATATGCTGCTTGTTTATGGGCAGGTTGTGGTCAGATACACTATCTTACGTCAGTGTAAAATCACATAGTTTATGTGAGATTTGCAGATCACACAACGCTGATGACAGAACTGTTCTAGTGTAAAGAGGTACAGTTTGTCAATGAATGTATGGGTTTATAAATCAAGCAATAATTGAGAACAGCACACTGTCATATTATCACATGCACATGTCTTCTCTGTGAACTTTCTATATCATTCATTGACCCCTGTATCATTCTCTCTCTCTCTCTCTCTCTCCTGAGGATGGTTTACTCAGTGACTGGGCCGTCACCATACAAGTGTTAAATTCAAACGGTTAATTAGAGGAGATGGGCGGATCAATGAGATGTATCGTAACAGGAATCTGAAATGAATCTGTTCAGGATCAATGCGTGCAGGAGAAAGAGGAAGAGAGGGAAACAAAGAAGTGCATGCTGGGAGGTGAGGTCATTAAAAAACTGATTCCCCTAAAATAAGATTCTGTCATTATTTACTCTGCCCATGTTGTTCTAAACCTGTTTGTTGTTATTCTTCACAATAGGATTTTGAAGAATTTTCATAGATGTTTTCCATACAGTGAGGTTCATAGTGACCACAGCTGTCAAGCTCCAGAAAACACAGCTGTGGACAATGAACAATTCTTTAAAAATTCTCCTTTTGTCTTCCAGACTAAAAATAACAGCATATGGATTTGGGTAAGTGAATAAAGGCAGAATTTTATTGTTTGGGTTGAACTGTTCATTTCATTATAAGCACTGAATTAAATGAGGAAGAGTTTGTGTGCATGCTCTCATGCACATGTTGTTATAGTGCAGCGTAAAGTGCTTTCTAAATATACGGCTGATGGTGTGCCTGTAACTTTTAACAATATTCTAAAATTACAGTATTAATTCTGGTCCAATTCTGGTCCAATATGTACACGGCAACCTAGTATACGGTTTTTGTGTGCAGAAAATAAACTATAAACCTATTTACTACCTATTTGTCTTTTGCAATGTAGAGTTTCACTGTAAAATGTGATCATTTATTATAATAAAATAAATCTATTGCAGATAATAAGGTTAACTGTGCCTGTATGATTTAATACTAGTGCGTTACATAAAAGCACTGGTTACGTTATTGGGACAACATGAATGAAAAAGACAAAAAAAATTTAAAAAGAAAAAAATTAAAATTAAAAGAAAATAATGTGACACAGTAAACTAACAATGCTTTGTCTCTGTGGGCTTCCTGCTATGAACTCCATATAGTTCTATAATGCCTTTCTAATCTGATAGATTATTTTCACAATTTTCCACATCTTCAGTTCCATTCTAAGAATTAATGGACATGTGGACGGATTCCACTGAAAACACTTTAAAATGTACTGTATTTATATTTAACTGAAATAATCTCTCAGTTTTTCCACAGTGTGCCTTTTGCACAGATTTTCTTTGGGTCCGTGCGCGAGCAACATCGGAAGAGGGAACGTTACCACATGTGCTTGTTATAAATGTCACTAATATCATTTTAATGATATTGGGCTATTTTCTGTATACTGTTTTACTTGAATTTCCTGCTTTTATTTTCTTTGATGTTTGTGTGCGTCTCATATATATGTCTGCTTCATTTCAGTGAGGTTCTTCTCTTTATAGTTCATAAAATGAGCATATTGAACATGTTAGAGGTTGAGCCCTAGTTTCCTCTAAACCCAAGAACGGGAAGCTGACAGACCAAAACATGTTTTTGAAATTAAGTGCTAATTATGTGGGTCAGTCATGAGTCTTGTGTTTTGTTTTTTGCTGGGATCTTCTTCCAGAGTTCTTGAGCTACAATGACACTCTGCATCCAGGACTCGTGACACCTTTATGAGTTTATATCTGGAAACCATATTAGAAAAGTGTTTTTTATCGCTGTTTGGTTTTACAGTTCTGTTTGGTGATCACAGTGGTTGGTCTCGGATGTTTCTCATAAAAGAGACTTCATTTCCATTTGCTCTCCATTTAGTCTCATTGCTGTATAGGAGAAACAATTACTTTTTAAAATGATCTCACCTGTGTTTCTTCTCAGTGTGACTGCCCGTCGTTTTCACATACACAGAATTAAAAAAAACAGTTACCGTCCCTTCGGAATCTGACCCAGACAGATCCTCAGTTTGGTGTCAGCCGGAGGTTAACCATTCATAAGCTGAAAGTTTCTCTACATCCTACATTACAGCCCGGCACAAATCCAGACATCAAACAGCCACTGTAACCATAATGAACCCAAACATCAAGATGTGGTGCAGTCACTTTCCCCCTGCATATTCTTTAATGTGGTAGGTTAACCGTGATTTCAAATCAGGTTTGTTATTGTAATCTCAGACCAAAGGCAGGCCAGAAATGAAAGACTCATTTGAGATGTGGTGTGATAGTTTAATTGGCTCGGCCTAAGCTGAGAAAGGCCTGTAGACCAGAGTGTGGTATATATAACCAGAGACAATAAATGGCCTTGTTAGGCCAGAGCCACTGGCCACCCAGCAACCACAGACTGGGTTCCTTCAGATATGTGGGCACAAACACACATCTGTTGACACACTGTACATTCCAACACACTCGCATTTTCGCCCTGAACGCATGAGATAATTCTGGAACTACACATAGACACATTCATCCACGACTGGGTGTGCACAAACCTTACTTTCTGTGAAATATACGTAAACACATTTTCAGCAGAAGAATCTGTAGGTAAACATTTAAGCCATTATACAACCATTATACAAAATATTTTTCTTCAGAATATCCAAGTCCAAGCTTGTCTCTACATAAACCATTTAAATAATTTCATGAAATGGCATTTGCACAACATTTGCACAATTAATTTATGTGATGTATTTCCAGGTAAAACATAAGTGTTCCACATCAGAACAGAGATAGACCTGAAAGCAGTAATGCAGTTGATCGTAGAGGATTGAAACATGGCCAGTCCACACTTGTGACAGAGATATGGAGTTCAGTCAAGAGTAGTTCACCTTATCTCAGTGGTAACAAACTATTGCTATTATTAATGTCAATTTCTACATTAACAGGCATTAAATTACTGTGTTAATGTTTGGTAAGATTTTAGGAAGGCTGTATCACCTACAATGTCTAATACACCTACAGCTTTTTTAAAATAAAATGCACTTAGGAATGTGTATTAAAGGAAAAAGGGGTGTATTTTGATATCATATAGACTGGAGCCATAATGTTAATTTTTTTTTCCCCAGAAATTGTATTTACAATCCTAATTTTTCTGCTTTACTGTGATTGTGGCAATTTACTTCACTCTGTGTAATGAGGATACAGTTTTTAAGCTCTAATTTTGCATTAATAATTAACTATCTTTTAGTGTGTGTGTGTGTGTGTGTTTGAAGTATACAGTGACACTGTGTGCTGCAGGCCTGTCACAGAGGAGAAGATTCTGGCCCATTTTAAGATCCGAGGTGCGGTTGAAACACACATCGGTCCGTAGTCATCTTATCCCGGCCACCTGTAGCCCAGTGCTAGAGCAACAGTAAATCACGTGACTGCTTCCCCGAGACGAAACCTTAATCCTGAGCCCGATCGGGCCGGACCGTGGCGTTCTGGAGATGCTGAAACTCGAGGCGACATCTTCACCAATGAAGAAGCGGAAAAGTGGTCCCTACGCTCGCCTTGTTGTGTCAGCACGGACCCATTAATGTCACTTTAGTGCCATTGGCCCCTCCCTCCATGCACGCCGCGGGTGTGTGCGAGCGAGAGGGCAGGAGCGGGAATGCGGGGTGTGTTCCGGCCCCTCTGGATACTCGACACCCTCTTCACGCCTGACGAGCTGTCAGAGGTTATTACAGTGACCCGTTGCTTCTCCTCTGAGAGAATACGAGATTTTGCTGATGTGCTCAGAACCGAGCGTGTCATCTTCTGTACGCAAATATATTTATATGTCACAGGCCGTGTTCCCAAACCTGGTGAGCTGCCTACTTGGACAGCATCATAGTTTCTGATAGGCCTACTGGCTGTTCCTAAAGGCAGGCAGCAGCAGTTGTTGTAATATACCACATTTTAGTCAAAATCTTAATACTAAGAGTGCCTTCCCACAATTCATTGTGTCAAAGGAAATGTCGATTACTGCTAAATGGCATTCAATAACAAAAAAGGATGAACAAAACTGTGTTTATTTGCAACAAGGATAATATATGATATGGTCTATAAAATTCATAGTTTTTTAAAAATTCAAGGACTTATTTGTTAACTTTTGAATGTTACATTTTGGTAGTGTCAGGTCATTGCTCAATGCCCTGTATGCAAGGAAGGATAAACTACATGAATGTCACATGTTTCACATCTGATGGTTTTAGAACTTTTCACATGTTCTCCCAATGATTTACATGTGATAACAAGGTCCCGCATGTGTAGACTTCAGCCACAGATGGTATTTTCATGTGACGACATGCTCTCTCTCGTGCAGGGTGACAGCCCTGTGTGTTGTTGATGTGTGGCCTGGTTAGGTGGTCTACCAAGTGCCCACATTTGCCACAGATCTATACCCACTCCCAGCGCAGAATCACCCCTCTCCAGACTGGTGTACTGCAGCTGGTTGCTGAAACACCAGCCTCTCATTCTAACCACCAGTTAAATCTCCTCATCTCATTACTGGGCCAGAATCACTTGGGGTATTTGGAAGCTGGTGAATCACAGTGGGCAGCGCTTTATTGACGTTCTTCAAACATAGTGGTGAAGGTTTGTTCTAAACCCCTTACCTAAAGTATTAAACGTCTACAAATAGTTCTCTTAAAGTACAGGCTGATCCTGTCAGCATTGGCTGTACACTTTATTTTTCTTTTAATACAGTTAGTTTTTCATACACTGTAAAAAAAACTTTGCTGCCTTAAATTTTTAAGTTTGATCAACCTGGCTCCACAAGTCATTTCAGTATACTCTTTTTTTTATATCGTGAATAGTGTTACGGTACTGTAACTTATAAAAAATAGTTGGAAAATTGCTTTAACTTATAAGCTACACCAGTCATGATTTGAAATATTAAGTTAAAATTACTTGTAAAGCCAAGCTGATTAAACATAAAAATTGAAGGCAGCAAAGTTTTTTTACAGTGTAAGAATTTTAAGATTAAAGTATTACAGGCTGTTTGGAATTTAAAATGTAAATGAAAGCAATGATTTGTCGCCTTTTCATCCGTTTGCCTGTTAGACACTGCTGCTTCCTGCAGGAAGTGCAAATATAGTTTGTCATGAGACCCTGTAGCCTGAGTAACTGTAACTACAGGAAAGAGAGAGTGTGTGTTTGTTAATATACTGATGGCTGTTACATCGGATTGCTTTATTAGCAACAGAACTGTCCATTGTTCTCAGTGTTGTGTTAGGAATAAAGCCCTTCAGTTAATGCAGCCAACACTGAGATAAACACACAACACACACACTGTGCTACTTTATTTAGAAACAACAGGCCTCAAATGGTTTTTTTAGGCAATTTTTATAGAACTTTCAACAGAAGAAAACGCACCATTGCACACAAATATTGAGAAATATATTGAATGATCAAGGTATAACATGTTTAGCCCTATTTCCCAGCATTATTTTGCAGCAATTTCATGAAATAGGATTTCCATTATACAAGCACACACATATCTAGATACAAACACATCAACACATTTACACTTATCTATTTATCAGATAAGGAAGCCTTATACACACACAGATACATCTATACTTTGAATACAAAACACTCTCTGCCTCCCTCTGTGCATCAATAAATAAAGCAAACAGCATTAAGCATAACTTGAACTATATGATTGGGGCTCTAATTTAATAGCAGTAGTATTAGTGTTTTAAGGTTTGGCCATTTAGGTGAAACTCTAAGCCAATGTGGGAGTAATTTGGCCGTAAGAAAATTGATTCTGACCATCAGGCAGTTTCTCATGTTCAAACAGAGGCTGCAGTTAAACAGGATCATTTCTGTTAAACACATTACCCAGGTTTCCCCTCTCCTCCCAGCCAATGATTATGTGTCCACGCTGAGGGATTGAAATTCTGTGCAAATATAGAAATGATTAAGGCACTTGACAGGAAAGACAAATGAAGCCAGCCATTCTGCTGCAGATATTATGATGCACAGGTTTCTTGTGTGAATGAAGAAAGAATGAATCTTGTATCTGCACTGAGTTTTGATGTACATATGAACACTTGTCAGTAGATTTTACGATATTTGTTTACAGTAAGATCCTGTAGCTGTTGTTTCAGTAGCTCAGCTGGTAAAGTATTTCAGTAGCAGCACAAAAGGTTGGAGGTTCGATTCTCAGGGAGCACACATACTGATAAAAAATGTATAGCTTAAATGCACTACAGGAGCATCGCTAGGCCTTTTTTAGGGGGGCTTTAGCCCCTGCAATTAGCTCCATAAACCGTGCATGATTTGTGATCGCCTCAGTCCCCTTTAAATTTTATATAAAAACAGCGGGCGTTATCGGCTCCTCCCCCGCCTTTTAGTCTGATTCATTTTAGCATGTTCTTCAATCTGCAAGAGTGCGGCGTGCAGGGCGAGCAAACTCAGAACAGAAGCAGGTGACAGAGGTGTGTGTTTATAGATGGATTGTTATAATATCTGCATCAGTTTAGTTCTTTGTCATAAATACAGTTTACAAAAATGTCATGGGGGAGCAATCGGTTTTCCATCTCTTCTAGGCCTACTGTAAAATGTTTGCTGCGTTCACCGCTCATCACATCACAGCTGTTACCTCCAGCAAAAATGTTGCCCTTAACACGAATGCAAACTTTAGAAAACAATCATCTTGATATTTTCATCTGAAATTTCAATATAAAACATATTACAATAATATTGAGTCCCCCTAAAATGAAAATCATAGAATCGCCCCTGATGCACTATAAGTCGCTTTGGATAAAAGATATTGTCTATATCAGTTTAACCAATAAAAGTGTGGTAATCACAGCTTCCGCCTGGAATTAAAAACGACTTGTTTTAATTCTGAAGGTCAGAGAGCAGGTGGAAAATGAAAGAATGTGGTGCAGGTTTCCATTGTATATGGACTTGTCGTTCTGACACCTTTAAAGCTAGACTTACAGTAATGATACAACATTATTCACGTAAACACACTTTCTGTCTCTCTCTGAAACAGAATGAAACACACCTCATCTTTACTTGCACATCTCCAGGGTTTTTGTGGCTACCACTCCCTGCAGTGTGGCTACCCGACAGGAGGCATTTACCGTACACTCCACCCCTCTATAAGTACAAACAATCACAGACGCCCTGATGGCAGTAAACAGAAGCAAAGCCACAAACCCACTTCCAGCTTCTTCAGTAATGCAGTTGACCACAGTCACAGAAACTCAGAGTGCTCAGGCGTTCTGTGCTGCGTCAGGTACATCTGCAAACAAAACTCACTCGTGCCGCTCCACAGGAACGTTTCATTACTCAGCTGTGGTGCTTTCAAAGCTCAGGTGGCTTAAAGAGACAGTTCACCAAACAAATGCAGTCATTTGATTCTCCGCATGTCAAACCTGTATGAAACACAGACGGTAGAGACATGCAATGTAAAGAAATAAAAAAAACTGTGTTTGTCACTCGTTTCTATGTAGTTGCCAGTAAATGAGGACTTTTTTAAAAATATTTCAATGTTTTTAAAAGCAATAGATCAGATATGTTTACAGCCACACGATTGAAGTATTTTGACCGCATGCTTTTAATTTTATAGGACCTTTAATAGGCTGCAATAACAAAAGACTAGTGTTTCTGTTTGAAGCAATGGCCACACATTCATGGTACTGTTTTGGGTTTCCTCTTTTTTCTCTTTCATGGAAATTCCTGTTTAGTTCAGTTATGAATTTCACCTGTATTAAATGGTTTCCCTTGCAAACTCCTCTCTGTGACTCCTCCTTTGCTTAGTCTTGTAATTTTCTTTATAGTATTTTTTTTTGAGTATGAATACTCCCCCTAAGGTTAATTTTCCCTCAAGTCATTTCCCAAACCTTTTAAATTCTACATTAAATAGTTTTTTAAGTCCTAAGGAGGCAGTCCCCATTCCCTTGCACAATATGTAAAAGAGCAGAAATGTTTAAAAAAAGTTCTTGCAGTAACATAAGTAGAATGTATCTTTAACGTTATATATCTCTATATCAAAAACGTTATTCTAGTAGTTAGCTGACTTTTTAAAAATGTTACTGAATTAAAAAAAAATTAAATAATGTTCTTATAACTATGCAATAAGGTTCTGAATGTTTCTAGAACTTTCAAAGTAACCTTTTTAATGTTTTTGTTATTTTTTTGTTACAGAAATGTTCCTACAACCTAAAATTGTATGCTGAGATGTGATCAAGGTTAAATATATAGTGGCAAAATGTGTTTTTTGGTGAACTTTCCTTAAGCCCTAAACTTTAACACTGAATAATGATGAATGTTGCCAAACATGGCACCTTTAAATCAATCTCACAGAATCTCAAGCAGTTTGGCAGTAGTTTTCTCTCCCTGCTCATGTTGTTCTTGTTTAAAGCTGCTGTTTTTTTCCTCTTTCCTCTGCATTCGTATTTTCTGTGCGTCTCTTCTCTGTTTCTAAACTCAGTCGTGGGTAGCACTGGCATCTCTACAGAGACCTGACATTAAAGTGACTGACTGTAATAAGAAATAAAGACTGAAATGATTGCTTTTTATTGAAACCGCACTGACTGGCAGGGGATGGATGTCATGGCGCAGTAAAGCAGTGCCACTCAACTGTGAAAGCATGAGGAAAAAGCCAAGACAGCGAGATATGGCCCTGATTACTGCACCAGCCCGCCACAAACACACAACTCCATACACAGACCTACAGAATACCACCATATTCACAAGGTTTGAAATGTATACATTCATGGTGTGAATTACAGGGGTTTGAGATGGGTCACAAATATTTTTTGTGGTAGGGTTAAATTGTATTAAATCCAGAACATTCCAGCATAATAGGTTTCAAACTACTGCTTTTAAATAATCTGTATATTAAATATCACTCTTAATACATTTCAATATCTTATGGAATGTGTAAAAAATCTTTATTAAGGTAACTTAATATAAAAAATGTCTAGCAGCGCAAGTAAAGGGATATCAGGGGTTATTATTAGGGCTTAATAGGTATTATTAGGTTATTAGTGTTGTGTTAGCAGTGCAAAGGTTGTGAGTTCGATTCCCAGGGAACACACATACTGATCAAATGTGGGATTCAAATGCACGGTAAGTTGTTTTGGATAACAGCATCTGCTAAATACATAAAATGTAATGTAAATGTTATTGTATTAGAGAGGGAAACAAATCTAAAGTATTGTATCAAATGTACAGTATTTTCTTAGTCTTCAATAAGTTTGATGTATATTATGTGATGCATATATTAATGTGTCAATCACAACATCTCATTGGTGTTTCACTGTGGTGACTGCAGTGGTCTGAGAGATTTTCTGCTTGTCTGTGTCCAGGCAAGAACAATGCCACTTCATAACACCTGCAGTTACCCAGACGTCCATGTAGTCACCACAGTAAAATAACCTGACGAGACATGACAGGAGACTCAGAGACGTCCACAGCACATGCAGCCTCAAATGGGTATGAGATCAAGTATTTTTAAAGATTTGCTTTCATTATTTGTTTTCGTTAGCTCAAAATAACATTTTCCTAATCATGCCACATTTAACCACATTTATGACACACGTCTTAAGAATATGATATGTTTTATAGATAAAGCTTTGTACTATTTTGTCAGTGCTTTGATTGTCATCTGAGACTCTTAAGAGAGTTTCAGAGGAAACTGATCACGTACAGTGTTACCAAAATAGATACATACGCTCAACATGTGGGCATGAGAAAATATGAGAAGATGCTGAGATACTGATGAGTGGAGATGATCACTCCTGAAGTACAGATCAATATAAGCTTGAGCTGCTGAAATGAACCTGTTGTGGGACTGAATATTTATTTCATTGCCTCTAAATCAAAGGATCCTGTCAAAGCTGAATCACACACACAAACGTAGCACAGGGGATGTACTGTACACACACACACGCTCTTAGTGTTGGCTGCAGATGAGAGCTGCTTCAGTTAGCAGGTGTGTATGAGCCAGACAAAACTTTTCTGCTGCCACTCACGCTTTTCCAGCGAGTGGCTGCCAAACCCAACCAAACTTCCTCTTCTGTCAATCATCAGCCGCCACACACACATATTTTTGTATGTTTTTTCTTTGTTAATCCCAGTTGCTTAACCTAACCCAGTGTGTTCTGGTGAGTCATGACATAAGTCACAGGTCTGCTTTGATAAGATAGCAAACAGCAAAGACAAACAATGCTGAGTAGAAAAAATAAAATGCTCGGTATAATACAGGCACTTTTAGATCTCTGCCCGACGTATTTAAAATGCTTTCCGTGGCCTGTGTGTTTGAGTACAGAACTTTATTCCATTAATCCATTCTTTAAACGAGAACAGAAGAACTAATGTTAGAGAATGGAGAAGGTTCTGACCGCAGTCAGACACTGTTTAAACTGTCGCTCCATAAAGAACGCAGGCCTTCAAAGTCGCTGGCTTCCTATTGGGCCACAGATCGTCACAGCAACCGGTGGCTGTTCCTAAACCACTGTAACCAAGCAGGGGAAGTGAGATCATTAGCCACAGTTTGGCACGCCGCAGCAAGACACAGGGGGCATCCAAATACCCCTCACCACACGCACACAGACCTGTTAAACATGGTGGGCGGGTCAGGACGGGTGGGTCAGGGTGGGCGTGACCAAAGCGCTTCTTAATGTATCCCAGAAACCCTTCTGCTTGTATGTACCCTTTTAAAAACTTTTGTCGCACTCAGTTACAACTGCTTACTGTGGTTGAATGCTTTGATCCAGCTCCAATGAGCTCTGATTCACAAATGGCAAGTCTTTCGGAAGCTTGATTTTTTTTCCCTGCTGGTTGATCATGCCAGCCAAAATGATTTGAGCTGTTTCCACACAGATGAAAGCGTGCAAACGTTTGCAGAGATGATCTAATCATTCCCAGCACGGGGTGGAAGAATATTCTGTGATCAGAGAGAGAGAGAGGAGGAAGAGAAAAATTAACAGTGAGTGTTAAAACAAACAAGTTCATGGTTCATTGACGCACTGAGCTTCTCTCCGGCAGTGTGTGCTGAGTTTATTTATTTACATCCCCTCTGATGTTGAATAAAACCTTCTTCCATGTGGCCTTGACTTTTCAGAGAGGTCCAACGTCACAAATATGATGCAAGCTGTCAGATTAATAAATAACACAATTTCTGAAAAAACCTAATTTGACAGTATATATTTTTTTAATTATATATAATAGATAAGGAACAAATAAAAAAATCAGCCAATTAACTAATGCTCTGTCACACCAGCTAAAATATTTTCCACACCACCTGATATTTGTTTTTGAGTTAAAATCCTTTATTTCTTTTCTAACTATTAACCTATGAATCTAATTGGTTTTAGTTTATACTGGCTCCAGTCGTCAGTTTTGGTTGTGACATCACTGACTGCATGATAACAACTAGAGCATCTAATGTGTGTTATTTCTGATAACGTGATGAGTGAGCCATGCCCCCCCCCATCCATTACGTTCTCCTTCGTTTGATCTGATGTGTGATTCTGTGAGATGAACGATGAATCGATGAAAAGGTCTGTTTTGTACACTATGTGTCCAGAGGCTGTTGGCACAACGACTTATTGTGTAGCGTTATTGTGAAAGCTCAGTCAGAAGGGGAGAGAAGATCTTGGAAATTGAGGAGAACAAGTTCAAGATTCTGAGAAGTGTGTCTTTGGAGTATTTAGGGGAGATGGGTGTGTGTGAGAGTGTTTGTGGATTGTGTCAGAGAGTGCATGTGTTGGCTTGAGTTTGTGTATATGAGAAGTTAAAAATAGGGGATTTCTCTGCTTCAGAGACAAAATTTAACCCTAAAAATGACGAGAGAGAAGAGTGTTGGAGGCTGTTAGCTGAAGTTAGCTGGACAGAATCTCTACTGTTCTGTTCTTATCCTCCCATTGTTTGGCTTGTGCTGTGCTCATTGTTATAGAAATGTAAGGCAGAGCTCATGCCTCTCATAAAAGATTTGTATATGTTAGAATGTAAATATTTCCAGCTGGTGCGCGAAGAATCAAAAGCTGATATCAAAGCCCATGGCGATGCCTTTAACTGCCCTTATGACAGAAATACATCACATATGAACAGATATCATGTCTCAAATACTGTCAACTACATGGTACAAGGACAGTGTTGCATTCCTGCTTTTAATGTCACATGGCGCCCCCTATTGACCAGCAACTGTCTTTGATTTTCAGTAGGTATGGTTTTTATATAACGTTAAAACAGCACAAATAGAAAAGAATGTATGAAATCATTATGTTTTCAATTCTGATTTCAATTCTGATCTTTATTCAAAAACCCATCTGATCATTGTCCTGTAAACATCAGTATTAAATTGCCAAGATGTTTGCTGTTCTTATTATTGATATTCTGTATTGCTTTTATGATTTTTTTCTTTTTTATGATTTTTTTTTGCGATATATAAATTGTATTTTCCCATCTGATAGGGAACATTCTCAGAACATTGGCTAACATTCTCTAAAAGTTCTCTCAAAGTTATAAAAATGTTCCTGCAGTAACGTTAGTAGAGCATATATTTAACATTACATATCATATTAAAAATGTTATTCATAAGTAGTTAGTGGACGTTTTAAAAATGTCTAAATAACATTCTTATAACCAAGCAATAACAAGCTAATACAATGTCTTGAACTTTAAAAATAACATATTTAAAGTTTTTGTTAGTTAATGAAAACATTAAGGAAACATTCTTTTAATGTATGCAGTAGTAAATTCTTAGCACATCAGAAATGCTTGCAGATTTTAATTCCCAAGAGAGAATCAGAAAGTTGTTGTTACCCACAATGCTCTGGGTCTCCAACGCTCTGTGCTTGTGGACAGACTGTAATAGCTCGTAATTGGAATTGTTATTGTTGGTGGTTCTTTTAGGACTAAGAGTACCAATGCTATCAGAAAGCGAACATTCTCTGTGGCTTTCTTTTAGAAAATATGGACATGCTTATCCTTGCCTATTAACTTTGACGGCAGAAATATTCCATGTGACAAGGTTGGTGGTACTGTCCAAAGTTTATGCCCAGTGTTCAGACATAAAAGAAAAAAAGTGTGGAGTTACAAATTTATAGTAATGAATTTGTAACCCCTCATGAGTGCTTTTGGGATATGACTAAGGACAGTTTACTTCTGAAGCATAAAATCAGCCTCTGGCCTTACATCTGATCAGATAAGTTGTAAGATTACTGATGGTTATCACGGCCTTGAGTAACCAGACTTCTGACATGAGATTTGCATGTGATGCTGATTATACACAGATTCCTGTTGCGTCATGGTGTGTGTTTTTGCAAAGCCATTGACATAGTACACATAATGGGGATGTTAAGGGAGGCCTGACAGTCCTAATTAAGGTCTACCAAAAAAAACTATCACAACCAAAAGTGGGGAGTCTTAAAAAATACATATTTTATAAAATATTTCAAAAGCATTTTTACCAGTTGAGATAATGCCATTGAGATGCTAACAGATTCTTTTCAGGTATTATAAACCTCCTTAACTAAAGGTACTTTAGTAAGATTTTTATATTTATGAATATTTTGCAATAAACTACTTATACTTACAGTAAAATCTATAACTATACAATATTTTATATTATACTTTATACATCGAAATCCAGGGGGAAAATACTGAAAAATCCTTCCAGAATTAGGGCTGCTAAATGGGCCGTAAAAACATGCAAAAATAGCATCATGAAACACATTTTTCACGCTTAACAAGTAGGATGGCTGACAATAATAACAATGTGTACCCAGTTAACAATTTAGGTTCTAAGAACATTTCCCTAACATTTTTATTTAAGTAATGCAAATGTTAAAAGTGCCCTTTTGAACGTTCAAAGAACGTTAAAGAATGTTAAGTATTAACATTATTGCTTGATTATAAGAACCTTTACTGATGTTTTTAACATTTCTAAACCGTTCCACTAACAACCTAAAAATAACATTTTTGATATATACGATATATATAGCATTAAAAACATACCACCAATCTTACTGCAAGAACGTTTTTGATAACATTGAGAGAACTTTTACAGAATGTTAGCCAATGTTCTGAGAATGTTCCCTGTTAGATGGGTCGACCCTCAGTGGCTAACTGAGCTGACAGATGCTGGTGCAGCAGGACTTTGGTTTGGTTTGGCCTAATTAAGTTCCTGCTCATAGGCAGCACAAATAAAGGAAACTGTAATTAGGAAAATGGAATGATTTTATTGGCTGTGTTTTCTATACGAGTAACTGCCCAGATGTGAGACAGATGAACGCATTGCCAATGTTAGTCTGAGCGCTGTGTGTCAGTAATTCAACAAAGAAGATCAATTCATGAACACTGCCCAGTATTCACTGTACACTCTCTTATACAGTAATCTTTTCTGCATGATAAACAGTAACGTTGTCACATGACCTCATCACAGTGCATATACAGTAACTGACATCTGGTTATTTTGTGTTTTTGCTCATTCAAGGTTGGGTAAGAATATCAGAACGTTTGGAAGTCTGATCAAGTCCGTATATCAAGTCAAAATAGAGACTGTATAAATACATTCAAGCTTATAAAATTGACAGTTCTCAATCCTGGATTCCTGATTGGTCAGCAGCCATGGTTTATTCAAAGTAATGCACAGTCACTGCACCATTAAGCTATGATATATTCACAATAAAGCACAGCCTCTTGTGCCTTATTCATTAAATATATATTAGTATTGGAAGCAAGCTGGTAAAAGAAACTACAATTAAAATGTTTTTGGATTCTTAATCCTCAATGTTATAGACAATATAGATAATTTTAGGGCACTTTTGTCATTGCAAAAACCTTAATCCTTAATTCCTATCTGTTTAATTTTAACCATGCTTAAATTGAATACAATGTAAATGTATTTATTATTTACATTTATTGACGGAAGTTGCAAACATATAGCATAAAAAGCTCTGTCGTCTTAGTTCATTGATGTTAAGTTGTTTGAGGGTGTTTTTTAAGTTGTTTGAGGGTGTTTTGGCATTTCGTTCCATCTGGATTGCAGAACAAGCACATCAGTTCATTAGTGTAGCTTCTGATCTGGAGTTTGCTTTAATCTAAAACTGTAAACTCTAGTTCATTACATCTTCTTAAAGAGAACTTAATTATACACAATCAGACTCTGCGAGCAGTGGAGCGACTTCCTGTTAATGGCACATCGCAGATAAATTGAGAATCGTTGTGTTTGAACTTCAGTCTCTCTGTTAGCCATCATCATCCAAGTTAATTTAATGTTCAGTCTCTCATTACCACCATTCCATTCACCAGACATCCTTTTCGCTCCATGATCAAGATCAATATATAGAGTATTGTGCTTTAAATCGAAGGTTTTTGAATAATACGACTAATGAAAACTAGGGGCCGGTGTGCACATAAAAAGTGTTCGTTTAATTATTTTATCTGAAAGGGTTTCTGCTGAATTTATTTCAATGAAATTTTCCCTGCATGTTTTCAAAACCTGCAATCTCTGTTTTATACAGAATTTCTCAAATAAACATATGCATCTAATTTAATGGCATCACGCCACTTTATTTATAGTCAGTATTCGCGTACTTTGTACAAAGAACAATATTTTTCCATATATTTTTTTTAACTAATATATTTATCTGTTCCTGTTAAGCTGTTGTTAACTTGAGCAGGAACCAAAGAAAGAGGAACTCCGTATAAGGTCATGTGAATTCCTCCGGGCTGAATTTCTGTGACGCACTTCCTGTCTCAGAGAGAGAACATGGCGTCTGGCACAGAGGTAAACAACAACATGAGATGACAAACCAAACACTTAAACTGACTCGCATCTTTATTCATTCATTTATCTGGTTAGTTATCATTATTGGTAAAATGAAAGATTTGCAGAGCCACGTTTAGCGCGTTTGTTTATTAACGATATTGGCATCATCACGGCTAACGGTGCTAATGCTAACCAGCCGATTCCTGACTCTTTAAAATTAAAAACAAATGATCAAATCAAAGAGTTTAGTAACCTACTGCTTAGGGCAGAGATAACTGAGCGATTCATTTTATGCTTCGTCAGGACTGATGGTAAATAAAGATTGAATCATTATATGCATTGTAAAATGACATGCATCATTTTGAATATAAGTGATATTGTGAGGTCTTCATTGTGCAGGTTGTTGATGTCGATGAGGAGGAAATCACCGAGACTCCAGCCTCACAGAAGAGAGAGGAGAGGCTGAGAAAATTCCGGGAGCTTCATTTTAAGAGGGTGAAACTACACATTTGACCTCATTTCAGTGAAAGTCACTGAATCAGTCAAAGCAAGAAAGAAGTCAGTTAGTGTAATACAATGTAAAGTGCAGTGAAAACATTGTGAATCTTTACAATGTTAGTTTTGTACTAGCAGCAAAATCGTCATGAGTATATTGTGAGTTTGTGTTATATAGCTCAGCTGTGATCAGAATGAAATGTGTTTGTAGAATGAGGCCCGTAAGCTGAACCATCAGGAGGTGGTGGAGGAGGACAAGAGACTGAAACTGCCGTCTAACTGGGAGGCCAAGAAAGCTCGTCTGGAGTATGAGCTCATGGTGGACCAGAGGAAGAAGGTACAGCACCTGCTGGATGACGTTTCTGTGCTACCAAATGAAATAAAATTAATGGCTGTTCAGGACCATAAAATGTTTGTCCAATCATTGCGTTCAGTCCGAATGCAATGATAGGGTGTCCTGCTCACATGTCAGTATGTTTTAGCATACCTCCTCGCATTATTAAAGGAGGCGTGCCTTTGGAGAGTGCTCTGAAGGGAGGGCGGGATCCTATGCTTTTAAAGCTGACTTGCAATTGCTAGCCTCTCTAAAATTGCCTACTCTACCTTTAAGTGTGTACAGCAACTTGTAAAGCAATATTAGTTTTACTCCATCCTCATGTTTACGTCAGGAATGTGCAGAACGCGGGGAGGACTATGGCCGCGTGAAGCTCCTGGAGATCGGTGCTGAAGATGCTGAGAGGTGGGAGCGGAAGAAAAAGAAGAAGAACCCTGATCCAGGATTCTCGGGTAGAAACGCTCATTTCATGTCGCATGTTAATGGGCAGACTGACTGATTGGCTTTTTATTGGCTTAAAGCTCCAATCCTAACTTGTTTTGGTTAAAAAGGAACAAAAATTACAAGTATATGACAGATTATCCAGATTCCTGTTTCCATATGGGTTATTGAATACATAAACCATTTTTTAATTTCCTGTTTGATTACTGTGATATAAAACTACTTATGCCATATTATAAGGTTTTACTCCTGCTGCCCACCTCAATTCTCAGATTCTTCTTATTACATGATTCATGTTAATGAGCCGCCTGATTGATTGGCTGCTTTCTATTGGCTGAGCGTGAGAGGGAATATGGCTGCCATGTGTGACATAAAAGATGTTAAAATGAAAACATGCAGGGCTTGTGTTTCACGCCTGTTTAGTTTCGGTTCTGCTCATTATTACATTTTCTTCTGCTTCTCCCCTAAAGAGCCTCTGATCCCCCCAATTCCTCTCCTTGATTTGTTTGTGTGTGTGTGTGCGCACGCGCGCATGTAGGATACGCTGAGGCCCAGCTGAGACAGTACCAGAGACTGACAAAGCAGATCAAGCCCGATATGGAGAACTATGAGAAACAGAGAGAGGAATGGTAAGATCCCAGCTGTATGTAATGCTCTATTTGAATTGCAATCCTTTATTCAAGAATTTTCAAGACTGGATTGACACTGCAGGATGTTTGGAAAAATCATGAATCAACAAAATCTTAATGTCATGGAATATTCCAGGCTTTTAAAGGTCCCTTTCAAGTCAGCACAGGTCATTTAATTCCAAACCCAGATGACTTTCCTCCTGTGAAACACAAAGCATTTAGCAAAATGTTTGTGCTGCCGTTTTCAAACAGATTGGCCATTAGCAATCCATATTATTACACACAACACAGTTCACATTTTGTGTGAACCAAACCTTTAAGCATAATATCTGAGATTTCTAAGGTGTAATAACATACCTGACTTTTTAATGCCTCTTGCCCATCTGCTTGTAGTGGTGAAGATTTCCACCCAACCTCCAACAGTCTGATTCACGGAACCCACGTCCCTTCTAAACAGAGCATCGACCGCATGGTGGAAGACGTTGAGAAACAGTAAGAATTTGTGTGTGTGTGTTTGTTTAAAAGGAACTGACTACCACATGAGTTTATTAGACAGACCTGGACCTGTGCAACAGAAGCACCTGGTCAGTAGCTTTGGGCTTAGCTTTGTATATTTACCATGTCCATCACTTTCACACCTCTGCTGTTCTTCATCACAGTTAGCAGAAATGCTTTCACCAGAGCAGCTCTTTTAAATGTAGCAAATGATGCCGAAGCCAATTTGCATCTGCTTTGAGCGTGTGTGTGCGTTCTTCAATCCAGATGTGTTTGCGCAGTTGCGTGCCTGTGTGTGTTGAAGAGCGTTTGTTTATGTGTGCGACGGCATTCTTTTATTTTGGAGGAGCAGTTTTAGCTTCTGAGAGACATTAGACAGGCCGTGGCTGCCAGATCATGACGCACAAACACACTTTGAAGATGTTTAAAGAAACGTCTGTGTGTGCGTGGGGGGGGACATGTTTGGGAGTTTCGGAGCCTCTTTGATGGAGTTTGAAAAATGACATTGTTACAGTATCAAACATCTAGCAATAAATGACCTAAAACAGCCATAAATCAAATATTTGCTGTGTATTCATTGATTTTGCAGGTAATATAAAACAAAGCAACATAATAAATGTTTATAAGTCATTTTAATGCACTTTTTATTTGGCTGTTAAATGTCAAGAGTGTTTAATTAGACTACTTTCTCTCATCTTTTCCCTTTGTTGTTGTTTATCTTCAATTATATGAGTGGCACAAATGATGTTAGAGAATTTACATTCAGTTCATTTCTGTTGCATGAATCAGTTCAATGTAATATTCCTGTTGTTCAATATAATACTGCAGTTTGTTACATTGCTGCATATGCACAGCTGGTCCAAAGTCTGAGACCTCTAATGAACATACTTCGATTTTGCTTTCTTTTCTGATTGATTGAATAAATAAAATGTTTCCATTGCTGTGAAGTATTTGGTATATTCCCTTTTGCTTTAATGGCATGGACTTTTCAAGTTTTTGCTAAACCTCATCATTTGTAGGATCCCAACAGGATTTAAGAGCGTGTGTGTGTCTAATCTTCATAAACATGTTTTTGTGTGTGTTCAGGATCGAAAAGCGTGCGAAATACAGTCGTCGCCGGGCCTACAACGATGATGCTGACATTGATTATATCAACGAGAGGAACGCCAAGTTCAACAAGAAGGCCGAGCGCTTCTACGGCAAATACACTGCGGAAATCAAACAGAACCTGGAGAGAGGAACAGCTGTGTAACCTTGAAGACTATGGATGCCACTCCTCCATCCCCAAGCAACTGTACAAACGTTCTACACAAATGTTTGTATCTTCATGTGAAATTATAAACGCTCTGTTGAGGAGTTCGGTCTTCTCTCTGGTGGGCTTATAAGATGAACCTTTTTAAAAGTTTTAATGTTGGCCAAAATAATTGTGCCTGCAGTGATAAAATGGGCTTCACCCTGTCAGTTTTGCAGCTTTTGTGTGTAAATTTCCTTTCTGTAGTAGGTGACATTTTGTTCAAATAAAACCGTTTTCATATAAAACGCATTGTTGTTTGTGAATTAACAAACAGTGCGTTTATAATGGGGCACTGCTGAATTTTTTTCCGAGGTTTTTTTTATCCTGCATTCCAAGGTTTTGATCATTTTTTTAGCAAAGCTCTGAAGTTGTTCCATAGTTCTAATAACAATTATTTGCGGCTTGTTTTAAACACTGGATACTTTTGTAAGAAAACACATTAAATACATTAAAAATGTCTTAAGATAAACATACATGTTGTAACAGTGGTACAAAACAGAATAACTGACACTAAACTTGTTTAATTATAGGAAGTTTTTATGCATCAATCATCTGGATTCAGTGGTTTCTTCTTTAAATGTGATCATTTATCTTTTGCTGTGAACTTACTACATGAGTCTTAGCCTCAGGAAAAAGCTTGGAAGGAAAGACAATTCAATTAGTCTGTTATCTTCATCATCTGTCGCCAGGTCTCGTTGCCCTCGAGCATCGGGATGAGATTTTGTGACCTGATCCGACTTCAAAGAAGATGGGAGATCTTTTCAGAGTGCTGTAATTTATTTCTTCTTGTGAGCATGACACTTGCAAAGTAATACAGCACTTTCCAGTGTGATTTAAAGTAGAAGGATTTTCAAAGGTGCAGTTGGCCGTTGTCTGCCAGCATTCGGGTCACCTGTGAGAAAATGTACTACTTTCAGAGCTGGAAATGTGGGAACAAGTCCAGGATTTCCAGTCCAAAATGTAGATCTGTTATCCTCCAAATGAAAAGCGGATTTTATAAATACTGTGAGATTTTCTTTATGTTAAAAACAATGTTAAAAAAAAAAACTATTTGGCAGTGGCCTATTGGTCAGAGAGTCGGACTTGTAACCTAAAGGCTACGGGTTTGATTCCTAATGCTGGCAGGAAACAACTGAGGTTTTTGCCTCAGCCGTTACCTCCAATTGCTCCATTTCCAGCGCTGACTGTTTTCAAAAGTAACTATGATATTCTTTTTACAGTTCACTGTTCGAATTTAATTTTTACAATGGTTTTCTTCTGGGTAAATGGACCAGAAAATTGATGATTCCTCTTGTTCACAAAGTTTTTGACCAATAAATTGCTCTCTAAAATGACAATAGACCCCCACCCACTAACAATAGATACTAGCAATAGTAAGCCCCATGCGACCCTGTTTCACTTTTCTAAATAATCCAAAAATGATGAATATCATCCTCCTCATCCTCACTGGAGTGTACAGGGCTGAACTTTGTATTGGAGATCTCTGGCGTCTGTTTAAATAAATCTGTTAAGAATTATCCTGGAGGAGCGGCTGCTTTAAAGCTTGGTGTGTTGAGAATTAGAGGCATGCCGTGTTTATCGTTTCCTGCTTTTGTTCTCAGTGGCACTGTTAGCTGTGGGTGATTAGGCAGAGGGGGGCCACACAAATCAAACCCTTTGATATTGGAGCTGCTTGTTGGGCAACTTCGAGTCGATCTCCTTCAGGAATCATGTGTTGGTTCTTCATATACAAAAGCCCTTTTTTAAATATGGCAAAATGCTTCCATTGAGAGCTCACGCTGTCTGAGAAAGAATGCCATTCAACACAAATCACCACAAACTGCTTCAGTCATGAATGAGATGACGCTAAGGGTGACAAACATCTCACAGACACAGCCTCACCATGTCTAACCAGCGCCTGTTCACAGTCTCAGCAGCCTTTCAAATATCTGACAGGATGTCTTGAACTGTTTACTAGCAGAAGAACATTCTTTTAAGAATTAAGATTTTATCAGTAATAATTTGGCCCTTTTGGGTTTAGACAATAAAGGCCACATAATTTCTAAATTAAAAAAAACTTGAAAATGTATTTTGAAAATATTAGATGCTGAACACGCAGACCACTTAAAATAACATTTATTTCCTATAATTTTTTGCGTATGCATTGTACAACACCAGAGTTATGTTTGGAGCACCATACTACTCATTGTTTCTCTACAATGACAATGATGGGTTTTGAATGTGCTTAAATTGGAAGCTTGTGTGATAACAACAAATGTTTTGGAAGATGCCGCGAGATTACTGTCATGTGATGAGCCCAAATAACTGCCTGGCATCCGGGGCATCACTGACATCAAATTAAACATCAAATAGATTTTTGCCCGCAAGGGGTTACATGTGCCATTTTTCTCAAGCTGTAATGAAAAGACGTCTTGTGTGCGGCAAACAATGGGTTTCTTTATCTGCATGTTTTTATATATTTTTTTTCTCCGTGCATTTCTCATCTTGGTCTTCAGGATTCCTCTGTGGCTGTGCCAGGCTCCCAGATTCAAGTCTGTGATGTCTCCCATAGGCAAACTGCAGGCACACATCAGAAATGACGTCTGGAAAATGTGTGTAAATAGCAGACAGACAGACATGCATTGGTCTGTGTGTGTGTACCTTTGATATTAGTGAAGGCTGTCTCTTATCAAATTATCCATATCCCAGTTGTTACTGCATTCATAGCTACCATGGCAACCCTCAGGACATCTCAGAAGATCAGGACATCTGATCAGTGATCAGGAACAGCTGTAGGATCAACTCAATCTACAGTTGACAGTGCTGAGGTGAATAAACCTGCCAGATTGTTGTTTAATTTAAGCCTTTCTCTAAAGGCTAAGAAGAAAGCCTTACAGAGCTTTATCTTAAAGGTTTGATCCGGGTTTCAGATAAAGCTGTATTAATAACATTTGTTGCATAATATTGATTACTACTGAAAATCATTTTAAAATGCCTTTTGTTTTTTGCATTATTCTAGGTAAACTGGCCATTAATACACTTGCAATGGCCATAAACTGGACCAGCATTGTTGAGGGTTTAAAAGAACTATGAACTTGATGTGTTTGTTAAAGCATTTTTCACTGTAAGTGCTTTACAGAACCGCATATTTTTCAGCTGAGGGGTGAGTCAATTTATTCATATTTATTAGGATTCAGTGTGATAATCTTTGTGATAATTGACAAAATGCCACAGATGCAAGTCATAAAATGGAATTTAAATTAAATAGGAATTCAGTGTTAAATCTTTTAGGAATCACGCAACCTTATTACAGAAGGTCTTATTAAATCTTACTACAGAAATTTCATTTGCATATATATTAACTAGACGCCTGTGGAATTTCACGTTTTAAACAGTTGCGCATCAGTGAAAGTCTGAGAGACGTTTCATTTCGATCTTATCAGCAGAACAAAAACAAGATCCTTCAGAATGACAATGTCTGCACCTGAGCTCCAAAACAAGCTTTGCCAGACTCTGCGGTGGGTTACACAACACAAATGCCACGTAATTACAGCTAGTGAGATTATGAAATGTTTCAGATTCTCTTGTATTTGTCTGCATGAGGGTGAAGAACAAACATGCTTCCAGTGTCTCTCCCTGCAAGTGGTCTCCATTACTGCTTCAGAGTTTAAAATGGTGAACTGAGGGCAGCCTAATGTCAGAGAGTTGGACCAAAGGTCGCAGGTTTGATTTCCACTGCTGGTAGAAAACAGCTGAGGTGCCCTTGAGGTGGCATAGCAGAAATATTGGTAGGAACTGTTGAGTAGATGCTAAAAACAGAGAAACTGGTGGGGGCAAAAACAAAGATCACTCATTCCCAACAAACATCATGCATAATACAACTACTGGATAATGAACAGTGGTCTTATTAGACACCTGTTTCTCAGTCCAAAATCATTCAGAATAACCACCAAACACCTGGCAGAAGCACATGGACATGAGCTGGAAAAGAGCCAATGATCAAGAACATGCATGTGCACCTAGACCCATTTGGAAAACATTTTGTGTGATTTAAATGTAAAAATCAGGGTTTCTGGTGCCATGTTTTGTTGCTGATTTGAAATGTTATGGAAAAAGGTCAAAAAGGTAAGGTAGGCAGTTCAGAGACGCTTGCAATCGCAAGCTAGCTTTAAAAGCATAAGACCCCACCCTCCCTTCAGAGTGATCTCCAAAGCCACGCCACCTCCAAGACAGGCGAGTATGTCATATTAAAATCATATTAATCACATGCAATTATGTATATTCAAGTCAAATGAAGCCAGACTGACACTTCCAGGGAAATCAGAACCAACAGCTCAAATTATAAATCATTATAACCACTGGGAATAAGGGTAAGGAGACTGTTTCGATCAGTGATCTATGTACTTGCTCATTAACTTATTTTTGCTGTTAGCTGTTATTGGTGGCTGGTAATTTTCTTTAGTTTCTCATTTTTCACAATGCAACAGCGCCACCTAGAGTTTAGACTCTCACCCCTTTATACACAAACCCATCTGGAGAACCCTAGATAAGTTATAAACAGCTATTTCTAAGGGTTTGGTGGCTGCTAGCTGCTATTTGAATGCATTTGTTTTTTTCACATTTCACTAATATTGTAAAAAAATGAAGTACATTATTTGGCATTAGGAGTATTAAGGATTTGTATAGGATGAAATTTCAAGTTCTTTTCAGGTTTTGAGTTTCATCAACCCGTGAGAATGCATTTATTTAAAGCATTATGCTAGATCATAAAGTCTGCTTTGTTAGAAAATGGCTAGTCAGAAATTGCAGACTTTCTGTGGGGGCATTAGTCCAGCGATTAATGATGCAGATAAACAAAGTACAGCTGTCCTTAAGTCAAGATCAAAATAATGACTAAACTGCAGTGTACTGTAGCAAGAAACTGCCTATGTATTTATTTACTAAACTGTAAATTATTATAACCTCGGGTAAACTTTAGTACACACCAGCAATCAAGAGTACACACCCAAAATTCTGTTTATTTTGAAATAGCCACTGTACAGAGCAACAACAAATACAACACAACATACACAACATTCCCCACCTGTCTGACATCCTCCTGCCTTCTTCCAACACAACCCACTTTACATCTGAAAGAAAACATTGATAATGAATTCACAGATGCCCCCCACCCATGTGACTCCTACACAAACTATATACAGTATTTACAGTCTTTATACAGCACAGCTCTAGTGCATCTCAGCGTTTATTTTTTTAGATGATTTGCTGATCGGGACCCACTGTCCATACGGCCTCCTGTCGGCCACACTGTCGGCTCTTGACGTTACCTTACTCTCACAGAGCGGTGGGCTGTTGGAAGGTTTGGCGATGGCATTCTGTGAATACAGTGAAGTAAAATACACTTCAGCGTTTCAGTATACTCTTACATTCATCATGTTTGATTACTGTTTACAATGAACTTACATTGATGCTGAAGGTAATTGGCTTTGTTTTAGGGGATGTCTGGGAAGTCCCTTCCTCATCATCATCATCATCATCAGTAATGTTTACCTAGAAACAAAGACAAGGAGAAAGAATGATATTGATAAGTGTCCATTTGATGTAAACCTTAGGGAAGATTCACAACTTTCAGTTAAGTAAAGGTGCCCTCAGCCTGCAATGGAGAAGTGTACTGAAGTAGGTCTGACATCTGTAATGCTAATGCTGACTAATGAGTCTAAATTACATCAAAACTACATACCATTTGAGTTTAAAACATTTACATTTGCTATAAAACAAAATGTATTGTTTTGCAAGCAAAAATGATAGGGTAACTAAGAAACAAAGGCTCTGTTCACACTGCACCTAATTCTGATTCAGATTCTGTTTTTAAAATCTAATCTTTAGGTTCTTGTTCACCATTCCATATATAAACATAAATTAGTGAATCCACCCAAAAGTCTACAGCCATGCTTGTATTGTTACAATCACCTCCCAAATTAAGGAAAAATACTTTTAAACTTATTTGAACTTTCAGACTACAATACTTTCAAACCACATAGGAGTTTAATACGCCAAAAAAAAAAAGAATTGGCTTTTTTCTGCCTGTCGGAACAAAGCAGAGTAAAGAAAAATCTTGGAACAGGATGATGAGATGGGGTTTTTTTCCAAGCCTCATCCATCAGAGGCAGAGAAAAGCCCTTTGGTCTTTGCACAGGAAACTCTGGTAAATGACAATGCAATCGAAACAAAACAGTTGAGTAGAAGTGGCAGTGAAGGTGTATGTGAGGTGAATCACAGAAGTGCGTTTATATGCTGTTGAATGTACACGTGGTAAGTTTCTTAGCACAATGTTACCGCCGACGATATACTTGTACACAAAGATTTACTTAACCTTTGCAGTTGTGCATTTAAGACTTAAGATGGTGTCATTCAAGTCATGTGACCTCCCCCTCTCTCCCTCTTTGTCCAAAGGGTGGAGGAGTTCAGCTCTACAGGAACACAAATGATACAAAACAAATGAAGCTAATGCCACTCCTCATCACAGTGAGGACACACACACACACACACACACACACACACACACACACACACAGCAGTACATACTCTTAAGTGTGTACTTTTACCTAATCCGGACATGTGCTGTTCATCATTCCATTTTATCCATCAGGTAAAATCATTCATGTCTGAGGAGACAGATTACATGGTGACCCAAGTAGGTTTGCATCACATTTAAGTCGCGTTTCACTGAGTTAGTCAACATCCCAAAATCACAGATAAAGCCAAAGAAAATTCCCACTTACTAAACAGACGAGAATTGTTCAGTGTATAAAACTCAGGACGTTCATGCAGGTTTCAAAATAACATGGACTGATATTGAATTCTGATTTATGACAGTCATATGCAGGTGTGTTTCTTTAGTTGTGTGAGTGAGGCTCACCTGTGCCTGTGTTTTCTGTGGTGCAGGGTCAGCCCTTTCCTCTTTAACTGCTGGAAATCTCTTCTCCTCCTCCTGTTCCCTCAAGCTAGCTGGCAGCTCTAATTTTTGCATACCCAAAATCCTGGCAGCATTTGCTTTGGCAATGTTCAATAGATACTTCTTTTCTGTGGAAGGTTTCAAGAGGCCGATTAATAAAACAGTCCAGACAAAAATGAAAATTCACAAGAAACTGGCAAAGAACTGACAAATATTCTTGTGTAGATTCTTCAGAAATGTCCTGCTGTGTTCCACACAAGAAATGTCAGCTTTACGATTAGTAACATCATGAAGGTAAGAGAACAATTACAGAGCTGTAACATCTGGATGCATTAGTCCATTAAAATATGATCTTAAAAAGTCTTACCCTCTAGGCTGAGACGGCTGGCAGAGCGTTCCTGGCTTCGGGACCGGCTTCTGTAAGCTCTAGACCTCACCGGTGAGGGGGAGAACCTGCACCGATATCTCCCCACAAACCTGCTCTCTCTCCTGTATGCAGGAATACGGCTGCGAGAGCAGGATGGAGATCGCCTGGAACATCTGTAGTTACCATAAGAAGATGGAGAGCGACTGCGGAAGCGACTCCGTCGATTGTAGTGTCTGTGGTGAGACGAGCGCTCCAGGGAGGGGCTGTAGGAGCGGGAGCGAGCACGGTAACGCCTGGGAGGGGAATGGTGTCGGCAGCGTGACCGGCCAGAGGCCCGGTGGCAGCGCGGGTGAGAGCGTGAACGAGAGCGCGAGGAAGAATCACTGTCAGAGGACGAGGAGGAGCGGGATCTGCAGTGGTGCGGTGACCCGCGGGAGGAGCGGCTTCCTCTGCTGCTGGAGAACGAGCTGTCGCTGGAGCAAGAGGAGCTGTGACCTTTTGGAGCTTCCTGATCAAAGATGAGCTTCACATCCTCACCGAGACTCTGCCCGGAACTGCCCTTCTCCTTCATGATCAAACCTACACAAACATCAAGTAACAAACACGGTTACCAAAATCGATTTTTAAATACAAATTTGTTACTAAAATCAAAATATGAAAACAGTTCTTATGACCACTGACATCAACAATAGTGATAATATTTGAGAATGATGGAGAATATGATTTATGTATGTAACCAAAATGAATAAATACATTTTTTAAATGCAGAAACAAAAATAAGAAATGTATAAATACAGAAGCCGTACAAATTAAAGTACGCCTGGAAATAAGCGTGAATTTAAGCAAATCATGTAATTATGCTTTTGTAAATGACCAAAGTTTCATTTCGTTTATTTTTAAGTAATTTTATCGTCCTCTGTACAGAATTTGCTGTAACTTAAAGTAGGTCGGTGACGTAACTGAGACCCCGCCCCTTCTGTCAATCAAATTACACAATCGACTCTGAAACACTGCCCGAACTGCTAACACTATAATAAATAGTCAACGTTATCATAAAACCACAGTAAAAATAACCTAAATGTCACAATACAAACACTTTATTTGTATAAAATGTACCTGCGGTTCATTTTATGATACTTGGTGTTAGTTTCAGAAGTAGTACGATTTGGATCATGGATTTCCATGGCTTTTCCCGATGTTATGTCATTTGCGTTTTAAAGAGACGACTGTTCAATTTCCATTACTTTGAAAATCAAAATATTAACTTCATATTTTACATTCACATTTTGTCACTGAAATAAATACATTGAAACAACGTAACTTACCGTCAAACTGACTTGATCGAACTGCAAGATGAACGAGTTTAATAATCGCAGCGATTTAAATCCTCGAGCGACCATAAACCACAAACAATCTTTCGAAAGAGATGGATGTCTTAGAAAAATACTTTTATTTAAGATTATATAAAGACACACTTTAATAAACCTCCTCTCAAGCGCTTCAGCGTTAAAATGGCTGCTTTGCCTTGTCGGCTCAAACCTGCTGACGTCATCAAACCATCTGGAAAGTTCATCAACAGCTACGTAATCTAAAGCAAATATTTTCATATATAATATATATTCTTTTCTTATAAAATAAGTTCATTTATGTAATGTTTCTAAATATATAAAAATAGGCCTAATGTTTCGCATGCGATTTACAAGTTAAAGATTAAAAGCTGTCATTTATTATTTTTATTTTTTCATGTCATTTGTGTATTTTTCTTAACGTAGTTATTTGTTGATCTCTTTAAGCGCAACTCTGATATATTGTTATTTACTTTGATATAAATGACCTTGACTGTTGTTCACAGCGCCCACAAAGAGAAACTGCTCCCCCCCTTACAAGTGTGATTACTTGTAATGACATTCAATCATCAATCATATTAAATAATCCGTATATAACCCACATTAATTATGCTATATACATTAATTATGTTCATTTAAATGTATTTGAACGCTTCCTACGGTTATTTAAGAGGTGTTTCATTTTTTACATGATAACAGACGCGTCTGTATCGACCTCTCGCGAGATCTCGTGGTGGAGATCTCTTGTGGAGATCTCGCGAGATGTCACCCCTGGTCTCCAGTAAACGCCCTTTTACACAAATAAGCTGCCCTGCTTGAGTTTCGTGATTTTGCATTTTTCACCTGTACATAAAGAACGACAGATTGTGCGGCACTAGACAGAAAAGCAGATCCTGCCCTGTGCATTTTAAAATGGCTATTGAGAACGTGCTTCCGGCTAACTTTGGCTATGCAATTTTTGTATACCTGTATAGTTTCGTGATGTTGTCGTACCTCGCGTTGAAAGTTGGTGGTGCACGGAAGAAATTTGGCATAAAGGTATAAACATTTGCATATGCGGTGCATGACTTTGCTTGAAATGATTCTGGTGCCTGATCACCTTGAATGTGGGTTTTTTGAAGAGTGAAAGTTTTCTTGCTTTAATGGTTTTAATAGTGGTTTCTGTGTTTAGTATCCCACCATGTACAGTGATAAGGAGCAAGTGTTCAACTGTATCCAGAGAGCCCACCAGAACACGCTGGAGGTTTATCCACAATGGCTTGCCTTTCAGACCATTGCAGCGTTAGAGTATCCTGTGAGTAGATCTGCATACAGTACATTACCTTAACATTGGTCGTGATAACCTTTGTTGGTGAAACTTTCTTGTCTGAGTGAAAGCAGACAAATATTATGTCATTATTTTATGTGACCCCCATGTAGTTACCTTGTAATCATCATACACTTTGTGTTGTACAGCTTACATGCAATGCACAACTTATGTCTTTGGAAGCAATGTAACAGATTTTTGTAAAACACAGAATGTAATTTAAGATGTTATTTACTTAAAATGATTCAAACTATCAGTACAGAAGAAAGTGCTGCTTTAATGCAGTGAGGGAGAAATTAACATGAGGTTTTGCAGCATGTATGTAATTCACAATTAATTCACGGTATGCCCAACTCTTCAGCCACCACTGTGTCACTGGTTAACCATACAGGTTTAAAATGACAAGGGTTGAGTTCATAGTGACTGTGTTGTTTTTAGGTAAACAATTCCTTTAAAGATCTAGTAATGGTACAGAAAGTTGTTGATTTAAACTTTGAAACTATTATTGTGCCCTTGATCAACACCTTCATGTTGACTAAGGAGAAATAAAATGAGTGTACTGTAAATCTTTTTAGATAAATGCACCACCGAAGTGACAAACTAGTTAAAGCTATTCGAACCGTTGAATGTCACCAAATCAGTACGAACGTACTACACTCAAATATATATGCACCCTCTTACACTTTTACACACCCTCTTACACATCTTAAGTTCACATCTGTTTATTGCACTTTTATCTCCCACGTCAGGTTGTTGCTTCTGTGTTAGGGGCCATCTGGGTGACAAGCAGATTTTCTTATGCTTGGGGTTACTACACTGGCGGTGAGTCTTTCAAATACACATATCAAAGCCTTTATCACTCAAATGAACCTAATATTGAAATCTTCCTAACCAATGAAATATTGTCCTTAAAAGCTGAGTGGCTGGTGTAAGTAAAATTATTGTTACAGTATAAGTAATAGTGCATGTCACGGTCACCATGTGGCGACAGTGATTTTTTTTATATTTAAATATTAGAGACTTCAGCTCATTTGATTATTTTCTCCTTTCATGTGCAACATGATGGATACAAACCTAAAGACAAATTAGTTACATTTGTGTTTTAAAGTTTTTAGTTTAATGATGCAGAAATGACACATTTCATCTTTTAGAGAAAATCAATTCTTAGGCTATTCTTTCATACATAAGTTTGAGGTTTGCTTTGTTTCTCTTCGTCAGACCCCACTAAGAGGATGCGTGGCGCGTATGGATACATCGGGTTGTTTGGAGTCATACTTCTGTCCATCTCTGTGGCTCTCAGACTGCTCGGAGTCTTGTAAGGGAATCACCCTAAGAAAATGCATCATAAAACCAGTACTTGTCACATAGTGCTGCATTACATTTTCTTTATCATTAAAAATTTCTTTCTTTTTTAATTTCATTTTCTGACATGAAATTTTACATATTTACTAAATTTTTAAACATTTAATCAACTTCTTAAATGTTGTTTGTAGATGTTCATATATGCATGCTCTTGTCTTAGTTCTTGTTTTTCTTGGACTTGGAATAATAGAATTTGTGAGATTTCAATAAACCATATGTGAATGTTTCTAAGATTTCTTAATAAATATCCACTATAGCTGTGTCATTTGCTGTGTTCTGCATCTGTGATCTCATAGTGATGTCTGCATTATAGATTACAAAGATCTCAGAGCTAGGATTTATGGAAATAAAATTAATCATGATTCTGAAAGCATAGATAACATTTTTCAGTAGCATATGCCAAATTTTTAGGACAAACTATGGGGTATTTTTGATCAACAGGTCAGTGTCTTGTTAATGTGATCTCACACAGCCAGACCTTCAAACTGACGGCAGAGGATCTAGACTCTGGTATTAAAGGTAGGGTAGGTAATTACAGAACTGGCAATAGCAACGTAGCTTTGAAAGCATAAGATCCCACCCTCCCTTCTGAGCACCATCTAAAGCCACTCCTCCAATACACAGCCAGCTGAACATGTTGATGAGAAGACATGTACATAGTTTGACAGGCATTGACTGTCATTGCATTTGGACCAAATGCAATGATTGGACAAACATTTTATGGTCCTGAGCCTTTCGCAAAAGATATATAAATACCTTTAGACCACTTTACCAGTGATTGCTATCAGGATGTGAAGAGACTTTCAATCAGCATAAAAATGTTTCTGGAAAACAATCGCCTACCCTGCCTATTAAGAAAATGACACACATTTCTCGAACAAAGTGTTTTCAGTAAAGTGTGCCATATGCATCAGAAGTTCAGCCAGTGGTCCGTGGGCATGACATCTGTGGGTGAGACTATAATGTTCATAGTGTGTTTGGTTACTGATCAAAGTCCACCCCTAAGTCTATGATATTCTTGTCCCTAGATAAGGCTGCATCCTTTAATCTAAAGTCTATTTGTTGTTTTATAAACCAGGCACAAATCCAAAACCAAGTACATTACACTGGTTACAACAAAGCTGCAGTACATTAACTTTGCCCAGTTAAGAGATGGGACAAACATTTCTTATTGCTTTACATTGTGACAGCTGTCATAGTAACACTGGCAGCATCCAAGCCTTGTCTGTCTATCAATATTAATTTAACATATACAGTGTCATGTTCTCAGCTCAGCTCTAAAGGTCCTGGCCCAGTTTGTAAAAAGTAATATATTTGTATGGCAGTGTCTCAATCCTTTTGTAACAATAATTTCAAGTATATAACAAAAATAAAAGTAGTTTTTTACGCGTATGTTCCATTTGTTTGTATTACTGGAGTGGACTTCATAGGATGGACTCAGTGATCTACTGCGCATGTGCGACACAGAGCCACCGTTTGAGACGGAAGACTGCGGAGTGTATATGCACTTACTGCGAACCACGAGAAAAACTCAGGAAAAGTGCAGGTAAGAAACATGTGAGCTATAGTCCTTGACCCATAACAACGATCCGTAATATATTCGTCTATATTCGTCTGTTTATATTCATCCTTTAGGCTTAATACAGGAGCGATTAAGTAGATAGATATTAGAAACGCAACCAGCCGGATATGAGAGATCAAACGTTTACAGCATTAACAGTCGACGCTTTCGCCCGATATTGAGTGAAAATGTAGTTTTAAGCAGTTAGGTCAAAGCTCGCAAATTATTGTCTTTATACATTTGTCGTAAACACGACAAATGAAAATCCTTTGTGTTATTTGTGTTTGTTTCAAGACGTTCACGAGTGCGTCGCATATGCGCAGTCGGTAACGTTGCGCTGCAGCTGCGCAGAGTGCAGCCTGCTTTGTGCATCTCTAATAAAAAATATAAAAGTGTGTTTTGATCATACTTGCGATTACCACTCATATACGTTTTCTGTGCTACAGTATTTCTGTAGTAACCTACACATGTAGTAACCTACACATTTCTGTAGTAACCTACAGGTTGACCAACACAGTAGTAACCTACATGCTGACCAACACAGTCACACATCACCAATGTGACGTAAAGTGTCACGTGATGCACAGATCATTAATCCAGCTCATTTCCAATCTTTGCACTCTTTCCAATCAGATCAGAAGTATGTCGGGGTTTCTGGATGGGATCAGATGTGGGGATTGTGAGTGTAATGTGGACTGGGGTGAGAAGAGAAACGCTATTGCCTCGATCGCTGCTGGAGTTCTGGTAGGTTTTCATCTTGGTTTGTAATTCTGCATTCCTCATTTCAACACATCAACCAGCCAGTTCGCTTAATTCATTCTGCATATCTGTCAAAGCAAACATTATAGTTTCAATGAAACATTAAGCATGTTGCTGAGGAATTTACCTACATTATATATCCCAGTTTGATTTTACCTAATGTGTATGCCACAACATTGTTATTTGGCCTTGCAATTCAACACACAAAAGGTTTCTGTATGAACTGTTTTCTTTCGGTTTCATTTTTACTTAGTGACCGCAAACCAACATTCATAACAATTTAAAGCAGACAAATACTTGTCAATAACACAGCATAAGCATATGCAATTAACTGATGTTTCATTTATTTTGCACATGCAGTTCTTCACAGGCTGGTGGATTATTATTGATGCAGCAATAATGTACCCTAAAGAGGAACAGTTTCACCATGCATACCACACGTGTGGCGTCATTGCAACAATAGCATTTCTCATGTGAGTTACACCTGTAATGTTTGAACTGGCTCAAATTAAAAGATCTCATTCCTATTGTTTCTGCTCCTAATGTGTTTGTGAACGTGACATATATTTTGGCTCTTATCTTTGAGGTCTGTCCTAGATTTTTTACCTTACAGTGTTGTGCTATAACTGTTGTCACCATGACGACATTAACAGGCAATTTGACAATGCTTCACTCGCTGTGGCTTTATATGCAGGATCAATGCTGTGTCTAACGGTCAGGTGAGAGGTGACAGCTACAGCGAGGGCTGTTTGGGACAGACAGGTTTGTGCTTTTAACATGTTGCTTGCATGCATTCGTTTTTCATAAAAGGCAGTACAGTGTTGACTTCTCATAGACGTGTTTGCAGTTTAGGGATGTGCACACAAGTTCTCTAAATTATTAGATTGAAGGTATATTTACACATTATATGTGCATTGATTTTGCAGGGGATATACATTTCATTGTAAAATAACTTTGTAAAAATTTTATTTAAACTTTATAAAATATAATTAAGCACTGCTGTGCAGTTATTTTTGCAAGTTTCATTGAAATGGAAGCCACTGTATATGTTAACTGTATAAGTTTTATTACTACATAACTAAGAATCAGTTCAAGCTGTCCGCCTTAATAAATCAATTCAAAACTCAAAAATAGTCACAGAATTTACAATGTGGCTTTATTATTAACTAGAGTTTTACTGCATTTCTTGTTTTGCTTTATACAGTTTCAGTTTGTTTTAAATTAATTTTTTTGAATTGATTGATTTTTTTATTTTTATTTATTGTAATTTCATAGCAATATGTATATATCAGTCTGCAAAATATTGGCTTAAAAACACACAGTCTTGTTTGTAATGGTACATTGAAATGTGATATTAATGTTGTCTGATGCGTGTGTTTGTGTGTAGGTGCCAGAGTGTGGCTCTTTATTGGGTTTATGTTGGCGTTTGGTTCTCTCATCGCCTCCATGTGGATTCTGTTTGGAGGTTTTGTTGTGTCTGGTAAGACACTAAAATTTCTTTTGCATCATTTGTTGTTCTTGTCTTTGTATACAAATCCAAATTGGTTTACTGTTTTCCTAATAATGTTTTTATCTGTATTTTTGTGATGAACAGACCAAAAGAATCTTTCAGTGTATCCTGGTATTGCTATTTTCTTCCAAAATGCATTCATCTTCTTTGGGTAAGCTTGAAAATCACAAGAAATCTAAGATCATAACAGATTTTTCATGTAACTGCATCACCTGCCTCTAAAATCTGTGATTGTGTTGGGTATTTAAGCAAAAGTGTTTCCTGCAGTTCTGTTTATAATTACTCACTTGTTCACTAAAATGCAATTTATTATTGTAAACACTGATCCTGTTTACACCAGATATAGATCCTTTTCAGTTCGTCTGATCATCTGACACACATTGCTGTACATCAGTCACTACATTACTGTGTTACTACACCATTTTTGCTCCCTGTTCACACATGTATTTAGCTGCTGTATAAAATGTTTTGATGAGCCTCTGATTGGAGATTTGATCTTGTCTCTCATACAGTGGTTTGGTGTTCAAGTTTGGACGAACTGAAGACCTCTGGCAGTAACTTCCATCAAATCCCACAGTCCATCAACACACAATTCCTCTGTACTCTGACTTTCTGATGCTTATTTGCTCTTTCTCTCTCTCTTGCTCTCTTTTTCAGTTGCTCCTTTTCTTAAATATGTTCCTTTTCCTTTCTTTGTCCCGTTTCCTTTGTGGGCCACAGTGGGCGTAGGTTCTCCATGAGAGAACATCAAATCCATGCTCTCCTGTCAGTATGGACAGACCTGCTACAGCAAGTGTAGAATAAAAATTCCAGCTATATGATGACATTGAAATTCCATAATGCTGAAATAGAGAGGTAACTCTGAGATTTGGAAATGCGCCTTAAAGATGTTTTTGGATATCTTCAGCCTTTACAGATCACAAAAGGAATGTTGACGCAACAAACATAGTTGTTTGTGTTTTACATTTGTGGTTCATCCAAACTGATGCATATAAAAAGCTTTTTCTCTGAATAACGTGATCTGAAAATGACAGGAGTCACCAGGAGGCAGCGAGCGTGCTGATTGGTCATGCCACATAATGAGCCCAAGACAACATCTGTAGACCTCTGCATTTTCTGTGCTTCTCTGCTTTTGAGGGGAAAATCTGAACTCTGCAGTGTAGATTTATATGGTCAAATATGCTAAGCAGTACAATCCTCTTTCATAACTTGTTATTAACCACTGTTACATTATTTAGCAAAATACTCAAAGATGGCAGAAACTGCATTTACCAAATTGAGCGCAACTGGCATGATTCTGTTTTTAATGTATCATTATTTGAATGTCAATCTTTGTTTTATTAATACACCAAATTTGTATCTGTAATTTAAGCTCAGAATAATTCGTCACATCTGGTCACAGAGTTATTTGTCGTCAGATCTGAAAACACACTCCTGTCATATTTGTCTGCAGTTTCTTCCTGCATCCCACTTTTAAAAGATTTTTGTTTATTTTATACAGGTTTTCAGCTTTGATCAATAAACTTTTTTTAGTCATCCATGATTAGCAATTTATTACCAATAAACACTCACAATGAACTTTTTATAGCCATAAATTATGACTAGAAAATTACATTCACTGTAGAAGTTTTCTGCACCACTAGCAGAGCCACACAATTGCAATTTTTGGTGTCAGACAAGATAAAACAACATTGTCATAACCAATGGCTTATTATGGAGGCAGGATTACCTGTCTGACCAAACACTTGACCAATAACGTGATTAACAAAAGTCTTGCAGTTTATTACATTTCTTTGTGGTGCTGTTTGTGGCTCCAAAATCACACATTTCCACTTTAAAATTCCCTAATGTTTTCCATAACTGTCGGAATACTGGTTATATAGTTTGTGTTCTGGAGATTGAAGTTCACCCTCTGTGTATGGTTGGGCATGTGGGAGCTGTATAAAAATGTTTTAAATAAAGCACAATTTCTTATTATTTCAGTGGTTATGGGATACTAAAGTTAACGTCAGAGTAGACACTAACTATTAGAGGTTTTGTGATTTCTATGCGCTTAAGAATGTAGCATTTTATTGTAATCCCTGTTTCTCTTTCTGATGAAAGATGGCTAAGCTTCATTCAGCTGTGGGTTCAAAACAAATAAAGTTATTGTAAATATGTATGAGGCCTGTGTTTTATTTGTATTTCCAGCAGGTGAATTCTTTGTCTTGATTGCCATTCCAGACACGAATTACATCTAGTATGCCATGAGGTTAGTTTTATACAGTATATTATTGCACTTTTGGATGTGACAACTGGTCTTGGATTATGGTGGAATGCAAGTTATACCAGCTTCAGTGGGAAACACTTATTTTATTATTGTATAATTAAATAATGCTAATAAAAACAGCTTTTAAAATGCCTGTTTTTTATATGGTGAATTAAGAAAACTTTTAAACCTTTTTTTCTGTTGTTTTTTAAATGGTTATTGATAGCGTTTACTGTAAGTTTGTAAACTGTTTTTCTAATAAATGCTGTACATTTCTTTACTGGTACACTGTCTTATTAGATATTTATAAACATATTTTTTCTATTTCAATAGCTTATATTTTAAAAATATTTAAAACATGGCATTTAAAATGTCTTCCTAAATGTACAGTTTTAAAGCATGTCTTTGAGGTATAACTAATGTTCACTAGAACCAGGCTTTGTGTGACAAATAAATAAATAGACTGTAATCTTCGTTCAGTATTTTTCATATTCTTTGTGACGTTTCCCCATATTCATCACAAACTATGTCTGTGCAAGACGTTTAGATTGATTTTCTCGCTACACAAATCTGTTTTTTGTATCTGTAACCATCATTTAGAGATGTCACACATCTGCCAGTATAGAATTAATTTAAAAACTCATACTAAGTAGTCCTTAATGCTTCATGAACTTTCCTCATTTATTTCTAATGGGTGAAACGAGCACTGGGTTTGCACATTGACGTTCATAACAGTGCAATTATATTTATACAAGAAATGAAAGCGAGCATAAGCCAATAGCTTTGAAAATGCTATTTTAATTTATTATTTGTATTATTGTTATGACATTATAAAATTGTATAACCTTTTCAAACCTTGCTTATTATTGTTGTAACTGGTTACCAATGAGCTGTCATTCTAATGAGGGAGAAAAACACATTAAACAAGCACTGTATTATTTAATTTTTTATGGTAAATATTATGCTGTAGTTTATGCTGTAAACTTTTACAGCATTTCTTTTTGGTGTGAATTCTAGTTGGTTATGCAAAATTTATGTGTAATGATTTTAAATACAGTAAAACTAATGTTCATTAGCGTTTTATGATGAAAAAATGCCATTATGGTGTGTTCTGAATAATAACTCAAATGTAAGAAACTCTTCTCTGGTTGTGATGGCAAATCTGAAGAAATATACAGCAGGTACTTATATTAGTGTGTATCTGAGCATTTTGCTTAAAAAATTAAGAAATTAATAAATATGTTGACTTACACTCACATGTACATGGACCACAGGAACTAAGATAAAGCCAACAATTCTTTAATTATTAAAAACTATTAAGTGAATGTGTATGTATACAGTACCAGTATATTAGCAGAAATTATAAGTAATTCTGCTATCAAACATTTTCCTGCCTCGGACATAAAATAACAGAAAACACACACAGAGAACAGAATGATGGTGAATTGAGTCAAATTACATAAGTGCATTAACTGTGTTCTACTTACAGAGTTTAATTCCCTCCAACAATTAATGAATCTAATGCATCATAAATCCAAAGAAATCTCACCTTTCTCTGATATCCTATATATATCTAATGCCTTACTTGTAATTCTTGTCTTTTGGCTGCAGGTGAAGTCATACTGTGGTTCTGATGGTTGATCAGAACACATTGTATACATATCAGCTGATCCTGGCAGCAGTACAGCTCCAGTGGTTTCTCATGCTGAGAGCAGATCTGCTCCAGGAGATGTGGAGAAGCATCGACCAGTTTGTGTCTCTTCAATGCAGGAGATGTGTAATGAGTCTGAATGTGAGACATCAGAGGAGAAGCTTTAACTGCTTGTGGAGCTTCTCTCTTCATTTTCTCTACCAGATCAGCCAGTACAATGCTTCTGTTGAGAGCTGGTCAGCTGTAAATTCCAGTCTGGTCATCCTGATCCCAGAATAGCTTTACACAGTTCATACAGAAACTGTGTCCACATGTTATGGTGACTGAGTCCTTCAGAAGATCAGTACGGATCGGACAGTTAAAGACATTTTGATCATCCGTAGATTCTGCCATATTAATGGTCACACCGAGAAGCTTAAAGATGTTTCACTGTGGAAGAAACAGCAAGTGTTTTTTTTTATTGAAAAAGATCTTCTCAAGTATCTGGACAAACATGAAAAGATTTAGAGGCCTGTTAAAAGTGAATCCTAACAAATCCAGCAATATATTTACTATTAGATATGTAAAGAAAAAATATATTTTGATAACATATAAAAGATATTAATTAAAAGATAAAATGCTAAAGATGTCTAAGGTTTGCAACACAAATATATTGCAATATTAACAGACATGTATGCTTTGAATAAGCACAGAAATACTAAACTTACTCCAGCACACTGACCACTCGCGGATTTACCGCACAGTTCGGGGTGGGTGAATAACCTCCTGTAATTGAATTTAAGGCCATTTTAAAAAGCATTTTCGCCCTCCATTTTATATATGAAATATATATTTGCGAAATATATATGGCATATATACTTATTTTAAAAGTAAATGCAACTTGTTATGGGTTCCCCTCTGTTCTGTTGCGCAAGTCCTGTTTCTACTCTGCACAACGCTGCCCTCTTGCGTCATTTACTTGAATTACAAAATCACTTTATGATCACTTTATGACTTTATGACTTTATTTTTGGGGTAAAGGTCACTTACAGATTACTTTGTCCTCACATCTTTGTTGAGAGATCTGAAACTGTTAACTGATCTGAGCACAGGAAAAATTATCTAACAAAAACCATCAATAATCAGTATGGATGTTCCTGCATGTCTCTGAAGGGCCCTAAAACCTGACTGTCCTACCTGTGTCCTCCTTCATCCCTACAAACCCGCAAACATCCTGCAGAAAAATGAAAATCCTGTAAATTGTGTAAGTAAATCAATTACGCTCTAATAAATGCAATTATATACGAGGAATACGTTGTTTATATGGCATGCTGTTTTATAATAATAGACCACATTACAATACATTAAAGAATAAATAGTATATATGTCAATATAAATAGCACCTAACAATTACACTTAAGGCAAATATAGCATCTAACTTCCGGTGCAAAGAAAACAGGCCATACTGCTGTTTATTATCTTACTATCTAAGTTGCATCTAATATATATATATATATATATATATATATATATAGTTTTTGCTCTAATTTTTATGCCTTTTATTTACTAATTAAATAATAATTATTTAATGTTAGACTAATTCTAATAAGTCTAACATCACTGTGAAAATCAGTTTTATGGTTTATGTTTTTTACACTTTCAAAGGGAGATTTGCCTTTGGGAATATTAGAGAATTCATCCAAGCATTTCACTCCGTGATCAGTTTTAAAAACAGAAATGTGAAATACTCAAAACAGACGATTGCAGCTTTAAATAAAGGTATACAAAAACACGTACAGTCAAAAATACATCTGATTATGTTCATTAAAGTAATTTTGGTCCCCCCACACCTTCTCCCGAAGGCCTGTATGTGCACGTCACCAATATGTCATGCAATTCTGACGTCAGTTGCGCAACTTTGGAAAGCCCTTTTGCCCCAGTTCTGCTTACTGTACGTGTCCATTACAGTACTGAAAACAGTCAGTTTGCTCTTATTAAATAAAATGACAACAGGGGTAGCCATCATGAGCGAAAGCGTGATCTTCACTGAGGGAGAGTTTTATCAGGAGCATTTCGACCCGCACGCATATGTCGCGCATTTCTACTCCTGCCCCGGCGGTCACGCCAACGAAAAGGATTTCCTCACTTTCGCTTTGAACGGCTTCAGCCGACTTTTCTCCGCCGGTGAGTAGCCCAGATCACCCCAACAAGCCTAAAAGTTTGCCCTGTCCTTTATTTTTTTGTTTGTTTTAAAGGCGAACACGGAGGACGGAGGCTGATCGATGTGGGCAGCGGACCCAACATCCACAGCGTCATGAGCGCGTGCGAGCATTACGACGAGATCGTGTTATCGGACTTCTCCGATAACAATCGTGGAGAAATAGAGAAATGGCTGCAAAACCAACAAGGCTGTCTGGACTGGAAACCTGTTTTGCAACACGTCTGCGAACTGGAGGGGAAAAGGTGAGGGTATCGTGGTTGTTTGGGTGACGTTGTTATTTTCATCGCATCTCGAGCGATCTAGGCTGACATTTAGACCTGCTGGTAGAAATAACAGCGGTGCGACTTGGGCTACTTCTTTGGGATACATTTGCATGGTTAAATGCATCGGAAAAAGTATGTAAAGTTGAGAAAAACACTGACAGAGACGACCCAGCTAACAGGGAACGATGGCTGACATTCTCTAGAAGTGATCGTTCTTGCAGTAACGTTAGTGGAACGTTTTTTTAACGTTATATATCGTTATCCAGAAAGTTACACTGAAGTTGTTCGTAAAACGTTGCAGAATTAAAAAAGGTGGAATGGTTATTATAACCAAGCAATAACACATCACACTTCTTGATGTGTTGTTATTTATAACTTATTATATCACTTTTATAATGAATCTTTAAACTATTAAGGCCGTCCGATTTGGAGGCTTTGCTGAGGCAGCGAGTCAAGAAGGTTATGAAGTGTGATGTCCGGCTGGAGAACCCATTCTATCCACACACACTGGAGCCAGCTGACTGCGTCATTACATCTCTGTGCCTAGAAGCAGCATGTAAAGATCTTCAGACATACGGTCGTGCTTTCCGTGGGCTGACCAGACTCCTGCGTCCTGGTGGACTTTTGGTCATGGTAGGTGTTCTGGGTGAGACCTTCTACAAGGTGGACGAAAAGCCCTTTTCTTGCCTTAGACTGAGTCAGCATGATATTGAGGAAGCAGTCAGGGGTTCACATCTCTCCATCCATGAGTTTAATATACTGCCTGCAGAAGACCCGGAGAACAACTCTGTGTCTGATTATGATGCTGTTTTCTTTCTTGTGGCGAGAAAACCTTCTGACTGACAGAGCAAATAAGTTGCATCTAATATATATATATATATATATATATATATATATATAATCTATATATCTATCTATATACATATCTATATATATCTATATCTATATATTGTTTTTGCTCAAATTTTTATGCCTTTTATTTACTAATTAAATAATAAGAAACATCACTGTGAAAATCTGCTTTATGGTTCTTACATAATGCACTTTCAAAGGGAGATTTGTCTTTGGGAATATTAGAGAATTAATCCAAGCATTTCACTCCGTGATCAATTTTAAAAACAAAAAGCCACAATATATTGTAAATAACTAACAAAACAAATTAAGCATTGTATGACTTGAGGAGTGACAGTAGGGAAGACCAAGCTTGGTTGGTTAACTGAGATAGTTGGATCTCAATCATCATAATTGATGATTAAATATGATAATCATATTTAATCATCGTAATTGCGATGTGTACTGAGTGATTCAGTACACACATAGGGATTCACTCCCACATTTAAATCTGGATGTCACTGCTGAATGTCAGTAGTTGCAGTTGCAGTGTGTACGTGGCAAATGTAATACAAACATTAACTTTGCAAACATAATGCATATTAAATGGAAAATCAACGTTTTGGTCTCTTACAGCTGTTAACAAGAAACATGAATTCCGACTGTTAACATACTGCAAAACAGGTTTTTTCATGTGTGATCGTGAGTAATTAAGAAAGGCAAGGGTCCAGAGCAGTGAAAAATAGATAAAAGTGTGAAGGAACAGTTGACTGTGTTAATTTCACTCAGTCTTGTTGCTTTTGCTGTGTAAATTTTTATGAAATACTTATTGTAGAGTAGGCCTAACTGGTCTTTGTGTTTGTTTGTTTAAATGGTTTATGAGTTGGACTGGGTGTGAATGTGGTTTATGGAGTGCACACGATAGTGGAAAAAATATCCAGTGTTCATTAATGATTTACACAACTAGCACAGACACTGTGTTCACTTTGTAAACACAGAAGACAGATGGCCTGCGTAACTGCTGGTTTAACCCAAGATTCTCTATTAACATCTTTTGGATTTTTTCTTGCTCATTGGGTGCTTACAGATAAGTATATTTATACATAATTTGGGACTGAAAACATTGTACTGCATTGTGAAAATATATTAATATTAATAAAAATGAATATTACACAATAAGAATGAAGCATACAGTGAACTAACGTAGATGGATGTGACAGAGTGTCTGTGTTGGTTAGTACAGTTTAAATGTCTTTATCAAGCTTTTAAGGTTAGACTTACCAACCACTGGTCACCTCGGTATTCCTGGCAGGGTGACATCCACACACATCTCACAAATATGTGACATCTGTATTTTTTTAGACTAAAAACAATACAGACATAATGCAAGAAAAGTCTAAGTTTAGGCAACAACTGTCATCAACAAAGTGTTACACTACTTTTACCCTGTAAATCAAGTTAACTTTTATGGTCTTTTTATGATGAATGCATTGTGTTGTAATCTGCTAAATAAATAAATCTGAAAAAAGATAATATCTAGATTTCCGTGATGTGATGTCTCACGTTTGTTGTGCTGTAAGTATGTAAATAAATTCTCAGTATTTACAAAACAATTAATTGTAAATATTTAGATTTAATTAAATGTAAGTGTTTAACCTGAACACCTTTTTGCTAATCTAAAGTAGCAGAGATACTGAGTGAAACTGATATTAGAACAATTTTCATACAGCCACACCAAAGTCACAAGCAAATAACCACACAAAAAGCCCTGCACAGCATTGTACAGAATTTGTCAATAAAGACAACAAACACCCTTATTTAAATATACCACATTAGTATATGTCCCAAAAGTTAATGACTTGATTTAACCTATTCTGAACTCTATTAACACGATTATGTAAAATATTTTAATAACATAAGAAACATGTATATATGTTACATTCAATTACATTTTTTAGAATAAGAAGCAGTTTACTTTTGCAAAGTAGAATTATTGTATATTTAGATTGCTTTTGCTGTGGCATATTAATAAAACAGCATTTGGGGCCCATTCATAAACTCTAACTGTTGGTAAAGACTATATCTGCTAAATTGTTACTGATGAATTATTTTCCCAGTCCTGAAATGAAAACCCAGGATACAGGGGCTCAGTGAACGTGGTCTGGATTCTGTGTAGGAGGGTCATTTTGTCAGTAACATTGTAAAAGGACACAGTTCCTGCCTCCTTATCAAGAAACACTCCAATTTTAGAGACCAATGGAATGTTAGTCTTCTGGTTATTGTGCAATACATGACCATTAGCTGTTGTGAAGTCACATTTCCAGGATCTCTTATTAGACCCAAAGGTAAAATTTCCACCTTCACTGATGTTGTCATATGAGAATGCAATGGAGCATCCTGATCCTGTCCACGTAGCTTCAAAATAACAGCGTCCAGACAGTGTCTTATCACACAACACTTGGTATGTAGCCCTGCTGTTACAACCGCTGTAACAGTTACTGGATCTCCCATATATATCATGGGCCACAAATTGTGATGTGGTTTTCTGCCTTGACACAGAATTGTTGCGTATCTTTAGCTGGTTACAGGCCGACGATGCATTCAGATTCAGTTTAGAAGAATCTGTTGATACACCACAGAACCAAAATACAGTTACAAAAATACCGTTCCTGAATCTTGAATATGGTTATGTTCACACACAGTTTGGTTGTGTGTAAGAGTGACAACAGCATTATATAACCGAACTGACACCAGTAAAATGTCTCAACAGCACGTTTAGGCTTTACTGTAGATCCAGTTTCTGTCTTCCACCAGAGCTGCACTTAATACTCAGTTATAAATAAACAACAACATCCAACACTGCTGTTGGTTATTTAAGGTTTGGCATTTTTTAAACAACTTTGTGTCATATTTGTGATAAAACTGTCCTTTAGGAAACTTCTTTTAGTCACTGTCATAGTTAGACCCACAGCTGCAGAACAGAAATCAATTGATTTTGGTTGTTCATTCATACACACAGTATTCATTTTGGAAGTCATAGTAAATATGTTAGTAAATCAGAAACATTAACTATGACTGCAGCCTATGTACAGTGTGCCTTCCATAAATATTGAGGCAGTAAAGGACAATTTGCTCTGTTTGCTGTGGATTCAACATATCAACACAAATATTTTACCAATTTAGAAGAACAGCAGAGATTTATCCCTGAGAACACACATAAGCCAAGATGAAGGGAGCTGGCTCTGACAAAAAAAACTATGAAAAATGTCCAAAAATGTGACATTTTGCACATCTGCCTCATATTTGTCTTTTAATCTTTAAAGATTCTTTTGACTCCACAGCAAACAGAGCAATTTTTTTGCTGTCCCAATACTTATGGAGAGCACTGTATGGTCAAAAACATTACTACAAAGTTACATAACATAACTTACACATAAGAAACTCTTCTCTAGTCTTGGGTTGAGATGGCAAATCTAAGAAATAAACATATATTAAGTATATATCTGTTTCTGGGTGTTTTGTTTAAAAATCAAAGAAAAAACATTGACTTACATTTTGTGAGTATATTTCTGCTTACCATTACATGGACAGTAGGAACTATTAAGATAAACACAAAATATTGTTTTTGACAATAAACATAAATGACAAAATTCTCTCTCACACAAACACACACACTCTTTTAATTCCAATTCAATTTAGCTACGAAAATGAACAAATTTAATGTAAAGAAAACAGTCTGGATTTAAATCCATTTTTTTATAACAGACACATTAAATATAATGGTTGGCTATAATAAACATCCCTAAATGCTGGTGAAAACAGGTCAAAACAAGCTAAGCTCTATAACCCTATTACACTAGTAAACATTAGCCTGTGACCCACCCCACACGGGTCTGTGCTACGACCATTAAGACCTTAAATCATATTTTTTCAATAAGCTGCATAAGACATGAAAGTGGGGTCGGTGTGATTTATAAATCTTGTTCATGCCTGACAGAACGTCATCTCACCTTTCTCTAATATCCTGATGGTATCTTGTTCACAGAGGTCATCCAGCTTGTCCTTCAGGTCAGTAAGACATGACTGTATTTCATCAAATGTCAGATGTTTGTTTACAGTAATGTTGTGCACATTTGAATACTGGCATTGGGAAAAAGAGGAAAACTTCTGTAGATAGAAAAGACGGAGAATAAATCAGAAAAAAACAAAGAAGAAAAAATCTCAACATAAATAATCATAAAGCTTCTTCTGTTACCTGAATGAAATAAATGTCATCCACTATCTTGGAAATCTCCTCCAGTTCATCGTTTCTCTTTATCAGATCACTGATTTCTTTCTCCAATGAATTTATATGCTCCTCAACCACTCCTACTTCTGCCTTTTCTTGACTTCTGATTAGCTGTGTTATCTCACTTTGTTTGTTCTGTATGGTTCTTATGTGATCAATAAAAATCTTATTACTGTGTTCCACTGTTGTCTGTGCAGATTGCTGCCAACAGAAAAATGTGAATAAAAAAAATTGTAAATGAAATAGTGAACATGCAGATCATAGCAGTGGTTTGTAGAGTTTGTAGAGTATATTTGCAGTTCAAATATACAATTAGCTGTGACTGATGAATGTCCTCTAGTAACGCCTGTATTTTATCCTGTTTGTGGTGTTCGGAAAAATGTGGCACAAGGTTTAACAGTTTCAAATAAACGTTTAAAAGCAAACTTTCACTGCTCCGAGTTAGAATCATTACATTTGCATATAGCACAGCAATTGTACATCAGATTTATATCTGTTTTGCAGAGATACCAGTGTATAAATGTAAACAAGCAAAAACACGTAATCAGGCAAAAATCTAATCAATCAAGAACTAAGAGGTAAGCCCTTATGCCTCAAGTCTTTGTAAAGGGTGTCAAATGATCCATAAACATGTTCTGTATATTTTTAGAAGTTCTGTCGATAATCATTTTTAATTTCTTGGTTAAAAATGTAAATGTTTTGTGTTGTAGAGATCTGTGATTTTACTGTTGTAAAAGGGTTCATTCAGTTAGTAAACTACAGCAGTTCTTTATTTTTATTTTCTGTCATCATTAAAAAAGCTTGATAGGCTTCTTTAATACATAAAGTTTTGGACACACTTGACCAAATTAATATATAACGTAGAATATAACATAATAGCAATAGCAATGATAAAGAATGTGTACTAGTGTTATCACCCCAAAAAGAACCAGTGCAAAATCTATTATTTCAAATTATAATAAACTATAACATACTACATCACACTCACTTTATGGGCATCCATGGCTTGTCTTAACTCCTGTACCTTGTTTTCTCGCTGATTCCTTTCTGTTTGTATGCTTTCCTGATTTGATCTTAACATGCTCTGTGAATAAATTTGTGTTAGTTTGAAATAGGCATTTATTACAGTTTGTGATGAAGTTTTTAGTACATTAAAAATAAATATAGTAAATTTCAAACTTAAAGGTAGGGTAGGCAATTCTGGAGAGAGGCTAACAATGTCACACCAAAAACGATTCTGCCATAACATTAATTATATATTGCACCACCACTTCAGTGGAGATCAGAAAGAATGGAGCCTCTATTCAAAACATTGAACATGGACAAAGTATGAACAGTTTGAGTTCCTAATATAATTAACTATGTATGTATCTTCTTCCATCTGTTGACAATTAACCTACTGTTAGTTGTTAGTTGCCAGCAGCCAGTAGTTAGTTGACCAATTAACTACTGGCCATTAACTACATGTACAACCCCAAATCAGAAAAAGTTGGGACAGTATGGAAAACACAAATAAAAAAAGAAAGTAGTGATTTCTAAATTTACTTTGACTTGTATTTCATTGCAGACAATACAACAGCACATTATTTAATGTGTTCCTCATGATTTTTATTGTTTTTTCTTAAAAAAAAAAAACAAAATTCCTATTTTGGTTCTTGCAACACATTTCAAAAAAGTTGGAACAGGAGCAATTTAGGGCTAGTAATCAGGTAAATTGGTTAAATAATGATTTGAAACAGGTGATGTCAACAGGTGGTTGTAATTATGATTTGGTATAACTAGGTAGACTTATTAGTTGCCTTACCTCCATTTGTTTTTTTGATGTTGCAGGTGAAGAAATTCTGTGGTTCTGATGGTTAATCAAAGCACACTGCACGCATATCAACTTCTGGCAGCAGTACAGCTCCAGTGGCTTATCGTGCTGAGAGCAGATCTGCTCCAGGAGATGTGGAGAAGCATCGACCAGTTTGTGCCTCTTCAATGCAGGAGATGTGTAATGAGATTGGATGTGATATTCACAGTAAGAAGCCACACACATCTGACAAAACTTGATGGCCTTAAGTTTGGTCCTAATACAGAAATCACACTCCACATCATCAGACCCAGCAGAACAAAGTAAGGGAGAGTCATTCCCAATGCCTGGTACTTCCTTCTTCATTTTCTCTACAAGTTCAGCCAGCACAATGCTTCTGTTGAGAGCCGGCCTTGGAACGAATATCTGCCTGCACTGGGGGCAACTGTAAACTTTTTTCTGATCATCCTGATCCCAGCACTCCTTAATACAGTTCATACAGAAACTGTGTCCACAAGCTGTAGTTACTGGGTCCTTCAGAAGATGAAGACAGATCGGGCAGTTAAAAGGTTTTAAATCATCTAAAGAAGAATCTGCCATTCTGCTGGAGTCACACTCAGAGGCTTGAACAATGTTGAAGAGGGTTGTTTCTGAAAAAAGATTGAGTACTTGCTCTGTTATTTTGTTTTATAGCCCCTGAATAATATTTGCCGAATCTGATTGGTTATCGCGTGTCTCGTGACCAGCGTCGTGACGACACACGCAATCACGATTCAGCGTCATTGACGTGCCGCCATGTTTGTTGTAGTCTTACATGCGGATAAGCTAAATAAGCGCAAAATAGTAAGTTTTTCTTCACAAACGTGTCGTTTCGTTTCAGAACCCACTGGTTCATATGGAGTAATGAGGAATGCATGCACTTTTAACATTATTTTGAGCTTCAAAATATAAAAATGGGACTATAGAAATGAGTCCCATTCACTTCCGTTATAAAGGTGGGAAGAGTATAATCATTTATTATTACTCTGACTGTGTGAGGCTGAAAGAAGAATGTTAGAAAGATGGAAGAAAGAGGCTTTTATGGGCAAAATATCATTTTGGGGTGGACATACCCGTTAACGAAAAACAAGTGTTTGAAAATAAATGTATAAATAAATGTTTCTGTTCTCTGTCCGAAACTGAGGTTAGTTTCAGTTTTGTTTACTGAGAAGAGGGCGTGGCCTATGGGAGTGCAGAATTTTAAATATTTTATTACATATTTATTATATATATATACTATATATATAATATATATATATTATAAAATATATAAAATATATATATATTTTGTCGCAAAAAAAAGATATGTTGATGGATATCGGTGTTATTGTGCAAATAAAACCGCTGAAACTCAGACGTGTACAGGTACCTGATGAAACAAATAAGGGCGTCTGAAGAAAATATTGAGAAAGAAGATGAATTCACCATGTCACCATAACGGCATCAAAATAAAAATAATGCCAACGAATAAACTACATTTCATTACCATGCATATCACAATGCAAATCAGCACCCTTCACTTGTAATTTCCGCGGCACATCATTCTTTCTTTATAAAAATTTAAATTACGCATGCAATTTAAAATATGTGACTTACCCCCGAGAAACTTCAGACTGGTATGTTGGCTGCTCATAAAAAAGCTTGCATGGCTCCACCCTGATATTAATTCCCACCTCCACTCCCAGCTCCACCTTTAAAACTGAGATCTGTTGTCTGATCTGTTATGTCTTGCGACTGTCTTCAGTGATACCAATTACTTTGTGATCATTAATAAAAATATACATTTGACATTTGAGTGGTAAAAGCACTTTTATTACCATTTTTGTGTGTCCCACATAGAAAGTAAAACTTGAATGCTAAATAGATTTGGTAATTGTTTTAAGTCTGAAGATCAGCTGTAGCTACATTGAGCTTAAAATCAGCCTAAACTAAGTTCGTGGGATTTCTTCTGCTCTGTTTTTCCACACACTTTCATCCATCTGATAAAAAAAAACACAAAGCATGACATTTCTCAAATCTACTTTAAAAAAAATAGAAAAGCTACTTCAACGACAAAACTTCAAGAGCATGTTCATGCTTTCTTAATAACTTTGTCATTTACAGAAAGCAAAATCAAAACAAGATCGTTCCTATGTGTTTTTAGATTGCATGGGAGAGATGGAAAAAAGAAAAGTTGGAAACGATGGAAAAACATTCAGGTCGAATCTGTTTTGACACTGCATGCTGCAAAATGATGCCCTGTTGCATCAGAGTTTTGAATTACAGGAGCACCTTATTCCAAAGAGAAGCTGATTTATAAAAAACCTGACGCATAAACACAAGAAAGTCTTTAACGCTATTCCGAATGAGAATCGTCATTTAGTATTTTGGGGGAAAAGTGACTTACATATTGGTTTGTCCCTCCACCTCTTTGTCATCAGGAACATAAATTAAAAGATTCTACCATTAGCAAAATGAATCAATATTCCCCCTCGTAGCCCATCCGTTCTCACTGTCTCTATAAATCTTCTCTCCCACATACACCAGATTAACCCACAATCTCTCCCATCAGTCCTATACTCTGAAAGCTGATCTCTGATCAGTGGTGTTTTTTTATGTGTGATTTTAGAAAGACTGAGTAATTAAGGGAGGCAAGGTTCCAGAGCAGTGAAAAACAGATAAGACAGAAGTGTGAAGGAAGAGTTGACATGTTTATTTCGCCTCAGAGCCTGGTGTGAATACAAAAGTTTTAGGTTCCCTCAAAAAAAGCTGATCCATCACTTGCAGCACCACTGCATAAGATCAGAGACACAAGTGTAAATGTGAAATAACATTCAGCATATAGAATATAAATGACCAAATAAAGAATACAATAACATATCTCTCCTTTATTTTTCTCTTTTATTCCACTCTGAACTTTTACTAGCCTTAAAGGCAAGACAAAGACTAACATCCCCCAATACACCAGGTAAATACAGATGACCTTAAGAACTTCATCTCCCAGCAGCCCTTGCCCTGCAGAGATGAGTGTAAGGTCACTTCTAGGGTCTCATCCACTGGGATATTACAATTATTTTGGCTCATGTTTCTACACCAAACACAAAAACAACAGCCCCAGGCATATTAACCTAAAAACAGATGAGCAACTTTATCATTGTCTTATTTCCCAGAATGCTTTGCAACAGTGAAGACAGTGAAGGCAGAGAAGACAGTGAAAACAGTTTTAAGTTGTACTGTTAAAGGCAAACAGAAAACTGATTATAAGCAACAGAAAAAAGACAATATAGTGATCACACTGAAAAATAAAGAAAGACGTAAGTCTGTATGCTTGGTTTGGGCCAGCTAAACAACATTTTGAGCCTAATGCCCTGTAATGTTTTATTTGTCAATATTACTGCATAGGACCAAACCAATCTGCTCCAAACCACTGACCCTATTAGTTTAGAAAACAGGAAATGAGCAAAGTTTAAAAATGCTCTCAGGTTTACAAATGGTCTGAGATTTTACTGGTTGACACATTGAAGTACTTGATACATTTTGGATTTATACATCACATATTCTGTCAGAACCTGAGATGGGTAAAGCTTAAAAAGTGATTCTGTGCTGTCTGTATGGCACAAACACACACACACACACCCAAGGCAACTTTTTAAAGACTAAAACGTGATAAGCCTCAGAGTCTTTTATTCTGGAGAAGATCTTTTTTAAACAAGCAGAAATAATCGCCATGATCTCACACAACTAGAAGTCTAGCTTTCAACCCCAGTGTGTGAGAATTCAACCTTCACAGGTTTATAGACATCAATATTGTAAGCAACATGTATGTCAATATCCACTGAGGTATCTCTTTACCAGTACAGATGTCTGCATCACCTGCTTCACTAAAGCGTGTTTCTACTTGAGTTAAATAATCCAGTTTGTATTTGTAAATCTTTTCTGTCAAAAAATGCTGCATGTTAAAACATCTTCAGATGGGCTAACATACAGCTGACTGCCCTGATGGGCAGTCGGGTCAGTTTTGTATTTGTAACCGTTCCTGTACGTTTGCTTTTTTAGCGCAATGGTTCTGCTTTGCTTCAGAACTACAAGATCTGTTGTGTGCCATGACACACTTTACAGAAGAAACCCTTCAAATCCTCTTCTATCAGAAGAAACTATAAATGATGTAAAATTATTAAACACTTGCACAAAAGGCACCGTCGTTTTTCCATAGAAATTGTTCTCCAAGCACCAATCTTCAAATACTGAGTGTGTTCTTGTATTAAAAACATTTTGTTCTCATTGACAGACCTAGACCATTAGATAACTATTAACCTATCATTTCACAGAAATTAATCCATTTCAATACTGCATTTTCTTAATTTTAAAAACAAATGGCATTTTGTAAAAGCTCAATGTATTTAAATGATCACGCCATTAACATCACAACAGCATTTATGCGGAATGAATTCTTAAAGTACTCATTTGAGTTTCAAGAATAAACCAGGAAAAAAATCAGAAACTGAAATCAAAATCATTATATCCTAGTTAAATATGAGTGCCTTGTAAACATTATGATTAAAATGAAAGGCAACCTAATAGTCCAGAGTGAAAATCCACAGGACCAGTGGGTCATTTCATAGAAAAATGAAAAAACAAACTAGAAAACCAGCTAAGCAGCTGAACAAAATTGTTCATTGCCAAAATTCATACCAGACTGTACACCTGTATTTAACTGCAGACTGATCACTGAGCCAACACATCCAGTTTAAAGAGGAACACTTTGGTTCTAAAAGAAATCGTAGTATTTAGGGCTTGAACACAGCAGTAGTTAATGTAGTTACGTGTACATGCACAAGCTCGTCCACACACAAAAGATCATCTCTTAACATGTGCAATATCATATGTCATCATTACGCTAAAACACACAGTAATGCAGTTAGCTAGCAGCCGCACACACTCCAACAAGAAAACCATTACTCACAATCACCACACCCACACACACATATATATTTACATTAACTCTCACACTCCTGTTTGTCTTCTAAGTTTAAATTATTATATATGTATGCACATAGTGGAGAACATTTGGCAACTGATGATTAATGATGGTTGAACTCGCACAGTTTAGACTCAGGTGTGACTTTATCTTCTAAAGTTATTTTTTGCATATGAGCAGAGAACACACACAAACCTTCTCCAAAAGCGTAAATGATTGCTTATAATTTCAGTGCATAGAATTATGTGGTTTTCTCTCTTTTACTTGATGTTTGTTGTCTATCCCTGTAGTGTGTAAAGTTCACAATCCTTCTCCACCAATAGAAGCACAAACACCAGTTAGATGGATGTTGGATGCAGGGTAAGTTAGTATGTTTCCTCCATTGGTGCACTCATGGACACCCTGGATTTAGGATCCATCATCATCTAATTCATAACCGGAATCTGCAGAGTGGAGACAAGAGACAGGAGATTATGTTCTTTCCTGAACTAAATAAACACAAGGTCTATAGGAACATCTCAAACTGTAGTGACCCCAAAAGGTCATCACATACCACTGCTGCCCATTAACTGTATGGCACTGATGCAGTGTTCCTCATCCTCCTCTTCTTCATGTGTAGGCTCTTCATACAACACCGGCCTGCTTTCCACAACAACAGAATTCTGGGCAGGAGCATCCACTAGAAGGCCAGACTCTTTCTGGAGGTAGAGCAGGAGGAAGAAAAAAAAGGTAAGAACATGGTCAATCTTGTGTATTTCTACACATATATTGTGTAGTGAAATAGACATATACCAAGAGAGAAAATACAGTACAGGACTTGATTTCATTTGTTTCATTCTATTCAATATCTTTAGGCTGAAGTGCAAAGTATTTTCAGAGATGGAGTCTGTGATTAAAGAAAACCCAGACATTTCTGCTTGGAATTACATGCACTGAAGAGTTAACAGATAACCCCTGTAAATGAAATTATGAATGAGAATACAGTCAATCAAAAAGCTCCATTTCCCCTGTTGCCAAGTAATGGCAAAAGGTTGCCTAGTTACCAACAATGCAGAATTTCAACCCCTTGTGGCAGCATTTTTGCACTGGGTTCAAAAGAAAGAGATGATTATGCATTCACACACACATGCACGCACACACACATACACTTAGCTCTCTAAATCGGGAGATACCACAGACTTCTGTTTTATATACGTTAATTGTAATGAATATAGTCTACCCCTAGCAACCAACATCTGCATTTTTACAGTTAAGGAAAAAATTCCTTAGGTTATAAGGTAGCAAATAGAAACCCAGAGAGCAAGACAGACAGATTAAATGACTAAAAGAAACAGACAGTAGGAAAGAGGTGACAGAATCATACACGCACAGCCAGGGGGAGTGACAGAGCAACTCTACAGCAGTCTATGGGCAACCACAGCAAAGGGCCAGCAGAAATAGAGATAAAAGAATAAGTGTCATAAATAGGAATACTCAGTCCAGACCTCAGCAGCCCACTTTCTGTTAGAGTCATGGGCAGAAAATTACTACATTAGCTTATGATACAGTCACTAAGATCAGGGCCTTTGAGTCTCTGCTCAGCTCTTGACTGCTGATCCCAGACCAGCTCTCTGGCTCAAAATAATTCTCTAAATTTAGACATGAAAGGGAAAAACTTTGCTTCTAGGTCAACTTGATATGATTTCCTTAATGCTGAGGATGAACTAGGTGAAACTCTGGGCCGGAGAGCCGTTTGAGAGTTAAAGAAATTGATTTAATATCTTGACAGAACTGCCAATATTCTGAGCCAGTGTGAAGGTTATTGAATTAAACTCACTTACCTGGTCAAGGGCCAGCTTCTTGGAGGGCTGCACACATATCAGGGGCTGTAACCTTGGAGACAGAAAGAGAGAGAGAGAAAGAGAGAGAAGCATGATCATTAAGTGAAAATGGCTTCTTTCTTAATTAGAGCCGCTCAGACCGTTGTTTTCTAAGGAATTCTGGATAAATGTACGGTTTCTAGTTCAGTACATTGTCTAAAAGTCACTGATTCATTCTAATGCAAATCCTGACACATTATTTAAATGAATTCCCTAAATGTACGCAATTTAAATTCTATCAGCCCAGAAAAGCAAGAATTTACAGACCCACAGAGACTTTACCAACCCTCGACTCATAAGGAATGTCAGGAAATTCAGGAAAAAATTGCTGTTTTACAGATATAAAAGGGGTGAAGAGAGTGTATGTTTTTTGAATCAAGCACGCTCTCATAGGTGGTAGACATGCACATATCCTGTCTTGAATCAACCATCTACCTCACATCTCTCACTGTGAAATTCCCACAGGAATAAATGTTGCATTTGAGATCAACTGGCAGCAGAACGGGACAGAGACAGAAGAGAATCCAGAGAGAGAATTTTTCCACACAAACATTTCCAAAAAACATACAGTGGCACAGTTGGAATAATGAGTTCACTCATTATTCCAAAGAATGTAAGATATGTTAATGAGGTATGATGCACTACACCCGCAGCATAAATAAGCGCTAATCAGAATCATATGATTCTCACAATGATTTGTCAGGATATGCAAAAGAGATTTCGCCCTCGTGGGACAAATTCTGTCTTTATATAACCACAAGACCTCAAATCCAACCAAACATTCATCTTATGCTCAACTGAAACACAAACATTTCTCTCACAGACAGACAGGCAGACAGTCATGTAGTGTATGTACATGTTTTTGACTCGTTCAAAATCTCAATTACAAATGCCAGGTCGACAGTCGGGCCCCTCACGACCCAGCATGTGAGTGTCCTATCCATGCTGCATTGCCTTCTGGGATTGGAAGAAGTACTTGGCACGGCAACAACAAATCAGAGCCAAAACACAGTGACAACATTCTTTTCCTGAGAAACAGACTGTTCCACACGCAGACACACACCACAAGTATCCCACATACGTCAAAGGCTGTTACATTGTTCATGCAACTATGCGGACCAATTATTGAAACACTGAATGCAACAGTAATGATGTGGCGTTTGTGTACGCCCTCATTTCAGAGTGTTCATTTTGTGGTTATGATGACTGGATTGCTTAATAGGGGCAGTTGTGGCCTACTGGTTAGAGAGTCAGACCTGATTGCAGAATGTTGCTGGTTTGATTCTTAATGTTGGCAAGAAACAATTGAGGGCACCTTACCCCCCAGTTAGTCGCTGGGTGCTGCAGTTCTGCCCACTGCTCTGGGTATGTTTTCACGGTTTGCAGTGTGTGTGTTCACAACTCACTACTCCAATGTGTGGCCATTAACATGATGGGTTAAATGCAAAGGTCAAATTCTGAGTATGGGGTCACCATACTTGGCCATCATGTCACTTCATTTTCCCACTGAACATTCTGCATCACTTCTTCACAGACACTGAATGTATGACTGAGGGGCTGACTTCAACAGGTTTTATTTAACTGAACTGAGGGTGTATGACACCAAACCGACAAACTGACATTACTGCTGCAGAACTTGAGCAACTAAAGTTCACTTCTCATCAGAAGAAAGCTTATGGTCCCAGATATAGAGATAAGGCTCTCCCTTTTTCTCAAAGATGACAAAATGTCCTCTTTTTGGGGTCAACTCAGCCTTGAGAAAAACATAACTTTCATCTCTCTGGCAGCAGAGTAGAAAGAGCTTAAAGAGAAAGAGCCTATAGAGAAAGAGTCTATAGAGAAAGAGCCTATAGTAGAAAGAGCCTATAGAGAAAGAGCCTATAGTAGAAAGACCCTATAGTAGAAAGAGCCTATAGAGAAAGAGCCTATAGAGAAAAAGCCTATAGTAGAAAGACCCTATAGAGAAAGAGTCTATAGTACAAAGAGCCTATAGTAGAAAGAGTCTATAGAGAAAGAGTCTATAGTAGAAAGATGCTATAGTAGAAAGAGTCTATAGAGAAAGAGCCTATAGAGAAAAAGCCTATAGTAGAAAGAGCCTATAGAGAAAGAGTCTATAGTAGAAAGAGCCTATAGTAGAAAGAGTCTATAGAGAAAGAGCCTATAGAGAAAGAGTCTATAGAGAAAGAGCTTATAATAGAAAGAAAGATGGTTGACTAATGTTCTCCAGCATTTTATCAGTTTATCTAGATGTTTCCTTTTTGCAATGCTTTAAAGATGATGAATTAAAGAGACACAACCTCTCTGTATGCTGACAGAGTTAAGACGGCACACTGTAAATCTCTCAGAGAACCCATGTCTCTAAAATTAATCTCTTTTTGTGTACCTATTCTTTACATTTTGGAGAAATAAAGGTACAGACACAGATCTTTTGATTGTTGTTTATTAGCATCTTGCACCGTGAGCATTGCATTATTGCGAGTTAAAAACAGTTTAAAAACAGCATGCTGAAACTCCTGGGACCTACTTGGCTCCATCTAGTAGTTTTTTAACACAAGGATGTTCCTGTAGTAATCTGTAAGACCTACGGTCAATAATTGTAACTCTTAAAGCTGCAAAGCGTAACTTTCACCTCTCTACCGGCATCTCTGTTTGAAACATAAAATTGCAGGTTCCTTTACTTTTCATTATAGATGTTGAAGTCAAATGAAGCCAAACTGACACTTCCTGAGAAATCAGATCCGATAGCTCAAATTGTAAACCATTATTATAAACGTACCGTTGTGAATCGTGGTAAGATAAGGGCATCATTTCGAACACTGATCTGTCATTGCTCAATAACTGATTTTTGTTCATTTTTAATGCACAAAAAGAAAACAAGAATCAGACTGCAGCTTTAATCAGCCAATTATACAAGACTGACCAATCGACAAGCTGTTGATAAGACAACCAACCACGTTGTAGTTTCGCACATTTGTAGTTGAGGATGACAGTGTATTGAACATCTGTCTGAGGGAAAGAGAGAGGGGAATGTTTAATTACCAGATGTGTGATGGTGTGAGATGGTGAGTTCTGGCACTCCAGGTGTGAAATGTCTTTATGAGATGTTACACAGACTGATACAAAGGCAGTGTTGAGAAGAACAATAGACTGGTGTGCCACAAAAATGCACACCATCCAGCTCAAGTTCTCATAAACCTTCACCTCAAACACACAAACTCTAATGAAACCTTTGCCACCCCTTTTCAGAAATAAAAATCAGCCTTTCACTCTCACACACACACAGTTCTTATAATCTCCACGGTTCCATTTAAACGCTGAGCTCCGAGTATTTAAGAAGAAAAGAAAACGACCAGAAAAAGGGGGACAGAGAGGGGGGAAAACAGCAGGGGGCAATTATCCAAGCTATTTCTGGAAGAAAGCAAGAGAATGTGAGAGACTTATTAAATTTAAGGTACAGACACACGAGGGATGAACAGACTGGCAGATGGGTAGATGTACAGGTAATTGCAGGAGCATGTCAGAAACATGCTGTAAAAATACAGCAGAGGGGGCATAAATGGGAGGTTATGTGAGTCTGTATGTAACAATACACAATACCTCAAATATGTCATAGAGGGCAAACTTAACTTAGAGTACAATGGCTTTACTGTCAGAACATTATATGTGCACACATATACACTGGTTTTCATGTTTTATGGAGACATTTCATAGATGTAAAGGTTTTTATACTGTACAAACTGTATATTCTATCTCCCTACACTAACTCTACCCCTAAATCTAACCATCACAGAAAACCTTCTCCTCATTTAGATTTTCAACAAAGATCATTGTTTTATAAGCGATCATTCTCATTTATAAATTTGTTTAAAAAATGACCCACAGTGTCAACATTTACTGGTATTACTATAATTGTGGGGATATTTTGTCCCCATTACGTAGTGATACCAGGACCACACACACACACAAACACACACACACTGAACTGCAGTAAACTGGGTTTCTATGATAAATTCGGCTTCTGCTTAAAAAGGACTGGGCACCTTTTAAGACAGAATGAAAGAAAAGTGTGTTAAGGCTGGGTAATTTATTATTAAATATTCATGATGTATTTGCAGTGATTTGACTAGTGATAATTAGGCAAATTAAACATTGTGATTATCACAGTGATATTAATGAACTTTTTATTTGGTCATTAAGTTTTTCTGAAGAACAGTCATTAGACTAATTTCTATAATCCTCCCTTGTCTCACGACTTGATTGTATGAGAGCTACAGATAAAGACATTTTAAAACGTTTGAACAACGAACAACGGTAAAGCTGATTAATTTGTGAATCCAATCAAAATCTGTGTTGATTCAAAACTCTAATTCTAATAAACGTACAGTGTTGCATGGCGTTTTTCATGCATTAAAATGTTACAGTGAAAAAATACATACATGTATATGTATGCTCCTTTATATTATTATGAACCGTCAAAATGCTGAAAAATAATTTTTTTAATGTAATTTTATTTCTACACTGCTTCTATACTACTCAATAGTCATTAATAATCAACTAAAAAGAAGCATGGCAAGGAACATGGCAAGAAGGAAAGTCTGTAAGTGAATGAATAAAAAATGATTAAAACATGAAGGAACCTTTGAGCTTTAAAAGACATGTTACTGAATAATACACACTCCCATTCAGACACACTGCATTCTGTAAACAGACTCCAGACTGTTATTATTTGTGTGAGAAAAAGCAGGAGAGAGAGAGAGAGAGAGAGAGAGAGAGAGAGAGAGAGAGAGAGAGAGAGAGAGAGAGAGAGAGAGACTGAACTGCTTTTATAACAGGGTAATGGCTTTTAAAAGGTTGCTTACCTTTCCATTCACAAAAAACAAAACAAGAAAGCTTCTTTAAGAATGAATGATTCAACAGATCAGTCCTGTTCACTAAAACCATTCAGCAATGGGTAAAACGCTAGACATGGGTTAAACTGGCCACTCAAAGAGAGAGAGAGAGACAGAGTAAAAGTAAGAAAGAGTGAAAGAGCAAAAGCATGAAAGAACGAAAAATACAGAGTGAAAGAAAGTAAGTAAGTAATTCACAACACTCAGAAGGTGGAGCACACTGTGTGTGCAGGCCAGAGCCTTTCCGGTAAGAGAAAATATCCATTACTAATGACAACTCAGTAGTACAACACACACACACACACACATGAAAGGAAGGTGGCAGGGAGCGGACCACAGCGGGGCCTCACTTTAAATATGTACTCGAAACTTTAAAGTCTTTCATACCAGCATTTAGAGACTAAATATAGAGCAGATTGGGCTGTTCTAACTGACCATTTGCATGAGACTCTCACTCACTCACACACCCACAGTTCATTTAGCTGCACTGTGCTATTCTTATCCATCATTCAGATCTGCCCTGTAAGACACAAAAGGATAAAGGACATAAAGAGAGAGACACAGACACAGAGACCTTTCACGTTTGTTGCCCAACCCACTAAAGCTCTAGGAATTGTCCATTTAAGGGTCATGTATGAGGTCCTAATTAGCTTCTCAAGGAAAACTATAACAGATTTGTGAAATTTACAGTACTGAATATTTACCAGATCTACAAAATTACTTTACATTGGGAATCATGTAAAAACCCATAATTGTCTAATACGATTTCTCTTCTACATATAAAAAGGGTCCAGAAAATAGAACAGAAATAAAAAACCTTTTGTCATTGTCATTTTACAACAAAATTTGGAGTAGTGCTCTTGCTGGTTTCGAAAACGTATGATAAAACAATAACAACAGAATATGGCAATTACAAAATCAGTAGAGATTAAAAGTAAGGGTAAAATAAGAATAAGTAAAGATTATAAATTTAAATTTGTCTCAGGATGTTAAAATACTTCCATGAGATAAGCCCAAGTGCCCAAGTAACTAAAGTGACAAGTACTTCATTGAGAAAAGGGGAGTGAAGAAGCAAAAAAAACACAGGATTAGTCGAAAACAGACTGGTCCATCACAGCAGTGTACAAACCAATATTTGTGTATAATGATGTTAAAAACAATAACTGACCATTTTTACAGGCAACCTTACAAAGCTTCCCTAACAACAGCACCCTCAAAGCACAGACACTATAAAGAAATGTCACAGTCCTGCTGGTTTCCCAGCAAAATGTGATAGTCTTTTTTCACAATAAACTGTGATGGAGAGCACTGTTTTCTGGAACTGCATTACAGAGACAGCAGTTTTCTAGAACACACCATGTGCTAGCAAAGGACACGGTGACCAAACAATTTGGTGAGTTCGCATTGAAAGCAAAAATGTCACTATCACAGCCTGTCAATACACGTTTGATGTGTACTTTACAGCTATGTAGGGTAGGCTTTTGGACCAATCAGATTCTATGACAAAATGTTTTGTTGCTCATCACTAGTGACAGTCTGTTTTCTAGATAGGTTATAATCTGGTTTCTAGGTCAGATTGTGAAAGAAAATGTTTCTAGAACAGAATGATTGATTGAACAAAAAACATCTTGTAAGACAGGTAGGAAGTGAGAGATTAACAACTTCATACCATCTTCGGAGAAGACAGCTGGGGCTTCCTCTGGCGGCCCGTAGGGGTTTCCTTGGCCCCAGCGAAAAGTTTTTCCTTTGCTATTCTTTCTTCCTTTTCTGAAAAATAGAAACAGGTATTTTTGGTACAGTTTAAATCATTACATGTTTGTTTGTTTTAAATTAATTTGCCAAAGCAAAAAAGAACAAATGGTTTATTTTTCCCTCTCACCCACCTTTCTGTTTTTTGAGGTAGTCTCCATTTTGAATCATCTACGGCTCAGTCTTTATCTTCACTTCCTTCTCATTCAGGATCTACTAAGGAACAAGACACAAAATATCATTGCTCACTCTGTCGAAGCTGAACTTTATTCACTTTATTCTATTGTAATTTCATTAATGTCTGTATGTTAAATCTCTTCTACGATTAAACGATTTCAGCTTTATAGAATCTTGATGATGTCACTTCAAACACAATCTTACACAACCCTCCATTAGCTTTGGGTTCCGAGTGAATTAACGTGCCGTTACCATGGTGAGGTCAAAACTCACCCGATCGATCTTGTCGTCCTCGATACCGCTCAGGTCTAGCTCACCGTTTTCAGCGTCCACATCTGATAGAGAAAAACAAACAAGGATTTCAAAATATTCTGTTGTATCAAGAGACATAATGCTGACATCCAATGTCCTGTTACAAATTTTAGTAGCAATCACTTGATATTTGAACAGATTTGGGCACAGATCAGTGGTATAATTAGGATCTTAGGGGCTCAAGTGTATTTTAGAGACTTAGGGTTAGTTTTTGCCTTGTGTTTTTTGGTGTTAGGCTTAAGAGACCAATGAATATATCATTAAGAGTTTCAAGTATAAACAACTGGCCACTGTGGATAAAATGAATAATGTGTGAAATAGTTATAAATATAACATTTTTCACATTTACTTCATAAATAGAGATGAGATCAAATAACAGTGAAGATGCACCACTGGCACAGACATTTCATGTTTAATTATGATACGGTCTCAACACAAATGTTGCATCTGATTACAGCTGCGTAGTGTTGTGCAGTTTTGTTTCTAGGGTGAAAAACAAGGTTCTAATTGGACAGTTCTGGCCATAGAAAAAAGAAGCATAAATGGCTGTTTTCTCCAGGTAAAATCTAGTTAATAAATTATTTTCATAAGAGGAAACACATGCTGATTACGCTTCACCAGCTTTAAACATGCAGCATTTGTATCTGAGCTGTCATTTATCAGAGAACATTTCTCAGAGTCAGCGGTTATAAAAAGGTTAGTGAAGATACACTGAATATTCCATCACAGTCCAACCCAAAACCTTATTTAGAAATTCCCTCAGAAAAACACAAGGCAGACAGGACATGTACTCAAGTGTGTGTTTGTGCAAGTTTCCCTGTGGTTTCTGCCCTGCAGCAGGTCTTGCAAAAGACCTGCAAAAGTCCTATGGGCTTCTGAGATCATTATAACAGAGGTTCAACCATAGCAACTTCCAGGGCTATTCTCCTTCTGCCTGGCTTTCCTCTTTTCCAGGTCCAGTTCTTCCCTTCCCCCAGCCCTGGTCTCTTCTCTTTCTGCCTGGAGATTGTTGGCAATGCTTCAGAAGTTTGCTTTATAGAGCATCTCTCTCTCTCTGGTGCTGTAATGGGGATTGAGGGAGGGGGATAATAACAGAATGGGAGGGAAATTCTGGTTTCTCGTCTGTGAGCTGGAGGCCCTTAATGCCAGCAGATCCCATGAGTGAGGAAACCTGACCTTGTCTCGGCAATCAGATCTTAACACGCACACATAAAATACACACAGGGTTCCTCAACACTAAACATTGAAACACTGCACCATGACTCACATGTGTATGATGTGGTGAGCGTGAATAGCAGATATTAGTTACAACAGGTGAAATAAAACCACATCAGAGAGAGAGAGAGACGATACCAGGTGCAGCTGGATCCATAAAAAGTAGATGAATAAAATGAAGAGAAAGAGGGTTTTTGTCCGTGCCGGGGTTGTCACGATATCAAGAAACTGCAGCAGTCGACACCAATACTAGTTAAAATGTAATGATGTTTGGTACCAGTTTAGTGTTTCTCACAGAAGTTAGTCAGTCTTAGAAAAGGATTGAAACAAGTGTTGTAAAGTGTCGGTTTAGTGTAATGCCAGTCACACTACAGAAGCAGTATAATTTACTTTGAACTAAAGGACTGGTGCTTTTGACATCTGTTTTCCTTGTGTAATTTCACCTGAAAGCAAAAAATAACCAAAAAAAAAATAATTTGAGGCCAAGTGCAACCAATTACAGAGAAGAGAGAAGACAAATGATCCACTCCACCTAACAACCAATCATTCTCTCTCTTCATCTGTTCTTCCCTGTGATCTTCAATCCAAAACCTTTTTGTCCTGAGGGCAAATTTCTGATTAACACTGAACACACACAAAAACGCTAATGTCTGGTTTGACAGCGTGTGCGTGTGTTCAGGAAGAGTTCAAAGGCTCTATCTGTAACACCTGTTCAGTGTCAAGCACTGTGTCCGACTAAAGACATACAGATATTTCCGGATGGACACTTCCTTTCTTTCTGTCCCTGGACAATTTTTACTACTGAACACAAGCAGGGGTTCACCAAACGCAATCAATTGATAACGTCACTCAAACTGCCTGGATGGTCCAGAGAACAAGCCCTGAATGCCAGGGAAGAGAACGGATGGACAATGGAGATGCAAAGATATGTAATGGGGGGAGAAGTGAACAGACAGGCCCATTAAAAACTGAAACCTTCTTACCCCTGAGACTTCCCCAGGGAAACCCCTCGCCCACTCACCCACCTGCTACAGCCGCCTATATGGCCCAGAGGCTGAAGTGAAAGAAGAATGGTCGAGAGCGAGAGAACGAGAAAATGTCAAGAGAGAAGATATGCATGTGCTTTTTTTCACACTCTACTGTACAGAGCACAGATGGGGGAGGGTCAGACATACACACATACTCTGATATAATAAAATGTAAATGTAACAGCAGAGAAGAGGGAAAACGGTTAGAACAGATTTTATTCATGAGATCTCCCATTTTCACATGTTCAGATGCCCTTCAGGTGTTGAATCTAGACAGGAAATCAGCCTCGTGGGGGCCCGCACACAGATTTTTCTGTCAATGCATGTTAACGGTTCGGTGAACATGTCTATCACGTGGATGGTGGCTCCTGCAGTCGTTTGTTTTCGCTCTGCCACGCGTCTGTCAGTCAGTCACACTCTGATGATGTCATACTTCACACAGATTGCAGCGTCCTTGTCGGATGACATCACATTACTGTCAGAGCTTCAAGGTGACATTTTGGGCATTTCATTAGTGGAAAACGAAGCAAATAAATGAGTAACAAAAATGGAAATGAGAATTAATTAAACAGCGGGGAAAAACGGAAATGTAAACAACATAAATCACAAATGTCTCATGATGAAAAAACTAGCACAAAGTAGCTATGACAGTTTGACAGTAGTAGAATAATTTCATAGCTTAACAGTTTCTAAAACTAGTTTCTAATCCATCAAAGTCACAATTAGGGCCAGAATTGATAAAATATTCACATATATCAAACATTTATAAACTTGAGATGACTGTGCTGGCAGTACACAATTAAAGAAACATCATTATCTTAATGTGCTTTTTATTTGGCCATTAGGTTTCTTAAAGACTGCGTCATTAGACTAGTTTAATGATCACTCCCTGTCTTAAGTATGAGAGGTAAGGTAGGATAGATTTAATAGTGTCTCTGATTTAAACTAAAATCGTTTGAGAGTTTGATTCATTTCTGTAGTTAAGTTCAAACAGACCATTTAAATGAACTGATTTAATTCAATTTAACAATTCAGCTAAAAATGTTCATAAAGATCCCTAGCTGGCATTTAAACATAAACATTTCTATTTATTACTGTGTATTGTTTTATTTTGACATTTGTAATATCATGTACATATAAAAATGAAACCCCTTTAAGCTATGTGACGTGACATTATTCTAAGCAAGGTGTTTATGAACACCTTGTAAAAGACTTATTATATTGTAATAAGTCAGAATTATTATAAAGACTGAAAGTCACATCTGTGTCTTACAAAACCCTTATTAATGAGAATTACTGACTTTTTTACAGGCCATCTGTCCTCCACAAACCCCAAACAGCTGTCCAGAGGATCAGCTCAAGCAAGCATTAAGAATAAATGTCACTCACACACTTCTGCTGTGAAAGGCTCTCTCACCTCTCTCCCCCCCCCCATCTCCTCCCACTTATTCCTAGTGTAAATGAATAAGACTCCTGTCCTCTCCTGGTTTAAAGAAACAGGGAGGTTCTAGCAGACAAGGAGAGTTTTCTTAGGAGGAACTATATGGATGGACTTATGCCTCAATCCGGATCTGTTACAGAAACACAGGCCACATCAGACCTGATATTCTAAAACAATATCTTATGTGATCCAATCACAAGTGGTCAGCCATTTAAACCTGGCAGTAATGTGTCTCGAATGGAGAGGCTGAACAACAATTCAGATGCAAAAATTTAAGACCCTGTTTACACATGTATATAGATCGGATTGCTAGAACTAGATTGCAATACTGGGTGTAAACGGTCTCACAATTTGAAAGTAACAGAAATCAGAAGGAAAAAACAAAAAAAATAATAATCTAATGGATTGACTAGCCAATAAAGCAAAAAGACAAAACATAGACAAAATGCAGATGCTGCTACTTCCTGCTGTGTGGTCAGCAAGAGGGGTCAGCAAGGACAGTAAGTGGCCATCTGGAAGCACACACTTCTCTCTTTTGTTGCCCCTGTGTATTGTTAAGATCACAGGCCTTCCGCCCCCTCAGAGAATTACACGGCATCACACAGAAGCAATGGAAATCTCTCTAAAACACACACACATAATAAGGAAACCCCTCTGACAGCCTCAATGAATAGAACTGACTTTAGAAAAACAAAGAAAGCCAAAAAGAAAAGGTTACAAAGACAGGCAGAAGGAGAAAGAGGATTGGTGCCTACAAACACTATTAATGCTGCCTACAGAGGTACCATTTGAAGACATCACAGGCACACCCTGGGCGCAAAAGTTTCAAAAGTTAAGCATCTTATTAATGCTGTCTCCTAAGATACCTCATATTAGCATACTAAGCCAGAGCTGCATTAAACATTTACCCAGAATGCATTGTGGTGAGTGAAAACAAAAAAATGCAATAAATAAACCTATATTTCATTCATTACTTAATTGAGTATTCATTCGCTAATAAAAATGTCTTCACAATTTATTTAAATACTCGTTATTTGTTTCACTACATCTGAGAGGAGGGTTTTAAAAATGTGGCACTCACATGTATAATCAAAACCACACTCACGAACACACACACCCTCATCCACAGGAACTAGAAAACTCCAACAAGCAGCTTATTGTCTGAAACAGAACAATCAGCACACCTAAAAATAAACAGGGTGAACAGACAGAAAAAGAGCTGCAGCAGACAGTCTGAAAATCAGGCCAGAGGCGCGCGCACACACAAGTTTACTTATCTGTTTAAATGGGGACATTCCAGACTAGTTCAATACAGAGCTAGTTACAAACAGTATAACCTAACCAACAAGCTAACCCTATCTGAAAATTTTCTTCTGAAGAAAAATCTACTATATTTTTACAGCAATTTTACAAATGAGGATGTCCCCAAAAGGTTGGTTTTGCTCAGGTTCTGTCTTTTGGGTACAAATTTGTCCCTAATATATGGTTAAGTATCAAAATGAAAACAAAATACACTGTCCTTTTGTTACTTGGGATGTATTGTGTGTTACAAACATGTCTCCTTGAGCATGACATATCCTTTTGCCAACATTCAGTGCAGGGTCTAGTGATTTCACCATTACTCACAGAGATAAAGCAATCAAAATTAAAGGAAATAATTAAAGTGTTTCTAAAGTTATACAATGTTTACACAACAGACATAAACATCGGGCAACCAAGCACTGAAAAGCCCTCTCCTCTGTTCATGATTTACCCTCCGAATCCCACTTAAAAGCAAACCAAACACACACACACACACAGCACTGGCAGGTCTTACAGGAATCAAACGCTCACATAGTGTGTGGTGGTGAGTGGATGAAAGACAGAACGCTAACAACAAGGTGCTGTGTTCAATTAGTGTTTCCACTTCCTCTGCCCCATACTGTACAAATCATCCACAATCAGCACAGCCAATCAAAAACATGATAACACATTACATCACAAAATCTGACAACCCTCCAGCCTTCAATCCCTAGGGGCTTTCCAGCTGCAGCTCCTCTTCGAACAAAGTCTTTTTCTCTCTATAATTAACGCCCTCAGATAAATGCAACAACCACAAGTAATCATGCAATCATTTCAGATAAACAAATCACTTGTGTTCTGTTCTCCAGAAGCTGGTTGACTTTGGAGTGTGTGTATGAGCTGAAAGTGAATTAATGTGAAAGATTATAAAGAGTCACTCCGGTTCCACTCTCTTCTCCACATATGCCATAATGTGTGAATGGAAGGTGAATTTGGAGTGAAAGTGGATCAAATGTGAAAGGAACAAAGAAGACTCTAGCCTCATCCCTCTAGCCTCACCAAAAAGAAAATGACGTTTTTATTTACTGAACCTCATTTTTTTATTTTTGGGTGAACTAATCTTTTACGTTTAAACAGTTTGAAAGTCGACTGAGCCACTCTCTTTCCACTCTTTTTCCTTTCTTATTTTGGTAATGGACTCGGGCAGGCCCAAACTGGCCGCAGTGGGCAGCATTCCAAGCAGCAAAGCTAATGAGGGCCATTTGGATGCAGAACATTTTTCTCCATCTTACTCATGTTCATCCCCACCTCTATCCAATTCATCATAACTTGCAGCTCCGCACAGGTGAGATGCTGCCGCCCTAAGCTCTCCATCCACTCCTTCATCATCACCAGCAAGAATACTAGAGGATGCCATGGAAATGGCATCATCTAAAAAAGGGAGGAAGAAAAAAAATCATCAACCGCTTGAGTCACCCTGGGATCAACAAATAAAAGTTTTAATAAAAAAAATAAAAGTCACAGTGACACATCTCATCAATACACTCAATATACTGACAACTGCCTCTTAGCCGCATGAACCAGTGTTGTAACCATGAGAAATAACAAGAATCAACAAGCTTGCTTTAAGGAATTAAGGTGGTTTTATTTTTGCACTCAGTAATTTTTCCCTCATTAAAATGTTTCACACAAAACAAATGCACTTTTAAAAAACATGTTTAGAATCATGTACACACTCAAATGAAGATCTATTCATACCAGATCTATATATACCAGATTAATTTTTTTTTTTATTATGCTATTATTCTTTTTTATTAATATATTATTATGTTTAATTCTACACATAATGGATTGCCTCTTGGGAACTGTCATTTTGAAATACTTTCACCAAATACTACTGGCTGTCTCTTAGCAACCCAGCCATTATTAGAGATGTTGGAGACTTGCAGAATAAATTTACAATAGCTGACTTATAATTTCAACACATTTCTCCTTTACATTTTTTCTGTGGGGGCAGTTGTGGCCTACTAGTTAGTGAGTCAGGCTTGTAATCAGCAGGTTGCTGGTTCGTTTTCAGCGCTGGCAGGTAGCAACTGAAGTGCCCCTGAGCAAGGCACCTTACTCCTGATTGCTCTCCGGGTGCAGCAGTGCTGCCCACTGCTCCGAATGTGTGTGTGTTTACGACTTGCAGTGTGTGTTCACTCCTCACCAGTGATGGGTTAAATGCAGAGGTCACATTTCGGGTATGGGCTACTATGTCTGACAAATATGTCACTTTCAATGGCTTCAGCAAGTGTGGATAAGCTATTCGGCCAGCGCAACTTTAAAGTACTGAATGCACCTTTAAAACTAGAATCATTTTGGTAATTACAACATTCACCTCAATTTGAAGCTTTGCTGTGATCAAGCTAAAATGGAGAGAATTACAGTAATTATACAAACACACACTAAACCACATCACAACACACGTCCTCAAAAAACACACTTGAAAAAAATGCTAAAAAACATGCACAAAAAGACAAACTCAGACACGCACACACACAAACACTCCCACGCTCACAGCCTTAATTAGCTCCCTCCTGTAATCACTCCATTAGAGACATCACGCATGAGGAGGCACTGGATCTCTCACTGTGGGTACTGTTGAACAGGGAGCTAATTGGATGAAAACGTAAACAAAAAATTTCTACAAGTGGGAAGCAGCACTCCACTTCCTGAAGACAATGTTGAGCTGTTCTTTAGGCGAGCAGCAGTTCTCACCAAACAAGAGTGATTCTGATAATACCATGATCATTAGACTACGGACACGTTGAACACAGACACCTTGGTTGTGTATGAATGTATATGATTGTGTGTCAATGTTGTACCTTTTCTGGATGCATAAACCCCCTGAGGTTTGGGCCTACAGCTCCAGCTCGATTTCAATCTCATCCTGATATCCACAGATTTCACACACACACACCGTCAACACATCCTTATTCAATTAACAGTTTAGGGTTGGTTCAAAGATCCATAATGCAAATTAGAGCATACATTCATGTTACCTTCAGTTTCATGGACTTTCTTAGCAAGCTCCTTCTCAATCTGTTTAAAGGATTCAGCAGAGAAACTTTAAGACTCAGGTCTTATGCAAACTAGTTAATGTACAGTATAATGAGAATGATGGATACTTCCACGTTCAAATATGTAAATTAAAAGTGTCACGTGATCAGTGACCTGTTTTAGTTTTTGCTTCCTAAGTCCAGCCGTGCAAGAGGGCGGGTCACACTCCTGCTCCAGGTCCACCCTCATAAACTCCTCAATAGTAAGCTGACTGGTGGGCATGTCCTCAAACTCATTCAGCCTGTCAATCAAACACAGCAAGGGTTAAGACACAAAACTTCATAGCACGGGGCCTAAATACCAACAATCCTTGAGCAACATTAATTCTATAATATTAATGTCATTATTACGTAAAAATGATAGTGATAATATGAAAATATTGAGCTAGAATGTAATTACTGTTTACATTCACGGCTTTCGGACAAAACACACACTGTCACATTCTGTGTACGTTTGTTTCAATATTTTCTTCTCTGAAGATGAAATCTCACCTTTTCCTCAGTGTGGCCTCACACACTTTCACCACATAAATCACTTCCTTAATTGTTCGACAGAACTCATGCATACGAGCGGCAACCAGGAGAGCTGTGAAAAACACGAACACACACACACTTTTAGCAAATGCACGAAAGAACAAGAAAGAGGAGGAGAGAGAAACATAGTTAAATATAAAACTTTAATAGGCTTTTTTGGAAAAGTGCGTCCTCTGTACCTGCTTCCCTGCTGACTCACCTCAGGCAGAACAAACAGACATTAAATGCACCTGTAATACTGCAGAGTTTCACTCTGTTTCATTAAAGAAACATGAGGAACCAGATGCACTTCTGAACTAAATGACAAACTGAAGAATGCCCAGAACCACCGCACAACTGTGGGCATGCATACTGTATAATGGTACTAAGGAACTGTAAAGCTCAATGATGCATTAAAAGTCAACAAGCTATTGGATAAGGTGAACCAATAATCAAAGAGCTATTTAGGTATTGTTTAGCAAAGTAACCCCCACTCACAATACAATCAATTCCTGATTGATTAAATCAAGTCAACTAAATATCCTGTAAGGATTCAATAAGAAATGCATTCTATTATAGAAGAAAAACTGGTTGTGAACTGGAATTCACATTTACTTTAATGTCAAACTAAGTTTAAACATCACAGTTTGCTGTCACATTCCTAAACCCTTATGAAGTTTACTTTAAAAGACTGCTTTGAGAAACAAAGAAGTAGTCTGCCCTGAACATGTCTCACTTCCTGCTTTCTACTGCAGCTACATTTTATACAATTACACAATTTCTGATGATACATACTCAAGTTCCTCAGCTACTGTACTGTACTCTCATTTACTGTACTGTAAATGAGAGTATCTTGAGCTTAGGTTCCTGGCTCTAGTCCAGAAAATGGCTCTAGTACAGAAAATCAATCCAATCTGTGTTCCAGCTATTACACAAGTACTGTTCAACAAGCTTGAGGCTTTCATCACATTCATCCTTCTTCGTTTGTCTATATTCTGGGTCTTTCTCATTTTCTTTCAGCCTGTCTGTCAGTCTGTCTCCCTCTCTCTCAAGTGTCTGATCTCTCGCTCAGAAACAAACTCTTTAAGGCTCACGCTTCCTCTTTTCTCAGCACTGCTCCTAAAAGATTAATGGCAGATTAATTATTCAGATTTTGCAGTGACGGGGGGCAGAGAAACCCAAGCTGAGAGGCAGGAAGAGTCAGTTATTCTAAAAGCTTAATTACTGTACAGAGTGAGACCCTGCTTTAATGTTTACACAAGACAGAAAGTGTAGCAGGGAAATTTTTATTGATGATGGTTATTGATGAAATGGCATCAGAAATGAACCACACTGCATTTTCTATGTAATTAGGCTTTACACTTTCAGAAATTCTCTTTAATCAGGAGTGATGTGTAATTATGAACCAGCTTAAAGATGCATGACCTAATGTAATGTGTAATGTTACACATTACACATTATGTGGGGCCCATCAGGAAGGTGAGTATGGTTTGAGCAATTGTTATAGATATCCTACATCCTACGACAGGTACAAAACTTTTACTTTTGGGAGGTTGGTGGAGTGTAAATTTTCAATTTAGGAGAACTGAACTGTGGATTTCTCAGTGATGGTTTATGTGCTTTTGCTCGTGTAACAAAGCAACCCTTTACTAGCTTACACCATTAAAGAGGTCGCAACATTAGGGGAGGGTTGCCATGGTTACCTGCTCCGCAGAGGCCTGAAGGTCTTCGTCCCGCGTGCATCCAGCCTCTTCATCCTCTGCAGGAGACGCAACGCTGTCATGGAAACCTCATGACTCTTCTCTCCGAATTCCAACATTTGCGCAAAAAGCGAGGGATGTAAAGGCACGGATCTGGACCAAACAAAACTCTCAGATCACACAGACAGGCAAAGAACTTGTAAACTCTGTTGCACTCTGGAAAATTCAGGAATTTCATCCGACCAGCATCAAATCTGACTGATAAGGCTGTGTATGTGCGTTGAAGGCATGCTTTCATGAGAAAACTACTACTCATGATTACTGACTATTAGTGTGGCACATGATCACCAATTTGGGGGCAGTTCAAAAGCAATTAGTGAACTTTCATGGTACCATCCCTGATAAATCCTAATTATTCTTGAACTCAAGAGACCTCAAAACGCCCATTAATAAACCCCTGCAGAGTGAGCAACGCTTAAAAGTAGCTCTAACAATGCATGAACAGATTTTCTATCCAATCTACACTACATATGTTCACTATAAGCTGCTTAGATCCGTCGGTGGTGCCTGTGGGAAAAACAAGGGGGGAGAGAGAGAGAGAGAGAGAGAGAGAGAGAGAGAGAGAGAGAGAGAGAGAGATTTACTAACCTCGTCCCGTTTTAGACTCCATCACGACCGACTTTAACTTTGACATGAAAACAAAACACGCATGCAATATAGATTATGAAACTATTTCTCTTCGACTGAGGTAAGAGCGCGTCATATTTCCTCTTATTTGTTGCACCGGTACGTCGTGACGTAAGAGCTTTACGTTTACATGTTTGTAACATAATCCGGATTAAAATGTTCGCATGCGAAATATTTCCCTCGATGTTTTCAGACAATAAATGCATGCACGGACGCCTTTGAAAAAAATGTAGTAATTCAATCACGCTTTGATTTGTGTTTTGTTCTTGAGTTAAAAGTGAATGGCGAGGGTTAAAGACAAACATACGGATGGAGAAATACACGCACGAAACCAATTGGGGTACGAACGAACTTCGCATATCATACAACAAACGGGTCTTTTATTGGACTGCATTAAACAAATACGGCATGTATAAATATTAAGACTGTTTTCGGGTCGTCCCTGCATAGTCCACGGTAAAAATAAAAACTGGAAAAGGGAAGATGCAGCTTTCGGGAGGGAAAGGCAACCCTCCACTCCTGACGTCAGAGAGAGAGAGAGAGAGCAGAATAAACTCAGTCAAACTTCTTCATTTCGTGGGGCCACAGCAGAGACGCAATCTGCTCGGTCCTTATTTCAGACCACATCGGCTCTTTATTTGGACTCGGTTGTGGGATGTTTCGGTATATGACCGGGGAGGACGTGATAAAGGGAAAAAACGTGATTTTTCCAAATGGTCGATGCTCGTTTAATGCTCATTTAATGCTCATTTTAACAGCGTTCAAAGGCAGCGGAGGGTGTTTTTCCACAGGAATATATAAGCACGCTTGTTTCTGATAAAGTCTGTTGTTTATTATTTTTCTGTGCTGTTATTTTTTGTGCTGATGCCCGCTGCACCGGAATGCAGACTGTCCCATCATGGCCGGATCATGAAATGCGTGACTTTTTTATTACTGCTCCCCGAAACGCTTAAAAAGTTGAAAAGGGCGAACAAGCACTCCGGCAGGCTGTCCGTGTGCTATAATATCTTAACTCTTTCCCTTAAGAAAAGAATGGCGGCGGAACTCTACCCCGTGAACGACCATGCCCCGGTGCCGAAGACCGGGACCGTGACGCTGAGCCTGTCCGGGAAGAAGAGGAGCGCGGAGCCGGTTGCGCAGACGACCACCGCCGCGACACCGACCACAGAGCAAAACATCAACAACAACAACGTGGAGATTCCCAGCTGGCAATCTGCGCATCCGACTTTACGTGAAAGGCAAGCGATTTCTTAAATAACATGTTTTAATCAACTTGTCATATATTTGTGTTATGCATACGTATTGCACGTATGCATAAGCTGTAATAACATGATGCGTATCACTATAGCCCAAAATACAAGCAAATGCATCGTGTGAACGTTTCACTTTATCGTTTTGTAACTAAATAAGTACGTTTTGTGACTTTGTTCAGAAATGCACTCATGTTTAACAACGAACACATGGCAGACGTGCATTTCATTGTTGGTCCGCCCGGTGAGTCGGAGAGGATCCCGGCGCACAAGGTAAGTCCACGTCCGGTACCGCTCCCGTTATGATATCCCGTTATGTTATTTATCAGCGACTTCAAGACTAGATCAGACACTGACCGATTGTCTCTCTCAGTACGTGCTGGCGGTCGGGAGCTCCGTTTTCTGTGCCATGTTTTACGGGGACCTCGCAGAAGGGGACTCTGACATCCAGATCCCAGATGTGGAACCGGCTGCGTTTCTCATCCTGCTCAAGTAAGACTCACTAATCATATCCGGGCATTAATAACAGGGAGAGTCAGCTTTCATGCCAGGCAGCACAGATGGGTTCACCAAGGGAAGGAGTTGCCTTCTTATTTTAGAGCTATTGCAGATCTTTTATTGGATTTGGCATGATTTACTTTTTCCCTGGGAACATCGGAAGACCCATATTTAAAGGCAATACAATTATGATGGCCTGTCTGTCTGTTAAACAGATGAGCTTTGGTGAAGCGTTAAAGCGGCAATCTGTAACTGAGTAAAAATCAGTTTTTGAGCAAGTACATAACTGATCAGTGCTCAGCATGAGCTCTATACCTTACCCCAATCCTCACTGGTAAACTTATAATAATGATTTGTAATTTGAGCTGTCTGGTCCGATTTCCCGGAAAAATGTTGGTCTGGCTTCATACGTAATAAAAAGTACATAAAGTAACGTGCAATTTTATGTTGCAAACAGAGATGGTGGTAGAGAGGCAAAAGTTACGGATTGCAGCTTTAACTAGCTATTTTTCAGAGATGTTATTCTCCTCCTATGAGACTAAGAGAACTACTTAAAGTTTTCCCTTGAACTGTTCTTTACTAATCTCTTTTTTCTCTGTCAGATACATGTACAGTGATGAGATTGAGCTGACAGCAGACACAGTGTTGGCTACACTCTATGCTGCCAAGAAATACCTGGTGTCTGCTCTTGCTCGAGCATGCGTGGGTTTCCTCGAGACGAGTCTGGAGGCGCGAAACGCATGCGTGCTGCTATCTCAGAGCCGCCTGTTTGAGGAACCGGATCTCACCCAGAGGTGTTGGGAAGTGATCGATGCCCAGGCCGAGCTTGCTCTGCGTTCCGAGGGTTTCACTGAGATCGACCTACCCACACTGGAAAGCATCCTCCACAGGGAGACGCTGAACGTTAAGGAGGCAGTGGTCTTCCAGGCCATTCTGAGCTGGGCTGATGCAGAGTGCCGGAGACGAGGCCACAGCCCCACTCCGCAGAACCAGCGCTCTGTGCTGGGTAAAGCTCTGCATCTTGTGCGTCTGCCTTCCATGACGCTGCAGGAGTTTGCAGATGGTGCAGCACAGTCAAACATTTTAACCCTTGAGGAAACGCACAAAGTCTTCCTGTGGTACACTGCTGCAACAAAACCTTCACTTGGGTTTCCGGTTACGCCCAGAAAGGGTCTGACGCCACAACGCTGTCATCGGTTTCAATCTTCTGCCTACCGTAGCAACCAGTGGCGTTACCGTGGACGCTGTGACAGCATTCAGTTTGCCGTGGACAAACGCATGTTCATCGCTGGGCTCGGACTGTATGGCTCCAGTGGAGGGAAAGCAGAATACAGCGTTAGAATTGAACTAAAGAGACAGGGAGTGCTTTTGGCTCAAAACCTGACCAAGTTTGTGTCCGACGGTTCTAGCTCAACGTTCCCTGTGTGGTTCGAGCACCCAGTACAGGTGGAGCAAGACGCGTTCTACAACGTCAGCGCTGTTCTAGATGGGAGTGAGCTCAGTTATTTTGGACAGGAAGGGATGACAGAAGTTCAGTGTGGAAAAGTCACCTTCCAGTTTCAGTGCTCCTCAGACAGTACCAATGGAACAGGGGTGCAGGGGGGACAGATTCCAGAGCTGATATTTTATGCATGAATACTCGGGCTGATATAGTAAAGACAGCGGGAAGAATATCATCTGGAATTAATGCCTTTGCTCATAATGTAGCTACAAGACACTTCTGGTGGAGGAGGAAGGGTTTTTCTTTGATCAGATCTGTTTTTTATGTCTCACATATAAAGGAATGCTCTTTTATTTATTTCTTTAAACATATTGTTTTAAAACATACCATATAATTTAAGCTTATTTTATTTGTAATTATTCATACCCTGCCTGTGTACAGTAGAACATGGGCAGTTTGCACTTGAACTTTGGCAGCTTGCACTGTCTCGTTATTTAATGGTTATTTGTGAACAACTCGATACCATGTGACATGAAGAACACTGAAAACCATAAAACATTTAGCTTCTTATCATCAGTATTACACTTCTTTTGCCTACTTTACCGCTGTGAGAAGACTAGTTATACTATTAAAACAATGTTGCTGTTTTGAGACTTTTAATTTGGCCATAAGAATCTTACAAACAAGACTTGTGTTTGTTTAATATAGTTACTTGAGAAGACCACCACCAGAACTGACCACCAAAACTGCACAAATATATCCAGTGTTTAATTCAATTGAAAACAAACACGGATTTACACTGTAAACAAAGCTTAATTTACAGTGAAACAGCACCCTCTGTGTTTTAAAGACAGCACTGCACTTATACACAGCACCACTACAAATGTAAAATGCTCTAATGTGTATAAGCAGCAAAGCATCATGGGAAACGTCCATGTCGCTTGTTCGTGATATGTGATGCTTACCGATTGTAGGTGCATTGATGCACAGCTCTCTGGCTAATACAAGAAAGGTTCTTCATAAAGTATACATGTTCACCTAGAAAAGAGAGAGAAAGGAAGTGAGGAACATGGACATGATTTTGTGAAAGGACAGAAACAGAAGAAGCGGAGGGGAGAGAGAATATGAGAGTATAAATGAGCTAAAGGATGAACAGAGAGACAAAGTCATGGGATAACACTGTGTATTTGAACAGATGCTGAAGGTTGCAGAGTTCAGAACTCTGGGGTTTGGATCCATACCAGCATCACAGCAGAGTCCTTACTTTCTCACAAACTCTACATCTGTCTTTCTCATACTTACAGGACGAACTACAAAAACAAAATATTTCAAAAGAATGCCTTCAATACCACATAATTTACCACTTATCTTTTTGGACCACCTTAAGAAGTAAATCTGAATGCATAAAGAATGTGCACACACAGAAAACCTATTCCTTCCATCTGGGCCCTCACAGCATTAAAGACGATTCTCTTATAGTTGATGTCAAAGGTTATGACCGCTGAAAAGTGGGATGGCCCTCACACACTCCTGACCTGGGAGGGGAGGTGGCAGCCTTATGCCTCCAAAGAGCTCCTCTGTCTGAGGAAGAGCTAAGGAATTTATGGGTCCTTTCTCTGGGTAAATTCCCTAATCACTCAAATGCAGCAGTTGGACAGGATCTGTGTGTACGTGTGTGGGGCAGGGAGGGGACTTTATAGGACAGCTGGGAGGGTAAAAATATAAAACGGTCACACCAGCTGGAAGAAAACAGCTTTCACACACTCAAACATGCACTTTATACACAGTGGGGTCCCCAATTCCAAGACCCCTACTGAAAATCAATCTGGCTTCTATTTCGTATTAAAATCGACTTTAAAACAAAAATGTTTATTTCAAAATACACCAGCATGGCAATTTGCCTGGAAAGTTAAAACAGAAAAAAAAACACATTGACACATCTGTAGGTACACTGTACATAAGTGAATATACTTTGTGTGGCATAGAAATAATAAGTCACTCGAGTCAAGCAGCATGTCTGTAAAAATGCATTAAGGAAATTATACAGACTTACTGATTTGCAATGCACCATCTAATGCATCTGCAAGGACCACAGATATGAATTAATAATGATATTTAAGATTATAGAAGAGAAGGTCATCACACATTACATTTACGCACTTGGCAGACGCAAAGCGACTAACAGTACATTCAAGTTATACATTTTCTTAGTACATGTGCTCCCTGGGCATCAAACCCACAACCTTTTCGCTGCTAACGCAATGCTCTACCACTGAGCTACAGGAGAACACATACAGTCATAAACACAAATATTAGAGCTCAGACAAGGAAACAGAAGAGGCAGCTGTTTTTAACCATCTTTAAATGAATGCGATTTTGGTCATATTTGATCTGTTTGCTTGACATTTTCCCTCTCCGAGCAGAACGCCACTGAACCGCCACCCCCTGAACTCTGGAATTACCGTCTCCTGGCAACCAAGTACCCTGTGTCCATGGAGACCAGCACACCTGTCCAATCAGTTCAAAATGTATTAAAAACATCCCAATAAAAACACGCCATTGTCGGATGTACAGTCACCATGGCAACAAAGAGAGATAATCCCAAATTGTGGGATTATGGGTGGCTAATAAATCAGTGCTAATTGTTTTAGGATGCATCCAGATTGAGTTGTTTCTGGGAGGAACTTCACATTTCATAAAATTAGCTAAAGGTCATAATTTGTTCCTTAATAACTTTAAAGATAAATCACAGATTGAAATCTTTATCTGTAAAGTATTAAAGTGGGAAAAAATCCCAGTGTTTTAACTGCCAAAATATAGCTATAGATAATAAGCGGAGAGCATTCACAAGGAACTGCAGGATGGGAAAACTGGGCCCTGCTACAATAATTCACAGGCTTAATCAGGGTTGTGTTTAAGAACTGAACAGAGAAAGCAGCCTTTTAAATGACGTTTGGACAATAACACTGGGTTGTCTAAATTTACTCTGTTTAGTGGGTATTGAGACCAAAAACAAAACTTTCCCCTCTCTCTCACATCCACCCACAGCCCTTACCCTCCTGGGCAGAAAGTGGAAGCTCTCTCATAAGCTCTTATGTAAGCCTACCAGACGTCTAAACGTGTTTCTTACGTAATATGTGGAAGATGGAAAGATACACACTGTCTGCCTCTTTTAGCCATATTTATAGAATTTGGGACAAGTGAGAATGAAAGTGGATGGGGACGAGGATCATGGACCATGGTCACTGCTCACTGTCATTCAATATATTGTCATACTGCTAAATATCTGTTTGTTTCACAAAAGTAAATCATGGGGCTTGAAATAAAGGTGATCAAATGATCACAACATTTCCATTTTTGGGTGAACTCTCTCTTCAAGCATTTTCACAAGCATTAAGCACAAAATAAAGTGATAGAATAAAATGTCTACCTATCTATCCATTCATCCATCCATCCATCCATCCATCCACAAAACCTGTGTTATCAGCTGTACCTATTGCACTGGTGAACTGAATGCTTTCAAACAACAATCATTACAGAAGAAAACTATTTATGTGAATTCCTGTAGGATTTTTTTGGACGTTTTCATTTTATTTATAGTCACGCTCAACGTGCCGAAACACTTGCAGAAACTGCTAGGCCTTGTGTCCGACCCTTACGGGATTAGAAAGAAGTATATCTCTTCATCTCTATACAACCATTGAACACAACTGAAGCCACAATAAACCAAACAGGGTGTTTCACTGGACCACGCACATCGCCAAACGTTCCTTGCATTGAAGTTTAACCGAGGCCTAATGAAGTCTCCTGGGAGACCCACCCTGCCTTATTTCCTGCCTTTTTTGCACACATACAAACACCCTGGAAAACTCTTGTACAAGGGAGACAGAGTCTCAGACATCAGATGAGGTCTGGATGAAGAACCAGCTAAACAGGATGCTGAGTATTTGATACACACACTAAAGATAACAACCGGCGTGAGAATTAGGAGTGAGTGTAGAGTGCGTATGAGAGTCTAGGAAGATTATTACAAAAATAATCATGAGTGTTCACACACACAGGAGAAAAGAGGCTTTATGACTAAGAATCAGACACTGTGTGCGGTGTGGAATGCAGACAAATGTATGAGGGAAAACCATTTCAAGACGAATGACTCAACCCTGCTTCTGCCCCCACAGAGGATCCCTTCTGATAAACCTTTTTCTTCTCTACCCCTTCATTTCCTTTCCGTGGAATGCCATCTGACTCACTTCTCATGAAAGTCTCTCTCACTCTCCTCTCTCTCTCCTAATTAGTACGTTCTCTCCATTTACATCTTCTTAAATTAGCATTCAAGATTATGCAAATTACAAGCTGTATCCTCTACTAAAAAAGGACTTAATTAATCAAGATTTATAGTGAACAAGTTAAGCTGGGAAAATCCTATCAGACAACTTGGTCTGAATTAGTTTTGAATACTAGTCCACTGATTACTGTATGCTGTCTGCTATTAAACATAGTAAGTAAAATCACAGGTAATAACCCAAAATAAACATTTCAACCTGTAGTACAATATGCTACATTGCCATCACGTGATCTCATACCCTAAATATTCACTGTTCTGTTTTTTTATCCCTGTAAGCCATCATTTAATAAAGACTTTTCCATTTTAAAACCTACTTTCAGTGCTTCAGTGCTCAGACTACTACGTTTGTTCTGAAAGAGCGTGTTAAACATTGCATCATGGCTAAGAACAGCTCTCATCTGTAGTAAAATCACTATTTAAGATGTTAGCTTTCAAAACTGTAGGGATAAAGATTAGTCTTTGAAGTCTATTGTATCACATTATATAAATATTTTACCCCACATATCACCTTTCATCCATATTCTTACGAACAAACCTCACAGATTTAAGGATACGAGGTAGAGGCAGGTGGCGATGACATGAAACGATTTGCGTTCTCTGGTCAGATGTTTGTGAGTGCCACTTGAAAAACTTGAAGGCTGTGTCCAGACAGTGCTGGTTCATATAGAGCTGATGACCAAATGTGGTTTAGCTAAACAAAACATTAGAGTGAATCTAGATTAGTTAGTTATTTGTCATAGTACATTTATTTTAGGATCCGTCCAATGAAGCAACTACAAAGTTCAGATCCAACGATGACTGGAGAATTAGTGACTTTCTAATTCATACAGAATTTCTGGGATTTGAAACAACAACCTTTGAATTACCAGCCCAACTCCTTAGTCACCAAACTATTGCCCCCACTAGTAGTTGTCACCTTACTAGATGTGGAAGTCTTAAATACTTCTCAATTGTTTCAAAATCACTTTCAAAATCCAGGTCTGATCATTATGAAAACAAACAAAAGCATTTAAATCATAATTCTTCAACTCTAGTGATTTACTTTTAAAAACAAAGACTCATCTTCAACTTAACATTCTTACATTTAACCTCAAAGTAAAGGTCTAGTAACTTCCTAAATCAGCACCTGCTGCGGACGGGCTGTTTGAGGAACAGATACGAGCCCTTCAGGGTGGGAGGGGAAAATCTTTCAGCTGAAAGCAGGTCAGTTTATACAAACTTACAGAGAATCTTTTGTTTTCTCACCACACACAGATAGTATAAATCTCGAGGCAGACGTAAGGTCATAAATCACACACGCACATTCCCACACACCAATAAAGTGGCCTCTTAATTTCCCTGCCACCACAAACACAGCATACGCTTGTCTGACTGAAACTGATTCATCGTTACTACACAAAAGCACATAAACCCACCACACCTTCTGACTCCTCAAGTGAAAACTACTCTTTTTAAAACAACCATTACCATCTGGCTCAAACACACACTCATACACACAGTTAACTTGAAACAACATTACACATGCCCTTCATTTCTAAAGAAGACTTACGGTAAGCCAATACCTCTGAGTATTTGTGCAACCCAGCAATTTATTGGACGTCATTAGAATAGAGTGTTGTATTGCCACATCTAACACACACACACAGTACTATACACACATCCTAAATTGCCATGAGACAATGACACAGTGTTACTATAATCAGTGTTATAATCAGCGTTACTGACAAAGTACTATGAAATGCACACCTTTAAGCTGGCATTTTAACTTGGGCGCTTGGGTTTTTATCTAATGCAAAATACAGCATGTAGTTGAAATGTATGAAAAGGAATAATTTGATATTGAAGCTCTGTGGTGACTCTCATATGAGTCAGAGACAGACGGTGACAAAAGGTTTAGATCATATGACCCCTCACCGTTCTGCAAAGTGGCGGCTCTGGATTCCCTCCCCATCCCAGTGTGGAAATTTCCTCCCAGTGACGGCACGTTTCCATATGCTATAACAAACAAACAAATACTAAATTATGACTGTATTTATAATCAAACATAAGGTAGACATATTTCATGTAAAATGCAGTCCTATCACCTATTTCGTGTTTCTCAAGACACTTAAATTAAATCTGCAATCTCTGTTAAACATAAAATTGCAGGTTACTTCACATACATTTCATTACACACGTTAAAGACAAACAAAGCCAAACTGGACAGGTGGTGAACAACCCTGAAAGACTAAGAATTCAGCTCCTCATACACTTGATAGTCGTCTCTCTAAGCAGAGAGGATTTTTTGGAAAACATTGAGATTTTGAATAAGGAGAGCATGAGAAAAAGTAGTGACAGTATTTAATATATAAGTCTAAAGGGGGGACTTTAAAAAGAGACGTGCACTTAATAATACATACAGTATATGTACATATAGTATGTACATTACTGGCATGCTGTCACACAATATATTCATTTTCTCATAAAAGTGACGCAGCAGCGCCGCTTTGAGGGCCCAAAGTGCACTACATGAAGTGAAGTGCACTACATGAAGTGAAGTGCACTACATGAAGTGAAGTCTGCCCTTTGCTAAATTACGTGCATTACACATAATTTATGTGTAATGCACATAATTTATGTCTGTCCTCTGCTAAATGATGTGCATTACATTGGAAAATGACGCAGATGGGAGATGAGAGACCAAGCACAGACTTACGTGTCTCAAAGATGGATTGAACGGCCTCTCGGTTCGTGTTTAGCGAGATTAAAACCTTTGTACTTTGTTTTCAGACGTCTCCCAGAATGCACTACTAACTTTAACACAAAGCTGTGATGTGTGACAAGGATGACAAGCCGTCAGCTTTGGGCTCCTTATTAGTGATGGTCGTTTTGAACGAACCTTCAATGTGACTCGAATCGGGAGTGATTCGTTCAGTCGCGCATGCGCGTTCACGTGCCGAACGAACGACTCGAACCCGAAGACTCGAAATGTGAACCCATCAATTCTCTTTGGAAAAGAATAACATTACAGTTGTTAGTGTCTGATACCGTGCCTTTTGCTATTACTGTTAAATATGAATTAAATCTGTAAAACAAAAGCAAGGAAATGTTGATTCTTCATGATCTGATCCCTTTAAATTGTACATTTCTGGGTTTATCTTGAAGGTTTTGATCTACAAGTATCTCATAATATTTTCTGTTTGTCCCCCTTTAAGGTGACTGTCTCTGATAAGCATTTGATGGCCATTCAGGGTTGTCCATCTGTACTGGGCTGCATGTTCACACCAGATCCAGACATCTCCAACTTGGTGGTTACCTGGCAATGGCAGGAAAACTCACAAGTCGTCCACAGTTTCTATTATCAGCGGGACCAACTGGACCAGCAGAGCCCAGAATACCACAGTCGAACTTTACTGTTTAAGTCAGAGCTTAGTAAAGGAAATGCCTCTTTAAAAATGAACTCTGTTGGCCCAAAAGATACAGGCTGGTACATGTGCATGGTGAGCAATGCCCAAGGAACTGGAAGAGCATTGATAGAGGTGACCTATGGAGGTATGTCTATGAAGAACACACCAAAAACATGTCAGCAGGTCATCATACAGCGGGCCGAGTAGGTGCTAGAATTGGTTATTTAAGATGAACAGTCAGGTTTTGTTCTAATGATGGCCAGGATTACCAGGAGTTTATTGTTAACATACAGGCACTCCAGTAGAGTCCAAATTTTGTTTATTAGTGTCTGGACAAAGGAAACCTTTTGTTTATCATGTTAATATAGATAATAGATAAAAGTAGAAGATTTGAGGGCAGTTGTGGGCAGAAGGTTGCTGGTTTAATTCCAGCGCTGGCAGGTAGCAACTGAAGTGCCCCTGGGCAAGGCATCTAACCCCGATTGCTCCCCGGGCTCAGCAGTGTGCCACCCTCTGTGTGTGTTCATGACCTGCAGTGTGTGTTCAGTCCTCACCAGTGATGGGTTAAATGCAGAGGTCACATATGGGTTTCCATATCTGACAAATGTCACTTTCACTTCATAATTAGCTTGTTTTCTACTTTTGACCACCAGGTGGACCTAATGCGTTTGCTTTAGGGCCACAAAGTAAAAGCAATGTGTTTTTGACAGGTCAGAAACACATGGGAGTTAGAGCACGCCTGTAGTTTGCTCCGGTCGTTTAATTGTAGGGTTAAACCCGACTTGCATCTCGATTTATCTCATTATCTAAAACATGGTCCTGAATTCACAGGAAAATGTTCTGGCTTCTTCCTTTCGTCTTGCCTGTTCTTGTGGGTAAGAAACTAAGAGTTACATTTTATAGACAAAAACATATATTGGGAAGAATGGTATGCAGGAGTATTAATTGATCTTTGATGTAACGTTTTACCCTACGAGATTTTTTAGAGGTGAAAATGCAGCAATAAATAAAGTTCTGGCTAAAATAATAAAGGTCATGATTGAATGTGCTGCTCTGTTTTAAACTTTTGGTCTGTTTTAACATGAGCTAGAAAGACGTGTAAACCCTGTTTCAAGATTGAGAAATTTGAGTATAGATCAGTCTAAGGTTAAAAACAATGGATCTGAAGCTAAATGATGACTTTGTGTGTAGAAAAGAATAAAATTACAGTTGTTATTGACTGATACCTTTGCTGTTACTGTTAAATATGAATTATGTCTGTAATACAAGCTCTTTTATCTCACAAAAGCAAGGTAATGTTGATTCTTCATGATCTGATTCCTTTAAACTGTACGGTTCTGGGTTTACCTTGAAGGTTTTGATCTACAAGTATCTCATAATATTTCTGTTTGTCTTGTTTCAGCCCCCTTTAAGGTGACTGTCCCTGATAAGCATTTGATGGCCATTCGGGGTCGTCCGACTGTACTGGGCTGCATGTTCACACCAGATCCAGACATCTCCAACTTGGTGGTTACCTGGCAACGGCAGGAAGACTCACAAGTCGTCCACAGTTTCTATTATCAGCAGGACCAACTGGACCAGCAGAGCCCAGAATACCACAGTCGAACTTTACTGTTTAAGTCAGAGCTTAGTAAAGGAAATGCCTCTTTAAAAATGAACTCTGTTGGCCCAAAAGATACAGGCTGGTACATGTGCATGGTGAGCAATGCCCAAGGAACTGGAAGAGCATTGATAGAGGTGACCTATGGAGGTATGTGTATGAAGAACACACCAAAAACATTATTAAAATAGCTAATGTTGTATGATTGTCTGATGTTTATAGATTTTACATTTTTTGTTTAAAGACTGGCAGCTAAAAACAGTTAGTGATGCAGGTAATTTATGATTTTGTCAGATATGATAGTGTTGGCATTAGTTTTGTTGAACACTGAAAAGACTAAAAAGAAACTTTTCAGAAGCCGCCTGCAGTTTATGGTTATACAGTTTGTTGTTGTTGTTAAATCATGATTGCAGGGTTCCCACAGAAATGAAAAACACAAAAATATTTAGGAATTTGAAATGTAGAGTACTGGAATGTCACACAAACGGAAAGTTTTGTAAATTACTGTAGTGAATATAATTTTTCTAGTTACCTCTAAAATGTTTTATTGGCTAAAATAGTTTCTTGTGTTTGTATATCTCTATATCTGTATAGATTTTTAAAATAAATCTTTATTCAGCAATTCACAATAAGTGGAAAAGTCATGGAAAATAATTGAACAGTAAGAGTGGAAACCAGTGAAGTTTACAAGTATTGATGGATAGGTGGGTGATCTGTTGATGAAGAAACTCTACTGTAATAGTGAACAGGCCAGAGTAACTAAAAAATAATCAGAAATAAACCAATTACAACAATTATCAGTTAACAAAAACAGCTCATTGCCGCCTTGTATGCTCAAAGGGAAACCTCTGAATTTAAAAATAAAATATAAAAACAATTGCAAATTATCACATCTATAAAACTAAGGGTTTTCTCGTACATGCCCTGTGTGTTTGTGTATCTTTCAGCTCTCTACTCTGAGCCCAGGTTAAGCATCAATATCTCCTCAACATTCATAGTAGAGTTTGAGACAGAGGGATTCCCAGAACCTGAAGTGAGCTGGCTGGGGGAAGAGGGTGAAAACCTCATCCATCACCTGGAGCTCTTCAAGCAGACAGAAGATGGACTATATTTCATAAAGAGCAGCTATGAAGCCCAGAAGCCAGTGGTTAATGTTACATTTACCTTGAAGAACCAGCTTCTCAACCAAAACCTTCAGAGACCTGTGATCCTCACATATGGTAAAGACCTTTCTTGCTTTTTTTTACAGAAAGTGTGACATAAAAATGTGATTATGTGAGTGTGAGAAAATGGTGACTTTCGGTAAAGTTTAGAGGCATAACAACATTAAATAAGTGTATGCATTGTTACATGTCTCATGTAATTTGTTACCCTAATGTTCCTGGTATTAACAACACAGAAGTTCTTTGTCTGTATTTGCTCATAGTTTGGATTATGCTTGTCACACCATAAAGATAAGGAGGTGAAAGAAACAATGGTACTGTTGATATGATAACATGCCTAAGTTTAACTTGTTGTGAAACTATATAAGGACATAGCTGACAATTGCAGCTATTTTGGTGGGTAGTAGGGCAGTTCTACTCTAGCTATACGATATAAACAATGTTAACATTAGTTGGCTGTAAGTCATGTATCAATACATCTTGGTTATGCTACTAACAATTTTAGATTGAAAGAATGTTTCCATAACATTTTCTTTTAGTTACAAAAACGTTAAACATGTTATACTTAACCTCTTTCAACAAAGGGTTCAGCCGGCTTCATCTGCTAAAGCTTATACTTAAATGTTTAAGTGGAAGTACTTTTATTGATATTGGCTTTATCCCTTTTATTACGTAATGTGTAATGTGTCTGTAAAGACATTACAACCCTTTCCTGTAATGGTCTAATCCGTTGGCAACAGTTAGACAGTTTTTGCTTTAATATCCACCCAAATATAATTTTGAAACTGACATTCTTCCAATTTAACCAAAGTATCTATTTGTGTTTTAGACAAAAACACAGCCAGAAACCAAGCAACCGTGGCACTTATTGTCCTCTCCATGCTCTGCATTATCCTGGTCATTGGCATCATTTTTTTAACCTTGCGAGGACGTAAAAAATTGAGTGAGGATGGAAAAAGCAGAGATCTTCCTCTAAGATAAACCATCACAGTTTATCATTGCCGTTGGAAGTGTGGCCTAGCAGTTAATGTACATGCCTCATCGTGCTGCTCTGTGGTTCTAATATGAGTGATGTGAATCCAAAGCTTGTATCATTACCTAATTTCATCCCCCTCAACATTTGTCCAAGAAACTGACAAAAAGGTGGAACTATACAGATAAATAAGTTAATCATCAGTCAGGTTTGAACCTGTAATTAATGAATAAGCACTTACCAGCATAGCAAATTAAATTGTCATAGACTGTCTCATGGGTGTGTGTTTGTATTTGTTTTGTACTTAAGTCATTATTTTCTGCTGTGGCTTTTTAATACTTTTTGTGGGTGAGGATACTTTAAAGTGTCACAAAAGTCTCCAGTCACCAGAGTTTTTTGTGACATGGCTTCAACTTTGTTTTTCAACCTGGAAGAATAAAATGGCTCCTAAAAACACTAAAATAAATAGGTTACAATTATTAATGAAATGAATCAGTGTTATTACTGCTTTTAGCGATATTTGTAACATTCATGACTCTTCAAGTTCACATTTGTTTAATTAATAGAGATAAACCATCTGATGACATCATCAGAAAACTCTTATAAACCTGTGTAACTTTACTGTATGTTCTTATGTTTTGATCAGATCCATCGTATAAAGTTATTTATATTTAAAACAGTTATTTAAAATGGTGTCATTTATACTTAAACCACTTATTGTTATAACATTTACCTTTTATGTATTGCAATAAACACGATTTTGTACTGCATGTGGACTCAATGGTTATTAATGAACCAGCTGCTTTTAATCATATTGCTTAAAAACATATTGTACCAACCATGACAGATAATCCACTGGACTTCTGCATATTTTACATATGGAAACTAGAGCAGTAACACAACTATGATAAAAACTGGTTAATGATCTCTGTATTTCAGATTAAATAGTGCCAATCTAGCATTTAGTCAATTAAACATAGCAACCAAATGCACCACAGAGCAGTTACACTATATACTGTACACTGTACTGACACTGTACTTTACTGTTGCTAAGATTCAAGAAATAGTCAAACAAACTGAAATACAGAGTTCAGTGTTTGACTGTTTCTTGAATCTGAGCAACAAATTCTATGAGACAGCTTTGATTTACTAAGATAAACCTAAGCTTCAGGGTAAATATAGATTAACATGCCTGGAGTATCTGTAGTGATGTTGACAAGGAACTGGAGTCCTTCCACAGACAACTGTATTCAGCACAAGTGGTGTATAAGTAGGCTGGCTTTATTTTATGTTTAAAGGTAAAACATCACAACAGCAAGCAGAATGATGATCACAACTGAGAGAGCTGTGACTGCGATTCTTCCATTTCCAGCCTCACCGGAAACTGAGAAATATTCGTTTGATACATACAAGATATTCAACACATCAACCCTATATCTTCCCAGTTTCATTGTTGTTAAACTGGGTTTAGATGATTTAATACTAATTTGCATTTAGATCAAACCCAGGATAAACTGAACTTAAAGCAGCTGCTTTAAGAAAGACTACTAAAATCCCCAAACAGAACCTGCGCAGACATGTACTAAATTCAGTACGACCAGAGCAAAGCAGCATTAGTATTGAATTCTTTAACTGGAAAAAAGGTTTCAGTCGCCTGTGAACATACATGGGAGAGTGAATTTAATTTTTTCAAGCCGGATTCTCCTGCCTTTCCAGTAAAGCAGAAACTAAACGCTCAGAATGATGTAGTTACAATTCATACATTACATTTTTTATAACAAAAAGACATGTTTATTAAAGCCCAGTACAAATAAAATAAAAAATTCACTGACTTGTAGCAAATGATTAGCATTATTACAACAATATTCTTGTCTTTGAGTGACCTCTGCTGTCAAAACAAGCGTTCCACAATGAATTTCTTAGTGCCCTACAAGAAAAGTAAAAAGTCGTTTCAAATCTGCACAAACCAGATTTGTTCAATGACTTACCACTAAAGCATGTAAAATCAGCAGGCATAGCAACCTGATAGCAATTGGTTGTTTTTCACACAATGTTAAAAATCATTCTTCATGTCAGCTTTTTGACGCTTCAGTTTGAGGTTGGGTAAATGAAGCTTCTAAAACACTATGGATTTACAACTTGAGCTCAAGAGAAAACATAACAGGCTGTCATTGTGACATGTCATTAGGTGTTTTTTTAACTTGATTTATGTGTCACCACACTTTCATTACCAGTTAAACTACCCGTATACCATCATGTGTGAGTGATACAATGGTATGAGGTTTACTTAACCAGCAAAATGAAATCTTTGAAGAATCAATGAAGTCATTGTTTCATACCTTCCCTCTTATAATAGGGACTATTATGAGAACAAATACAGCCTCATATTTCATTTATTCTGTCACCTCATCCCTTTCTAAAGCAAACATACTTTCACACTGACTTTGCAATCTTACTGTACTAACATGCTTCGTCAAAGTGAATATGACTATTATACTTCCATGACTCAAAGTGCAGAATAAAAATTATGATCTTTTTCGTTGTTAACGATAAAGGGTCGCTCAAGGGTCTAAGAAGACCTAAAGACCCTAAAGGCCATATATAGCATACAATGTATTAAAAAAGCTTACTATGTAGAGGCATGCGGATGAATGCTCATTTAATTACATGTTTAGGTTTTTCTCACCATATAAGCAAGCATTCATTTGCCTTAATGTGACACCATCAGAGATGTAAGATGATTTACAGAGATTTCCTTATAAGACCAAAGAGTCATTGTCAGACAGTAGTCATTCTCTAGACATGACAAGAGACTGAAGACTGAGCTGGACAGAATACAGGAGGGAAGGGCTTAATCTTCCTGTACTTCATACATAATTATAATTATATAGATAAGTTGTAATGATACAACTTGTAGCATGTTATACAAATAAAATTATAACGTATAACATGGCATGTAATACAGAAACTAAATGTGTGAGTGTGACTAAGATAAGTGTGACAACAAAGTGGAAACAAAGTGTTTGTAGATCAGACTGTACCATGTTAAGTTTTTTATTTCATTTACATTCAGAGGGCTTATTTTACTATATGAAAACAAAGGTAATAAAAAAAGCAGACGTTTCACAGTCAATCATGTGGTAAGTTCATTGTTACTTTGCAGGTTACAGCAGTTCATCTGCAGTTTATCACCATAATTTCACGAAACAATGTCAGCACCCAACAGTATTAATGTTCAGACCATGTGTGTGGAATAGAGGGTGTGTTTCACTCATCTTCAGTTACCATGAAAAGGGCGTTAAACATACTTTTCTGTCTGTTCCTCATGGGAACCCGCCTGATGCACACACACAAAGAGCAACATGAGTACAAATAGCTAAATATGACATAATGAGCTGTAACATCAGATTCACTCCATAAAATATAAAAAAAAGTTAATTAAAAACAGTCCTGCAGCCATGTTACATGAACATAACTCTTGAATCCATGGGTAAGGCAAGAACATAGTTTTGACCACAGATTTTTTTTTTTCTAAAAAAACAGTAATAAATTAGAGAGAAATCTCTGATGATGTATCTTTAAACTTTAAAACTTAACAGTGGATTATTTGCATTCTTTTTTAAAAATATTGCATACAGCTGTGTACAGCTCATACACTAACAAGTTCATGCTGTGTGTTCTCTTTTCCAAGGGAGTGCTCAGAGCCTCTGAGTGAAGGTGAAGATGATGACGATGATGAAGTTCTTGAATGTGGCCTGGTTGCCTGCTGATCAAAAACAATATGCAAGAATTCCAGATGGGTTTTTGCTATCATTGATGACAAGCGGTCTAAATAAAATCGGCATGATTAAATGAGACCATACTATAATATGCTTGATTCATTCTGAACTGATTTAGTTCAGTTTAGGCCTAAATAAGACAGGGTTAATGGAATAGCATCTCACCCTGTTGTGTTTGTGTGTTTCATGCTGAGACTCTTTGCTGGATGTAAATCCCTGTTGTGTCTCTCTTTCAGACACTGTGTGCTCACTGTCTGTGTTCTCATTGGGGAGATCCGGGTGATGTATGTGCTTCAGGTGAATGCATCTGTAATGGAGCACGTTGAGAGTAAGTTTATGAGCCATCAGCTACATTATTTACTGACACTCTTTAAATGCGTCTACCACACACACCCACATGATTTATATCTTCTGTGTGAAGCAGATGTACATGTGTGTAATGCTGAAATAGGGGTGTTCACACACTAATTCAAGTCATGAATGAGGAGTTACCAAAATGTGTGTGCTCTACCTGCGTACAGCTCCAGTGCGAAGCATGGCTTTTTCTGAGATTAGCCTCAGAGTTTGTTCTAGATTCTTCTGCATGTGGAGAGAAAGAATCAGACGCATGGCAGGACTGAGGATATCTCCATTCCTAAATACACTTCAGATGCATAGAGAGACAGAGAATGTATTTGTAGAAGTGTGAAAAAAGCAGTCTGTTTGTATCGCAGTGTGGTGAGTATGTCTGAGCTCTCACTGATGCAGGGTAGAGTAACAGCCTTCCTCTACACACATTCACACAAATACTTACAGAAGGAAGCGTATGTTCACCAGGAGACCACCTGGATAAAAATGTATTTATCTGTTCTGTTATTTCCAACTGTGGTGATTTTCTTCAGTTTATTTCTAATGGTAAAACAGTGTTTGTATGAGAATGGATCACCACTCAAACACCTAGTACAGACTCTTCCTCTCTTTCATGCACACTAGTGTGTTTCCAGGTTGCCATGGGAGCGTGGAGACGGCCACCACTAACAGTGGAGACGGCCACCACTAACAGTGGAGACGGCCACCACTAACAGTGGAGACGGCCACCACTAACTATGGTGGCCGTCTTTGTGGGGCAACAACGAGAGAGAAAGAGAGAAGGGTATACAGAAGGCAAAAGCCAATCTCAGTGTTAAAATCTATAACCAACTCAGAAAGTGTTAGTTCCTCCATTTAAATAAATACTAATTTTACAGAACAGAACAAATTGCAAATTTGACCTTTAATTTACTTTAAACAAAATGACTACAGAGAGTTGCGCATACAAAGATCTGAATGTGTTTGTGAGGATTTGTTTGTCTTGTAAGAATCACACCCCTCACAGGCCATCACCCCACAGGCTCCACTCAGAACAGAAATATCACACATTATGCACCACCGGGACATAAAGAAACTCTGGTGTGGTAAAGAGTGAAAACTTCCTGATTCATTTAGTATTTGAAATAAATACTTTTTTTTGAAACAGCAAAACAGTCTAAAAGCACATATTATGAAAGTACATAGCCACAACAAGTACTGAACAAAGTTTTATTTGATACAACTAAAAATGGATTTGTGCATTTCAGCATGTGAGTTTATTTCACAGTTTTTTGTATTTCTGTTACAGAAAAACATATTAGTGCATTATATTTATTTTGGTAATTTCATTTGTACAAATTAACAAAGATACAGATTTTTAACAGGCATGTTTATAAATAACAATAGTTTACACACATTGTGTGGCATAAATCTACTTCCCTCTGAGTGATAAAGAAAATGTTTCACAGACTGAAATACAGAGGTAAACATCTGTCCACTTCAGAACAGGTCCAGGATCAGTGTGACATATCCATTTTCTTTCTGAGGGTGAGATACTGCACAGGAACAGAGCAGCAGATTAGGGGAGACAAATACACACATAACAAATACACACAGTGCCCATTAACAACACAGAGAAAAGACAAAAACACAAATTGTATTACAAATTGTATCTTTGTTACACACTGTAAAGATTAGAAAGTGCAGAGTACAAAGTGGATTGTTTGCTGATTCAGAGCGAGCCAGTCTGCCACTTAGAATTGAGGTAAAAATATGAGAAACTTGTACTTACTTTCTTTCTGCTGCTAATGGCTTGTTGGATCCACAGCAGCTCCATGGCCAGAGTGCTCCGCTGCTGTCTCAGAGATTCAAAAGTGTGTTCTGTCTCTTTAAAGGCAAAGTGCAAATTGGGCCCTACCAGAGGAGCACACAGTTAAAACATCACTAAAAACATTCACAGGGCTTCATTCTGAGGCTAACACAGACTTTCTCCCAAACCAGCACAGAATTTGAGCACTTTTTGTTCCACGGATTGAACAATATTTTCCTGTTATTGTTTTTTTAAAAAAAACGTTCTATCCCTCGTCAACTTCTCTTCGTAACACACCTTTCTGAATTAAGCTGCTAACATCTGGAGGGCTCAGGGCTGGACTCCAGAGTGTAGAAGAATCATCCATAAGATTTGGTCTGATGACATTCTCTCCATCCAGAGGTGTAGACCTGTCTCTGCCAGTTTCAGGAGATTCATCTTTCTCAGATACCAGGACTTCAGATGGTGGGACAGGTGTTGCACCGTCCACACTGTCTATCCTCTTGTCCCCATCATAATTATCAAAATGATCATGAGACTGTTTCTTGGAGCGTCCATACTGCAGTAGAAGGCTTTCCTACATGGTTAAATTAGTTCCATAATAAAACCCTTAATTACGCAACATGAATATGGATCTTGGACATCACAGTTAAAGATTGAAGCGATTAACCTAATAACCTGATGAGGTGTGTTATTCAGTATTATTAGATCATCACAAGTGAGATATTTGGCAGATTGAAATGTGATTTTTAGTGATATTTAGTGAAATGCTGATACAAAATATAAATAGTAATAAATATGTTTTATAATAAAAACAGCAGACAGTAACGGATATAAGCAGCAGATGAAGAAAGCTTACAGTGTCAGTGAAGTGAGGTTTGGCCAAGATCTTTCCCTTCCACTGGAGATGGTCCAGACCTCCATCAATGTCTCGAACAATATCCTCAAACTGGGCCTGAACCGAACTCAGATCTTTCCTCATCAAATAACCACGACAAAAAGCCTGGAGAGGACACAAAGGCAGTGGAAAACACGTATACCTTTATCTAATATATTTATGCGTTTATTTTCCTGTAACTGCAAATTGAGAACTATAAGATACAGAAATGCAAAACAAAAAAATGCTCCTGTATAGTTTAAATAGACAACATAAAGTTAAACTTTGACAACTGCTCCAATACTGTCTCTAAATAACATGCAGGACTGTAAACAAACACAAACTGTCAACGTACTTGATTACTGATCTTACACACAGCACAACAAATATAATCTAAAAACAGAAACTAAATGTAACTAATAATAATAATAATAATAATAATAATTAATACCTGAAATCGAGTTAATGTTTGATTCCACTCGTTTTCATTCATAACTGCCTGTGCATTTCTTCTCCCACAGACGCACTGAAAACTGATCAGCGTCTGCAGCTCATCACCGCCACCTGCTGTTTTGTAAGCGAAGTCTCTGAACTCCAGCATTGTCAGTAACAATAGTTGGGTTACTATTAAATATCACACAATTGTACTACTGCATTTTAACTCTGTAACTAAATTTGTGCGATTTTTAACTATTTTTGACTATTTTTAACACTTGTTGGTAACCAGAATACGATATCCGCTTGTAAATGTAGCTTTGTAGACTTGGCTTGGAAAATGTTCAATGCTCTCGTCCTTTGTGGGTCGCTTTGGATGAAAGCGTCTGCTAAATGACTAAATGTGACCACAAAAGACTTAACAGTCGAATAGCTGCACAACATGTTACCCCTTCTCTTTGCTTTACCAATTTTTGGCCCAACAAGTCCACAGAGCGAGTGAATTGTTGCATTAAATGTTTATTTTTTAAAGCACACAAATAGAAAAATGTTTTGCTTTGTTAAACAAAAAGTTACATGAACAAAAACAATGCATACACATATAGTTGTCTTTAAATAATTGCAATCACAGAAAAACCCTAATGCCATTTTAACCTTTTCCTTTAATCATTTTACTCAGGCAATGAGGGACAAAAAAAACAGCGTGAACATGCTCACTCAGGATTAGACACTCCTTGCATCTATATTCATATATAATCTATCTTTATTACATATACATTTGAACAGACTTGTCCTTAGCATAGCAGTACTGATTCTCTGTTACAGTTAGAGGTAGGCATAGAGGAGATGAGATGCAATGAGAAATGACTGCATTATAAACTTGTGCAGATTATTTACCTTTCCTTAAACCTGCCTATACATTGTGCTACTGTTTTGTCACTGAAACCCTTTCAGGATGGAAAAACTGTTTTTAATAGGGATATTAGTGTCTTTACTGTGTATTATAGACTGTGCAATGCTTTTTGTCTGTCACAGCCTTTTGCAGGAGTTCTGTAGACTGTCAGAACTCCTCTGACCTATATTGAATGGTACTGTGCTGCAGAGGTGCCCTCTGTGCTTTAGGGTAGAGAGACAGTATTTCCAAATGTCTCCAATACAATCTTGTGATCCATGGAGAGACGGAATTCTAAAAATCAGACCTCCAGAATTCCTCATCTGACCCATGTTACAGAATTCGTTTTTGGAAACTATTACATAACGTACATTTTTAAAACCTGATATCAGAAATACCTGACATGCTTTCATTATGCATTGATTATAATACAAGTCAACACAGCCAAATACTGTACATTTCTATCTGCGTCATCAAGAATAACGAACAACTTCTATCAGATTGTTCCTTTATCAACATTAAATGGCTATTTCAAAAAAGAACTAGTTTACCAACAAGGTATATAACATATTACTTTAAATAAAATGTGTCTATTTCATGTACAAAAGATCCAGGTCCGTCATTTGCAGAATCTCATGGAGAATTTACTGTAAAACAATCAATATCTAGACACTGAAGAGGCACTAAGTTCGATGGTCTGAAATAGTCCTGAGTGAGTTAATAGCTACTCCACAGCCATTTACAACATCATTCCAAAAAACAAAAAGAAAAACAAATAAGCGGAACAACTACAAAATAAAACTCAATTGTGTATAAGGTTTTATAAGGATTTACTGATCAATGTAAATGTTTATCTCACTTCTATCACTAAAAAGGTTTTCCAAACACAAGTTAAAGCAATAGTCAAGCCAAAAATGAAAATTCTGTTACCCAGCTAACAGTGTTATTTTAAGCTGTTGAAAACATTTCAGAATTACAAAAATGTTTGACTAACAGTCTTACAACTAAGCAACAATGGTAATATGTCTAAAAAACTGGATGTTTTGAACGTTCCTAAAACATGTAAAAATGATATTTTTGAGTTTTAATTTAATGGAAACATTTGTTATTTAACGGAAATGCAAATGTTCTTTCAAACTAAAATTGTTAGCTGGGTATTTACTCACAATTTTGTTTGTTAACATTCTTTTGTGGAACACAAATTAAGTTATGCACTTTATATGTAATTATAGTTTATAATAAATGATAACTGGAGCTTTCAAGATTCAAACATTGTATTGTAGTCCATAAAAGTAGTGCTTTTAATAGTGCTTTTTATCATTTTTGACCTTGACAGCCCCAGTCCCTTATACAGGGTATTCTGCAAAAATCACATTTGTATTCCACAGAATAAAGAAAATGCATTTCTGAAATCTAAAATTCTGGTTTAACTGAGAAAACCTTTACCAGTACTGAAAGAACATTTGAAATCAGCTTTAGCCATTCTTAACTTAATCACAATTATTACTTGTCCAAACAAACACAAATAGGCTTTGTACCACTGCAGCAAAAAGGCTCTATTTAGCTGTCATGATCTGCCTGATAAAAATCATAGTAGAATCACAAAGATTTTTCATTTCAGATGTTAAGATCAGGCATTCAGCTGTAGAATGTGTTTTGATACGGTCCTCACTTACTATAGCATTTAGCTTTAAATCACTATGATGGTGCTCGTTTTACTGTAGCTCTTGCAGTTGAGTTGTAGTCATGGCAACCTGGGTTTTGGTGTGCACAGTGATTTGATGGTCAGCTGGGTTTGGTTTCTCGTCTCAGGTGCTGGAGGTCTTGGGCAAATCTTGATTTTCTGCTAGGTGGAGTTTCTGTCTGGATAAACTGCATTAAGGGAAGATGAACTGTGCTGCTAATGTATGTCTAATGTACACTGGCATGATTCATTCAGCAAGGACTCTGGAGAAAAAGGCTGATCCATTAAGCTTCCATTAGAACACAACTGTGCTCCGACTCTGACAGGTTTAAGACACACAACCCCTGATTTTACTGGTTCTACAGCTGTGTACTAAGTGCTTGGCTAAAAGCAGCTTTCAGCTGGGTAACACAAAAGTTTTCTGGATATACAGAGCTTGCTGGATCCACATCTCATTATGTTTAACATTTAATAATTGAACAGTGTCGGATATTACCAACTTTTCAAAGCATTTTATATAAACACCTCACCTCACCATTACATAGATCTCATTTTTGGTTACCACTGTCCCAGGGACTCTGGAGGTCAGAAGTTACATCAGTAATGCAAAACACATGTAAATGCATATAAACAGTGTGGGGAAGGATACATTGAGCTGCTCAATTCTTCCAGCTAGGGGAGAGAAAACAAAGATAATTGATAACTACAAAATAACTGTTGGTGATTTAAAAAGGCCGATCTATAACTGCTGAACCAGCGGCATCAGCACAACCATCATCAAACAACAAAAAGAGTTCTGTATTCAAAATCCTGATGTTTTGTTTTGCAAACCCTGAAAGGTACATTCATCTAAATCTATTTAATTTTTGCTTCATTATACTTCTAAACATTTAAATTGTGAAGTATTTATACATTTTTATCAACTTTTTATACTGCCTTTAATTAAAGCTATTAAAGTTTTATTTATTAATTAAAGTAAATTTAAGTAAATATTAAAGACAAAATACAGTAACAGACAAAAAAGGTTTTTTTTTATATTTTTATATTCTTTATGCAGAATATAATTTCTTATTTTTTTCCTTTTAATTTGAGGGGTGAAATGTGACCAGAATGTTGTGAGACTCATACAAATAACCTGGTGTGATATCAACCACTCATGTATGATTATGAAAACAGCTGTGTTGTTCTGAAATCTACTGCATACCACTGTGCTGACAGCTAGAAGGCAAAACCTATCAATAGTAACTGTCCAGCCCTTCACAAGCTAATGAAGGAATTCAGTCTGACAGCAACACTTGGGTGTTAATGCAACATCCAGCCACAGGCCTGTATTCCAACACAGGGTATTATTGTGTTCAACCCAGCCCTTCAGCATTTGCATGTGTAGACAGTCAGAGTGCTTGAACGAAAGAGAACAAATAGACTGGTGTTCTGTTTACCAGTGTTGTGGAACAAATATGGAGCAAAATGGTGTAACTGGAGAAAAAATGTCTTTGGTTTTAGGTTCAGTATATCTGCTTGAAACATGCATGAAGAAGTAGAATTAGTGTGTGTGTCTTATATTTGAAAGCAGGTGTTCCAGATTGCAGTTTGAATCAGTTTGTGTGTGTGTGTGTGTGTGTGTCTTACATTTGAAAGCAGGTGTTCCAGATTGCGGTCTGAGGCTGTTTTTCTCTGGTCCTCGGACAGCTCCTCCACATGGCTGTCCAGACTGAAGTGAAGTCGGGCCAGACGCTCCTGCATCTCCCTCACATGCTCTAACTGCTCAAAGGAGCACACTTTACCTACACACAGACACATATTTTTTTCTCGATATTACTGAGGACATTCCATTGATTTTATATCAAGTAAATGATATGTTCTATCCCCTAACACTACCCTAAACCTAACCCTCAAAAAAACATATTCATATTAAAATATCATTCCGTAATGTTTTTAAAATGTTCCACAACTTAACAATTTTTTGTTCCACAACATTTTTTGAAAACTCTGAGAGAAGTTTTAGAGAACATTAGCTAATGTTCTGAGAATGTTCCCTGTTAGCTGGGTATTGTGTGTTTCAGTGCAATATACCAAAAGCCTGCAGTTTTCCGGAGTGAAAGTCATTGAGCAGGTTTAGGAGTCCCCCCTCCATTTCTCTCACATCAGAAACATCAGTGAGGAATGAGTGCTGGAGGGGTGAGGAGGACTGGGTCACACGGCTGGGCCCGGCAGGCTGAGGAGCTCTGGGCTTCTCTCTGTGAGGCCTGTAATCAGTTCACAGTCACAATCATTTTTAAAGTTTGATAAACAAAAAAATACTTAAAACATTTTTTGTTAAGCTGGTTGACAGCCTCTTCACATCCTGATAGCAATCACTAAGTAAAGTGATCTAAATTGTTTACATAAACATTTATCTTTTGTGGAAGGTGCAGGACTACAAAATGCTCATTCAATCATTGCATTCGGCCTAAATCAAACGCCTAAAAGCTGGGTTGCTATTGCTAGCCTATCTGAAATTGCCTACCCTACTTTTAAATGCAGGGTTGAATGAGAATTCAGATTTCAGACCTTTTTCTTTCATGTTTTTTTCCTCTCTCATTCTCTCTGATGCTGATGTTAAATTGGTCTTTTAAACACTTTTATTTTTATTAAATATTGTCTATCACACTTTAACGACTGGTCATGTGATTAGGCTGATAATGTATATTGTTATAGAATGAGTTCAGCATTAACACATAAGTGACCATTAGTTACAATGCACACATACCTTGTGTTTTTGGGGGGAACAATAGGAACTGTGAAGACTTCTTTAGATGGACCCATTGCTCCCACTGATCTCTTATACTTGCCTCTGGGTTTGGGGGAGGGGGGCTGAGGCAGACCCAAGGAAAATGTGGCGCTCTTGCTTGCCGGGAGAACAGACAGCTTTCGCGGATTAATTGGTGGAGGTGGGGGCTGGGGAAGGGACACTTTGGGGCTCCTTTTCTTCCTCTTGTCCTCCATGAGGGCAGTGGCACTTTTAAGGAGACAACGAGAGAACAATCTCAGCTACAGAGAAAACAATGCGATCTGATACCGGACTACAATGGAATAGCCAATGTTGTTGTAAAGTTTAGAAATCGATTTTTGATCAGAAAAGTTACCGATTAAGCCTCCCTTGGCTTTCACAGGGGCAAATGGTGGGGTAGGGTAGGAGAGCAAACAAAAACATTGTTCAAGGCTTTAAAACATAAGGAGCTCAAAAGTGAAAGTTGGTTCCATGCCTTGAGGGTCCTGTTGGCATCACTATGCTTTACAATCATTCCTGCAAATTATCAGTGCTGAACATTTACAGATGAGGTAGCAGTTGTTTCACCTTGGCTTGCCTACAGTTACGTTCACATTAATGTATTTGGCAGACGCTTTTATTCACAGCAACTTACAGTGCATTCAAGGTATATATTTCATCAGTACATGTGTTCCCTGGGAATCGAACCCACAACCCACAAATCAGTTGAGCTACAGGAACCTACAGTACTGAAAACTTCTGTGCGACTGTATGAAGGCACATATCAACCACAGTGTTGATATTCTTGACAAATGTCATTAGTAAAGATTTTAATCAAAAACATCTTATTTACACCTCTCATATTAGTGGGGTTAACAAAACGTCACCATACCTCTGAGCAGAGTTGCTTTATATTAAGAAGTGAGACTTATTACTCAATTTCTGTTTATTGTTCACCTTACATTCACTTTCCTGTTATAGTTCTCATCCCTATGTATAGACATACATTATGGTTCTTCGCTTCGATACACATATATATGTATATATAAACTTGTTCGTTCTCTCTCTCTCTCTCTCAATCTGTTATACATGCAAACCCATTATACATGTAATCTGTTAACCATATGGAATATATTAATTCTGCAGCATTACATATATAATATATATATATAAATAATGCTGCAGAATTAATATATGCTTTTTTTAAAAAAAAAAAAAATATATATATATATATATAAAATATATACACACACACACATTATATATATATATATATATATGCTGCAGATATATATATATATATATATATTATATATATATATGTGCAGAATTAATATATGCCATATGGTTAACAGATTACATGTATAATGGGTAAAGTATGTACACAATCTATATCATTACATCCATTTATGTAAATCCCATCTACCTGCAAGAAATCAGACAATCTGGAGCTCTTACACACTTACATACACAATCAGGGCACACATATATAAAATGCACCTTCTTTTATGACAGTAAATACTAACATGTTTTCATTGCTTTTCTTTGTTTTATATATGCAATGCTGTATTCGTAATCTTTTTAATGGGGCAGTGAGGGCTTGGTAGTAAACGTGATTTAATACAGCTTGTTCGTCGCTTTATGTAGGTTTTATATAGCATAGACATTTGCACGGGGATACCCCTTTCATCTTATTGGTGAAGAGAAAGATTTACTCACCGGCTGAAGATGAAGCTTTCCAAACAAATTTAAGGCGCCATTACAATAATATTGTATAGATGTATAGGCGATGTGTTTTTAATAGCCAATATCAGGTGCGTGTTGTTATCAGCTTCTCCTACTTCCCGACCGCGAATTTGCCTCCAATACTATGGCGAGGCCTGGATATTAATATTCATGAGTCACGCTTTCACGACTGGAAAGCCGTAAAGTAGCGTCCCAATGACCTAATAAACATTCACGACGGGCCGCAGCCATTGGTGGATTTCTGCAAAGCAACGTCATCGTTCGTAATTAATATTCAATAAGCTAAACCTTTAGCATAGTAGGATTAGGAATTTCGCTGGCAAATCGCGGCCAATTTAAAGATTCTCCCATTTAAAGATACAGCGCCTCACATTAACGCGCCTACGAAGGTGGCAATGAATTAAATCGTAATAGTAATATGAATTACATAAATAGTTCTGCAAATAAATTATTGTACCAGAAAGCTGCACGATTCCCTTTTTAAAATTTCATTATTAAGCCTTGACCGAGATCTGCCGCCACCTAGAGGATAATATATGGCACGTTAAGGGCTAAATGATAACCCATATTATAATACAATCTATAGAAATTACTTGAATAAAATATCTCTTTGATACTTGATTTCAAGGGTATTATATTCAAAGTAAAGAATAGCATGATATAGACCTTTCTGTTTAGACAGACATCTGTAATGAGTGACTGGTGCATTATAAAAGCTCTCGAAGGAACAAAGTACAAAAATATGTTTCCTTTTTATTTCATGGCAAGTCAGAACCAAAACAGACAAAAATGCACTTGTAGAAAAAATAAACAGCTCTCATGCATGTTTTCTGTCTGAGACTGACAGTAACTTATCCTTGTTTAACTCACTTTCTGATTGGAGGCACTGGCTGAATATGAATACGCCTTTCCCAGAACTATTCTGTCTCTGAGCAGTTTGAAAAAGACGTAATAATTACTGAATAATATTAGAGCTAATGATATCGTCTGATGCCATTTCTCTGAACACATCAGGGAATATAACTGGTAGAATATCATGGCACCCTCCAGGATTATGAGAATGTTTAATATTCGAAGAGGTTTGTTGAAGAAAAACTGTAAGGAGAAAGAACATGAGGGGAAACGGTGATTATTAGCAAAATTTCTTCATACATATGTCATGCATCACTTCAAATAATGCTTCTAAAAACATTTGACTAGTCCACAAATTCTTCCTGCGAGTTTTATACTTACATAGAAACGATAATGTGAGACATCTGAGGGAACTGCTACATTATAATGGCCCATGGCCTTATAAACATTTTTGTTGTGTTTGACCAAAACTCCATGTGGCCACATGTATTCTTCTGTCCATCTGTAGGAACCAAAGAAAGAGAAGCACAGGAACAAGATTCAAGCTTATTTACATAGTATTTAAAAAAGAACTTGAGCACTTTTTAAGAATATCACCCTATCATGCTGGTAAACTAAAGCCCCTTTACTGAGTTTACTGTATTTTAATGGCCACCAAGTTACATAAGACAATATACATGTAACAAAGAGCAAGATTAGGTAATATTTAAAATAACCCTACAGGCATGGGATCATGTTTAAACGGAAAGATGATAAAACGTTTGGTTTTCTATTTTATTACTGAACGTGGCTATAAATAAATTTGCTGTTGATGGCCACACCTGAGATCAAACAAGCATGTTGAAACATGCAACACAAAGCAGACATTTCTTTAAAGGCAGGATAGGCTAAACTTTCTTTTGTTATGCTGGGTGAAAGTCTCTTCACATTCTGAAAGCAATCACTAAGTCAATAAAATTGCCACCCTTCCTTTAATAAAAAATCAGTATCAGACTGAAAAAGAACTAAGAGTTATAAGTTTCTGTTTTAAAAACTTAAAAATTTGCCATTTTGCACCCATTTATTTTTATAAACCTCCTCATTTCAGCATTAAACAAATTCCTGTGATGTCTTCAAAAATGAAAAAGTTCACAGGTGCATTCAGATCCATATGACCCCACCAGTGACTGCAGGTGAGACGTACATGTGCTGAAGGACATTGGAGCAGAGGGAGGGGTCCACCTTCTGCCAGCAGCCCAGATGAGCTGCAGCTTTATGAAGCAGGTCGCAGTAACGCGGAGGCAGCAGGTGCCGCATAAGAATAACAGAAGTACTGACAAACACGAGGATAAAGAGCTCACAGGACCAGCGTTTATCCACATACTGGGTGCTCTAGACAAACAGAGAAAGGTACAGTAAATGTATACAAATGTACGTGATTTCTTACAGATACTCTGTATACCAGGGCTTATACAGTATCACACAAATCTGCTACTTCCTTTAGATAAACAAAGGTACAACACAACTTTCATTGTCTTGTGGCAGCTTTCTTTCAAAACCATATTGAGTGCCTGTCTATCCAAGGACACGTCACACAAACAACGGTACATCTATAGGTAAGTCAACTGAATTACAGTCATCCTTCACCATCACAACACAAACAAAGCATTGCATTACAGATGGACAGAGTTGCCCAAATAATGTAAAGATTTGCATGTGTTTGTTTTAGGACTGTCAATGTTAAGATATGTAACAAATGTCATTTTGTATTTAAAGCGATAGCACATTTTATTTAAATGACAAAACAGATTCAATTTGTTCAGTGACTTCTAAAAATTTTAACTATTTTGGTCTCTATTTCTTACACAAACCCACACAAGCGCAGCACCTGGTTATCAGTAAATCAGTTTTTGTATAACTGAGAAGAGTAATGAGTGTTGTTGCACAAATTTATGCCAGGAGTTTCACCCACAGAAACTGCCAGATCTAATGATTACATCATAGACTTGTTATTTACTTTTCTTTCGCTGAAAAAATTACATCACAAACAAATATTGTAATCAAATGAAAGCCCTTGTTTGCCCACATGCAAAGAATAAACTTTCTTTTACTGTGTCTTCTTTTGAACGTGTCGTTTAATACAGGAACACCAGTAGTAGTCATTAACCTAATTAAGACTGTTCTCATAGTCCAGACTTCTGTGACTGTTCATAAATATGAGTGTACCACCTTGTCAGTCCACTCACCTTAACGAACCAAACAGGTACGAATGCTACATAGTAGGCGCTGAGCATGGAGCTAACCAACACCTCCTTCATCCTCCAGTTGAAGTCCATCTTCAGGTACTCCACCTCTTTGCGGATAAGGTCGGGAGAGAGGCAGCAGGCGTGGGTGGGCATGGGCTGAACGCTGTACAGCTGACTGGTGTGCTGTTTCCAAGTTTCCTTAAGGACAGAGAGATAGTCCCGACCCCCACATCCCAAACTGCCAGTCCCGCCCACTTCTTTAGAACCCATGCCGTTTAAAGGGGACATGGACCCAGCTCTCCGGAAATCATAGCTGAGTTTATAAAACGGAATATACATTCCAAACCTAAATGGAAAGTATAAATTTGAGTATGCAACTTAGTATCAATATGAGTGTTTGTATTTATCACTACAACGTTATTGAAAAGGGTAAAACAAGCGATCTACAAAGCAATTATGCTGCACAACTGAGGATGATTATAAAGGGGTCATATAATATGCATTTCTACTTATAATTTTAATAAAGTTTTTTTTCTTCCCCTGAAGGGATCTGGTGCTAAAAGAAATGACTGTCTGGGTCAAATATATTCAAATATAGTTTTAATTAATAAATTAATAAAAGTCTCCTTCATAAGCCTGCATTAAAGGAACACTCACAATATCTGTGCCTGTCTGTGCATAAACAGCTAGAATCAGACTGTAGTGATCAGACCTAGTTTCAGGGACATAGATTCAGGACATCATCCAGTGCAGAATGAGATATTTTGGCAGCTTTTTTTTTAAATCCTCATTTTGGACTATGAAGGTGTTTCACATTCTGAAACTCAAATAATAAACCTGAATAAAACATCAGGTTGATTCCTCATGATATGACCCCTTAAGTGCATGTGCAGCACACAACAGTGAGTTTGTGCATGTGTTATTACAATATGATGTGCAGAGCATTACTTACGGATAGCAGAGGAAGAGGAGGCTGAGTACAGAATATGTCTTGAAGAGATAAATTAGTGAACGACACAGACTCCACCCTGCAAGAGTCAGGACGGCAAAACGAGCCGTCACCAGGAAGACAGAATGCGGGAAGGACAACTTCCCACTTTGCGAGGCCTTGGTCAGGAAGAAAGTAGGCAAAGAGAGAGAGAACGGCCAAGAGACAGAGAGATTGCACTACTTATTAATCTTCTAAGCAGCTGTTAAAATCGAAAAGCTTTAAATGACAGGGATAGAAATATGGACACTGAGCTAAGATATGATGTACAGTACCTCTTTTACGACAGCAGCTATTAGCCTGCGTGCCAGCACGATAATAATGAACACCAGCATATTATAGTCAATAAGGTGGAAGTTCTGCAGTGAAAAAAGAAATTTGTCACAAGATGTTGTCACATGTACAGAAGTTAGTCACATTTGTTTGTCACATTTGTCACAAGAAGTTGTCACATGTACAGTTTGGATGACGCAAAAATTAACTGCTAAATCAATCATTTAATTTTAATCCCTGTGACACATGACTCACCAGAGAGGTGTGTGATGGTGGGTGTGAGTGGGGGTACCACCACACCGTTTTGTAGATGTTGACATAATGCACGAACAGAGCTGTAAGGTGGCACACTAACAAGTGGAGCTCAAACAGCACATTCCGGTCCACAGAGAGTTCCGGAATTTTACAGTGCTTCAGTGGCACCACTGTCTGTGTGGCTAATGGAGGGCTGGACATTCCTGTTCCGGATCCATTCCTGATGACCCAGCAGAATTTACATTGTTAAAGAGAGGGTTTTACTACAGCAACAGAAAACCAGTTTATTGCGTCACACTTACTTAAATGCATTTTGCGTTCACAGATTTTTCACAACACACACAGTTGCCTCACCTGGTCCGTGATCGCACACCTGTCACAGGTGAGCTGGTGGAGTGGTTGCCATTGCCAACAGAACCTGTCTCACTGCTTAGAGGAGAACGACAGTATGTCGTTCTATTCGCTCCTCTTCTTCCTCCGGCCATTCCAAATTCCTCTCTCCCCTGGTGCCAGTTCTTTAAACTTTTAGTTGGTTACAATTTAGACACCTACAGTAAGACAAATCCTAACATTTAACGTTACATCAAGAGCATCAAATTCACAAGAACTGCGTCATGTCAAAAATTAGGCTGGACCTAAATCACTGTAAATCACTTATGATGGCGGTTCTATATGAACTATCTTATATGCTTAATCTATGCTTCCATCATTAATCTGTTACACAACTGATTTTTATTAAGAGTAGTTTCATCTAGTTATTGGTTCATTATGCACTAGTTATTATACCAACAATTTAACGGAAACCTGGTTGTACAGGGGCCGTGCAATGCCTAGACCCAAACAGACTCAAAAGCAGAAGTTTGACCAGTTGACAGTGAATACCTGTCCTAACAAAAAGGTACTATATACAGTGATGGTATTAGGTAAAGGCCAAGACTTTAACGTATACTATGGTACATGAATAATTACCCTATGTATAAACCACAGTATTTTCCATAGTACTCCAGTACCTCCATACAATATAAAAACAATATCCTAACAAAATAATACTATAGTACTACCATGGTACTTTAAAAAAAAACAAAGTGTAGACAGGATGAACAAGAAAACCTGTTTATTACATAGTGGCTAGTCCAGACACATCTGTTGTTAACAATAATAAAAGCCTGACTCACTGAATTAAATGACTGCCTGTTCACAAACTCTCTCAAGTTCTCACTTTTTGATCTGAACGCTATTTTCACTTGTGCCTCGATTAGTTCCTCTTTGTTTAGATGCATTGTAAAAGCATTTAGGGCAGCAATTGTCAAGACAGTGAGAAGAAGCCTAATGCCACAGAAGACACACATTGTACAGGAGACTGATTTAAAGGCTTTGCATTTAACCTGAAGATGCCTAAGAATCCTCTAACAGGAGTGAACACAGATTAAATCAAACCGGTTTGCATGGAGTACAAGAGATCAGATACACTTTGCCTTGTCAATAAAGAGGGTTACGTCATCAGCAGATTTAAACCACGTAAACACAAAACTAACCATGTGCGCCAGATATAAAGCACAATGCATTGACGAGAAAGGCATGCAGCATGCATACTTAGTTAAAGGCTCAATCCTAGCATGTCAATACAATGCATTTGCTTCACGACTTCTTAAAAACACTTATTCGCTTTCATTTTAAGGAGAAACATTGCTACCTGGACGCCCTCAGGCTGTGTTGATGTCTGCAGCCCTGCCTAAGTTGCGGAAGCGTTGCATTTAAACACGTAGTTAAAAAGTCCTTCACCTGCCTTTTGGTTTATGAAACCAAGCCGCTTTATAAAACAAATCGCATCGCTCGGGTGTGTGAAGTCTCACCGCCCAGAGAAGTAAACGCATGCTTGGATTGAAGACCGCGGCCTAGTGCTGTTGCATTTGCACCTATTGTCAATAAATCATATAAATGTCTCTTACCTCTTTCAGCCGCGAGGTTTAGTCCGGGTGAGGCGACTGTACGACTGAAGTTGACATAGACTCGACACGTAGGTACGGAATTGGTTATTTAGGATCGTAAATGGTTTGTTTTATTTCTGACAGTAAACGAGAAGCGCTCATTCTGTTGATGTTGCACGCACGCACGCACGCACGCACGCGGGGAGGAGGCAAGCGTGCGTGCTTGCGTGTTGAGCAGTGCGTGATCAAAGCACATTTTGTGCTTGTGTAGATCTTTAGATATTAAAGTTCATCTTTATTTTCATAGTCAAACATTACGTCCAACTGCGGCCTTTATTATCAGTCTTTGGAAATGTATATATATATATATATATATATATATATATGCCATATTCAAAAACAAAATGAGGTAAAGGTTAACCCGTTTTTTTTTGGTATTTAGGGTACAAATGAAATATTATACTGAGGTACCACTTAGTCTGAAAAATAGTAAGGCGACTGCATCTCTATGTGAAGTTTTTATATGTCCATTTATAAGTGATATGCACGACGCTCTCATATCAGTTCTTGTTTTTAATTTGTTTTTATTATGTTCTTGCTCCATTTCGATGGTTCCTCGCTTGTAGTTCACACGCTGCGTGTCATTCATGTTTTCTGCTATAATTCATGTAATTCGCAGTCCTATTTCACGTCACCAAACGGAAAGGGGCGGGTGTTGCTCGTTTGACGGATCACTCGGCCGCCCAATCGGAACGCAGACACCGATGCCACGCGTGCGCGCCGGAAGAGCGCCGCAGCCGCAACACGGGACAGCAATGGCGTAGTGCGCTTTTCAGCGCCGCAGCGGGGCCGGGCTCTCTGAGCCTCCCCGATCGCAGTCTTACTCCTATTAACCAGCAGGATGAAATGCATGTGAGAAAACCTTCCAGTTCATTCGCTTCCAACTCGGCCCCCGATCAGTGGAAACTGTAAGTGAATGATCGGGCTTGACTTATTAGGTCTGTTGTGTCCGTCTTTGTCTTTGTGTTGCGGTTTCGCATTCCAGCACTTGCGTCACGTCATCTCTTTGTAGATGGCCATGCATTGTGCATGAGTAGGGATGCACATTTATTTAATGGTGGATTGCTATGCAATTATCATTTGTCTTGTCCTTGTGGACTTGTGTGCATTGGCGATTGATAACTAATTACTTTTTAAGTATAAGAACCGTCTGCCTCAATGAACTTGCAGCGGTATGCTTTATCTTCACAGACAACAGCACAATGTCCTTCCTGTTTCAGATCAAGACGAACGGCCACAGCATGTTTAATAGGTGGGTCAGATTGTACATTAGATGTGACACACGATTGTTAATGTTAATGCCTTTTCTCATTGTTTTAAATATTCATTTTGTGCAGATAAGAAACCATCCTGTCATGGCTTTTGATGAACTACCCTTCATCCTGATACACTCCTTCCTCGAGCATTTCAGGAAAGTGTTTGGTCAACGTACCAACAGCAATTGGCTGTCATGAACGTACCATCTCTGCATTTTGAAGATGATGGTTAAAGTGGTGTTTAAAAAAAATGAGAGAACCTGAAATTTGTCCAAAAATTGAATGTGCCACAGCTTGTACAGAAACATGATCTGGGCATGTTTGTTTTTGTATTTATGTTGGTGCAGGTTGTGTTAATAGGTTGTAAAAATGGGTTTAAGCAAAGAGAATATAAAGCGCACTTGCTTTGCAGGTAAAATGTAAGCAACCTTCATTTCAGCTCATACAACTTCACCAAACTGTTGTATTACCTGCAGATTAAGTGCCTAGTCATTTCTAAGAACTCCTGAGTCTATTACCAAGACTTGGCTTTGAACCCACAGTAAATCACTGCATGGTCATTCAGTGTTTAAAATGAAGTTTTGAAACAAACTGTAGACAAATAGCTGTTCTCTTCATTCAAAACTCAATGGTGCTTTGGCAAAATCATGCTATCATGTATCTTTAATGTACTGACAAACAAACTGACAGTGGCATTGACATCATCCAAGCATGCTTCATAAATTCCACAGATACAGAGAGTTAATGAAATGCGGAGAAAATAAAGTATTTTACTACCTCACATAAGCAAACTAAATTACCACAGCGAAGACCTCTCTGATAATCAATGTTACCCTGTATTTCTTGCAGTAATTTAAAAAAATAACAGTCCTTTCCAGCCAAATGGTTTAGGAATCTGATGCCTGTATGATTCAGGAGGAGTGAGGATGTTTGTTTAGTTTCAGGGGTTGTTTTATCAATGGTTGTGGGAATACATATCATACTAATAGCATAGTGACCTTATACTTCACTGGTTGTCCTGGGCAACAATATGAGAAAATGTTGGTAGCATGAGGCCAGAGGAAAGGCATTGTTTTTGATGCAGAATAGCCTTAATTAATTGAATTAATTAATTAGCCCTAATTAATTAAACCTTAAAAGTATTTTTTAGCTTGGGAAACCATTTAATCTGTTCTGGGAAAATTTACCCAAACGTTTTCCTGTTTAAGATTTTGGACTGATACAGATACCCCCTCTCTTTTTTTTTTTAGATGACATGATCTTGATGGGCACAAGAATAGTCAGGCCTCAGTGTGGCAAATGTGCAATATTTGTTTCTTTCCTTCCTGTCTTGTTTTGAGATGACTATGTATATTGTACAAACAAGTGACAAGTTGTTCGCAAAAACAACAAAATCACCAATGTCTTCCATTTAATGATGTATAGTTTCATCCGCTTGCTTTTAGGGTGGCGGGATTTGTAGTGCCAGCATAAACATGGCCATGCATGTACGGTAGCGATGCTTGCTAAGTTTAATAGTCGTAGTGACATTCAGTATATAAAGTTGTTTAGAAAATACATAAAATTAGGCAGACAAAGATATAGTTAGTTAGCACCATGGATGCAGCATCCATACCTTGATCAATCTTGACTTAAACTGAGAGGTCAAGCTTTGTTTGAGGGAAGTTGGTTTATTTTCCTTGATGTTTTGTCTTTAATTAATCACTGTTAGTTAATAATAATGTGTTGTAGCATCATGAGGATTAGATAAATGACGGTTGGTACCGATGTGTGGCTAGCTATGCTGAATGCTCATTTATGTTTCATAAGCACTGTGTGAGTTTGTCCTAGTTTATTCTGTGCAAAATGAAGTTCTGGGCCCAAAATAGCACAGTTAGATCAGAATGCACGTCTCTAATAGTATAATCTTATTTAGGGGGAAAACTGGCTTCAGTTGCTTAGAAGATTTTGCATGTATAGAAGACAAACAGTACAGCTTCTTCATTCCAATTTCAAAGCTAATTCCTTATTGTGGAAGCAAGGATTTAACTTTTTGCAATCTTTAGCTGAAACAGAACATCCTGAAACATTTGATCTGTTTCTGTAGTAACCAGTCTACAGATACAGTACTCCCTTCCTAATTAGAAAGGGTAACTAAGAACTGTGTTTGTATAACTCATACCTCTAATGTTGCATTCTCCATCAGGTAATGTTGTGTCAAGCTAGAGCTGTGGGTAGATTATTAAAAGTAGCAGAAACTCTAGATTTTAAAATAAGTTGTAAAATAGGAAATGGCATAAAGCAATTATCAAAGCATTGTAATGTAAATAAATACCTCAATGAATGGAATGCAAACTATATTTTTAAATATACTCTACAATATGCAAGCCATAATGTGTATTAAGTTCATCATTTAGAAGCAATAATCTTATGCATGAACTATAGTGTCAAATGGTTCAGTGATATTTGTGAAATCGAGATCTGTAGCATATATATAACATTGGTGTTTGATCAGAACATCTCATTGCTCATACTAAACCGTACTTACTGTACGTACAAAAGCTATGAACTGGCTATTAACAGCCTTGTTTCATTACTCATTGACACCAAATTTACTTGTGAGCGTAGCAGATCTGAGAATTATCAAAATGAAGATCTTTTTATTTTAAACTGGTGGAAAAACATTGATGGACAGTATCTATATATGCAGGGCTTGTGCCCTTTTATTGACTTGCATGTTTACATACAAATCATTGTGGAATGCACATAAGCTGTAAGTTTGTCTGCAGCTCATTTACATAAACAGCAATATGGGCAGTGTTCAAAAACTGGGTAGCAGTTTTTGAAGATTCATTATCCTCATGAATTCTAGATAAACAGGATACACAACACAGCACATTCACAAAACAGGAGTATGGTGGGTTCGCTTACGTATTTTGATTACAAATGCAAAAAAACATTTGCTGATGCATTGTAGAAGTGGATAGGATGTTTTGTGCTGCATGCAATAATTGAACTTTGCTTAAACATATTTATGCAGAAATATGAACAAAAAGAAAAATCAAAGAGCGGAACATTGTTGTAATTCTTTTTAAATGCATGAAATCCCAAAGGTTTATGACTTGTACATTATTTACAAATAAGTGTACTGCATCAACAATGTTACTTTTTTTGTTTAAATATTGTATAATAAAATTGTAATGATCCTGTGATTTAAGAGGCACAGTCTGATAAGTTTTAGCAAAGCCTTATGATTGTTTTAAATGGTAAAAAATGAATTTGAGAAGTTTTGAATCATGTTCTGCATTATTTGCAATGAACATAAGTGTATATGCTTTGCTAGCCTGCTGTGATTTACGTTGCTGAGTTTGCCTCTGAATGTGAAACTCTATGCTTGGTCTGATCTATGCACTACAGATGTGTCCTGCATGATTTTGTACAATACAAAATTCTGTATCAAAGTTTTAGCAATAAAAAAAGAAGCATGGTGCCAATCAAAAAATTATTTCTTTAGTCCTTTCTCTAGTATCATGATTGTTTCCGTTGTGTGTGGGATCAGATTACCAAAACGTCGCTATTATTTTTAAAATTTTAGCCATTTTCAGTCTGAATCTAACATAAATGAAGATTATTAAAATTGAAAATTGTTGATGTTCAAACATATTTCTCAAAGAATCAAACCTACAGTTATTACCTTACAAAAATACACTTTATTTTATAACAGTTACAATAAGAATCCTGTACATATTTCACGGCATTTCTTTATTTTGCATTTTTGTTTAAATGTGTGCACAATTTGTCCATCATTTCCTCCAAAATCTTCACCTGCTTCAGCTGGGCTTCTAAATCCTGTTTCAGCTATGAAAATTAACAAAATTGTTTAATCCAACTCAAGGAAGAAGCAGTAAAAAGCAACCTATACCTTTACAACAGTGCAAGAAAAATTATTTTACTTTTATTTTATAATCAAAAAACATCGATGTTGTTCCTTTGTGTTAAAAAAAAAAAGCAAAACCAGAACAATCAAGTTGTATGTATAGATAATTCATACCTCTTTCATACTTTTGTCCATGAGTCTGTGTTTGAAGCTGATTTTTGAGGCTTTAACACACGTGCCATTTTTTAACATGTAGCTAGAAAAAAAACATTTACCAAATTAAGAATTTTGAAAATGACAACATTTATATGTATAACAGTACAAATGATGTAACTCATGACTGATGTATTCACTGCCATTACACTACATCATTAAAACAAGCAAAACACAAACTACCCTCACCAATTTATTAGCTCTTTTCGTAAAAGGAAGAGGTTTCGTAAAGCAGACAGGTGCTTTGGGGTGGAGTGAAGAACCAGTCCAACACTTATATGGCAACTAGCACAATGAAGAACTTGGTAGGTGCTACAGATAAAAAAATACAAAAGATACCTTCCAGTCAAAACTCTAGATAAAAGGACACCAAAAACATGCAAACAAACTGAAACTGTAGGGTAGGCAATTTCAGAGAGGCTAGAAATAACAAGCTAGCATTGAAAGCAGAAGATCCCACCCTTCAGAATGCTCTCCAAGCCACACCTCCAACAAATGAAAACAAACACAGTTTAACAGGCAAGCAAGGCATCCTATCATTGTATTCAGACAGAATGCAATGATTGGACAAACATTTTATGGCCCTGTGCCTTCCAAAGAAGATAATACACATTTAATACATTTAGTTTTTTATTACTATGCATTTAGACCTCCTTTCAGTGATTCACTGATATCAGGATGTGAAGACACTTTCAACCAGCATACCAATAAGTGCCTACCCTGCCATTAATGTTAATGAAAAGGATTACTTACCAGACAGCCAACTGACCATCCAAACTCATTTCCATCTTTTTACTCAGCCTCACGTCTTCAGTGACTTCTGCAAAAAGTCACAAAACGTCAACAGCGTCCTGGGTAGAGGTAGGAAATGCGCTTCAATTGTATTTGTAGTGAATGGTTTTAAAACAAATGCTAAATATACAAATGTTTCACGCACACACAAGGTTGTCAACAACTTACTTAAGCAAACGATGACTTGGAGGCTCTGGACTTCTCCGCAGATGCCAAGAGAGTCTCCAAGCACCGTGTTGCAGGTCACGCATTGGAGGACGCTGCAATTCACATAGTCCACCCCGCATGTTTCTCCATCCTTCACCGCTCTTAGCTGATCTGCAAGAGAGCTTGTTTGCGTGGAGTCGCACGGACTCGCATCATAAGAGCTTTCGAGTAAACTTCCTACTCTACTCGCCATTATTTCAGAAGCAAGACATTTACCGGCAAAACTACGCCATCTTTTTTTTTTTTTTTCTTTAAGTTGCGCTCAGTTTGAATACGTGCGGCGCCTTTAAGCCAATCGAAGCCGACGAGAGGCCAGCGCTACTTTTTATTGGATGCTAGAAGTGTCGTCACGGTCTTCTCAGCCAATCATCCGGCAAGAAACGGCGGTTTTTGAAACGGAATATTTTTCAAACAGTAAACGAGCCGAGCGCTGTCACGGATCGCGGCGTGTTAATGTTTTAACGAGAAGTCCGCAGTTTTCAGGGGATTTGTTGTAGAAAATGGATTTGGACTCGTATAAATATGCGGAATTGCAGCGACTGGCTAAGGAAGTTGGACTGAAAGCGAACATGAAGGTAAATCGACCCTATGCGAGTCCTAGATACACTGTTGTGCTGTTTATATGCCGCCATCTGCATGCCCACTAAATGTAGCTTGAATTTATGCATATATGCACAGTGCATGTGTAAAAGCAGACTAAACATGCATATTGTTGTGGTAACGATCTATAGATTAAAGTGTAGGAACTTATGAAGGTTCATCGGTTAGACTTTGGCTAGCAGAAGTGGCTAACATTGATGTCCATTATACTCCACGCCTCTCTTTTCTAATTGCTTTGTTGCATTTATTCTTAGGCTGATAAGCTGTTGAAGGCTTTAAAGCAACACTTTTCGCAACAGCAGCAGACTTCTGAAAACGTGAGTTACAAACAATATGGATTTACCAGATTTTAAAACATCTGTAGCACACAAATAACAAACGTTGTTTGTAGGGAAACGATGAATCCGACGCGCACGACGCTGCCCCGCCCCCGGGCGCGCAGGAATCGCAGGCGGCAGTGTTTGTGACCGAGCGCCGAGGGAAAGGCAGAGCTGCCAAGAGAAAGCTCAGCGACTCCAGACCAGCCACTGCTCGGGTACATATGTGCAGATGACATGAAGACCATATATGACCTCTTATATGACCCTGTCAAGTCCATTTTATAGGAGGATGCATGGCGTGTCTTCTTGTAATCAGGTTGAGGAGAAGCCGGTGCAGACAGAGAAGAGCCGAAGTGACCCCAAGAGAAGAAAAGTGTCCTTAACCAAGGACACTTCAGCTCCACCTGAAACTCCTGCTAATGACGAAACCTCAGAGAAAGCTGTAAAATCTGGGAAAACCTATTCGGACTCCAAAAAAGCTCAAATTCAGCCAAACGAGAAAGGTGAGGTGAATTCTGTAGAGGTTTTAAGTAACCTTTTTAATCACATTCTAACAGATGAATGAAAACCAGTAGACAAGCCAGTTACTTTTAGTGTATAATGCCTGTACAGTATTCATGGGGATGACTATTAAAATGTATATGCTGCAGGTGCTGGAAGAAGGACGGGTGGAAAAATCCCCCGTCATGAGGGTCTGATGAAGAAGAAAACTGCTCTGTGGCCGACCACTCCTAGTAATTACTTCTTTCTGGGTTTATACACTAACACGCACATTTGCCTGTCAATGTATATTCAGGAAAGGCAGATCCTTGTGACACTGAAGATTAGTGGTTGACCTTTCTTTCTTATTTAAGTTATTTAAAGTGACATATTTTTCTACAGTACCCATGCAGAGTCATATTTAGTATTTAGCACATAATACACAGCTGATATTTTAGCTCTCAGTAATATACTTACAAAACTCTCTCCATCAGACTTTAAAAAACTCCATGAAGCTCACTTCAAAAAGATGGAGTCCATCGATTCTTATGTCCAGAGGAAGAACAAACAAATGGAGGTGCTCAGGGACTCTGTCAAGGAACTAAAGGTAACGACAAGGATGGAACAGTGAACTGTCAGAAGTTGTTTTCATATTGGAAGTCTATGTGCCTGAGGCTTTGCTTGGAACTTGACATAAACAGCTAACAATTCAAATGATATTTTTTGTCACTCCAGACTCTGTCAGAGAAGACACTGCTGAAATCTGTTGAAACAAAGGTTGGTGTTCTGATCAAATATATATTATTATGTATAGATCTAGTGACATGTTTTGGAAATTTATGTAAAAAGACATAGAATTTCTTTGGATGAGATCTGTATTCTCTAAGAGTTGGATGAGTTTGTAAAGAAGTTTTTGTCAATAAGTTGTTCATTTAAAGGATTATCAAAATGTAATATTGTGTCCCATTAGAAACCGCCTGTTAGCGGATCATCTCTCTTCAGTCCTGAAGTGCAGGGAAAGAAACCAGTCCCAGAAAGACGCAGACTGACCCAGCTGTCCGCCAGCAAACCTGCTTTGAAGGACAGCACCACCTTCAGGCCAACTGTCCTCACCACCAATAAAATCAATGTCCGGTAAATACTGCCCGTCTTATTTCAGTGCGATTATTATGGTAATGCAATTTTTCCATTATAACTTCGTGTAAATCTTGTCTGTGACTTGACTGCTTTATTTCTTCTCCAGGTTCTCACAGGTCACTCAGGATAACAAATACAAGCGTTCACTGGTGAAGACCCCAGCCCGTATGTCTCCTTTTGTCCCTATCACCTCCACTCCAGGGAGAAAATCAGACATGCACACCAAACCTGAGCTGAATAAATCTATCAGCACAGTCAACAAAACACTTGGTAAGGGTAATGATATTATTTAGAACAGTGAGATTGTTGAAGCATTGGTTTTAATGTGTTTTGTTTTGTTTTAGGAATTACTCCATTTGTTTTCAATGGAAACAACAGCGCTTCAGTCACACCTGGCACAACCAAGAAGAACACATTTGATCTAAAGGCCAGTCTCTCTCGCCCATTGACCTACAAACCACACAAGGGTATGTCTACATAAAAATATAACAGGCAGAAGATTAAAATATTAGCCAATGCTGTTTTGTGTAAAGACGAATATCTCTTTAAAAAAATCTTTCTGCTGGCTGTTCATTGTCTTCTTTCCATCTCTACAGGAAAACTGAAGCCTTTTGGAGCAGCACAGGAGAATGTGGCTCTTAATAAATCTCAGACTGTTCCTTCACACCAGAAAAACTATAAACAGCACCAAGTTCAAACCAGGTGGGATGTTTAAGTTTTCATACTTTTCAGTAAGATTGTTTTTCATAGTCTCTTAAAGCTAATCTGTCTCATGCTAATCTTTGTGGTCTGACATGAGTCTTAATTATTAATCTGCAGAGAGGAGCGCCGTGTCAAACAGACAGAGGACCGAAAACAGAAGAAGGAAAAGATGTTGGGTGCCAGACGAGGCCTGGTCATGGCTTAACTGCAGTATAATATCTGTCTCAGCTACTTGATGTAAATAGTTAGCTTTTGTTTTATTAGTCTGTTTAATTCCAAACTTTTGTACATTTTCTCTTCTGTAGATGCCTGAATTGTTAGGTAAATGTTTACTATGGTAAAATGCTTACTATGAGATGAGGTAAAACAATGTCATCCAAGAAAAACTTTCATAATCCATTTATAAATGTTTTTATTCTTTTTTTAAAACATTGTTTATATGTGCTCCATGATTAGTAGGATTTGGTACGGCTTATGCATAAACCTCAGAGAAGACACCATTGACCAAGTCACACAAAACATGCATTTTTGCAATTTGTTTATTTGATCTTACAATACTCATAAATTACCATTTTGTACTTCTGTTTTTTGTTATTTTGTACGTGTGTACATATGTCTGTGTGAGTAGGCCTAGGAGTTCAAAAAGAGTCCAGATGTTTTCCAAAGTTTATATGTAATAAAGCAGTAGATTATTCCTATCGTATACAATTCCTGAGTACTTTCTAGTACAGTTAAACCTCTGGGTTTCTCTTATAAAGCTCATATGCAAACTCCTCTGTATGTGCGTGGTCATTGCAGAGTGCAATGAAATCAATCTCCAGCTGAAATGGGCCATCTGCTTTATCCCCCAATGTAAAACCAATACTGTTTATCTAGAAACAGAAGAACCAGATGTGGATTTGCTGTGAGCTCTTGGGAACATCAAGTTGCATCATTCCACAATGCTTAGATCCATTATATTACAAGTTAAAGAATAAAAGATTTGATGATCACACAGACCTTGTCTAACCAGATGGCATGCTGATCATCTTGTATTCGACCCCGACTGGAAAGGAAAAACTTGGAGAATGGGATCTGTGAAACAGAGACGGTCATTTGGACGATGTTTTACACTGCTTTCAACTGTGAAAAAGCATGTTCTAAATATGTATGGATGTAGTTCTTGAAGACATGCCTTAACATCCTGCCAGTAGGGACCTCCTCTGGTATACAGAAAGTAACTGTAGATGTCATCTCTCTGATGGGAAAAGTAGGTCTCAGCTGATAAGTTTACCATCCATGGTCTTCCATCTCCACGGATACGCATGTGTAAGGTGTTAAAATTTGACCAATCGTAGTGCTTTTTTCTGTCAAATGAGCCCTGTAGATGAAAATACATTCATGATTCTGTCTAAATAATACTGCCTGCCTTTCATGCCATTTTCACAGATCAGATGGAACTTTATACAAAAGCAAAATGTAATACATGCTTCGTTCTTTTAAATCCAAATTAAACTATATTGTTACACTTACAAGCGGCTGTTTTGAGCGCATAGTGCAGTATCCGCTGTATCGGGTCTCTCCATCACGGGGAGGTGTGGAGCACAAGGTCCCATATAGAAAACAGGTGGAATTGTTTTTTCCCAGCTTGATATACGCCACACTGGAACCCCCAATCTCCTGATCGGATGACACAATCCACTGATTTAGACTTTCAGGTCCACGGAATTCCCACTGAACGCGGGTCTGCTCCAACATGTGATTTATTAATGGCTTTCCTTCTGGTCCAGTCCAGCGCTGTACAAACTCATCCTTCAGCAGCCCGAAATGCTTTCTGATGCCATCCACACCTTTAGAGAAATCAAAACGTATCTTCTGCCACGGCCAGCGGGTGTCAGGAGCCTGGCCTGGTCTACGGTAATCTCGTTCATAGATGCTCCTGGTGCCGATTATGCCTGAGCAGGTGTGGGTGGGAGGAAATGACAGAAGTCGTCTGTAAATGACACTATTCATTCCCAAAAGAGTTTTAAACGTTGTCCTTGATGCAGCCATTAGATCTGGTGTTTCTCTTATAATCAGATCAGACATCCACTGGAATGCTGGTAAAAAGAAAACAGCAGATTTTAACCTTATATTCATATTATACATCATACTTCTACTTGGCTTCAAATATATACTATCAACCATTTCAAAAGCCCCTGATTATTAAATAACCAACACAATATGCTACAGACACATACACCTGCACTTTACTATAATGAACATTAGGAATAATGTTCTCTACAAACTTGATTCAGAAGTAATCACATACAAGGACCTCCAAACAACAGAATGTATACAAGACAGACTAAAACTTACATCCAAGATAAAAACCCTTAGGTTCACCAACCTGGTCGGGTTAAAAATGATGTTAATTATTAAATATGGCTTGAGAAAAACAAACTTATTTAAAATCGAGACTCTGCACCATTCAGATGACACATGCGCCATTGCGGTCCGTCATTCACTACATCCTCTCCTGAAACAAGCACGCATGCTTACGGTCCTACCGACAACAAAGGTCGTAGCTGCTTGTGAACGATTTACTTCAGATAAAAACAATTAAAACCTCCGCCAATACATTGAACGATTGCTATGTTCCGATATTTGACCCAAGTAATGTCTGATCTCCTGCTTGACCCCGTTTATAGGAGCGCCGTGTGCGCATGCGCAGTGCAGCTCTAGCGCCTTTGTGTGGAGGAGTGCGGCGCTGCTGTTTAAACACACACACAGAGGAGCCAGGCAGCTAGCCATGGTGAATGTTAAGAAACGGAAAGGTCGGGTTGTGATCGACTCCGACTCGGAGGATAGTGCAAGCGATGATAATCTGGATCAGGTAGGAATATCACTCGTAAGCGTCTGATCCATTTTGTAAACCCAAAGCGCTGAGATGTCACAGCTGTGCGTGTGTTGAAGTCCCACGCTAAGTGAATGGTGAAGCTAGCTGGCTAGCAGGGGCCTGTACGGTCACGTCGCGTTTTTTGGGGACCAGCGGACCCGAAATGTGCACGTTGCGTGTGTGTTTTATGGGCGCCTGCCGCATGTGGGCAATTTGAGTTTTTATCGAAGTCTCCGCGCGCGTTTGGCGTCGATTCTGCTCTATGACGTCACGCCGCCGCGGCTAAACTTCTGTTTCGATGGTGGCTGTAGAAATGCAACGAGAACCCAGAGCGGACGAGCGAGACTTTGTGGGCCGAGAAGTGCGACATTTTGATCGGGTCGTTTGAAGTGACGCGACGGGCACGATTTATAGTTTAAATTGGGGCAGCAAAGCTATTCACGGTCGTAGTAATTCATATCTTACGATCGGAATGGTTCGAAATGAGTTACAGATTATAAAATGATGTAAATGTAGCAGTGTGATAGCAATACATTTGCACTGCATCATTCACATGTATTAGTTATCTTTGATGTTATCTATACCATTATCACCAGGAGTAATGCATCTTCTTTTGGTTAATGATCTAAAATAGAAAGAATAAAATTTACCGATTTGAAGGCGTCTGTAATGGTGAATATATATGTTGCAGTACAATTGTGCGCCCCTGTAGGCGGTATTTATTCTGGTCTGCGGAACAAACGACCTGTTCACTTCTAGTTGTTTTCAGTTCGTTGGTGTTGTTGACAAATTAAAGCTAGCCCGCTAACAGCCAGGAAGAGCACAACACAAACTCTAAAAGCGATCTGACACCGTCCAGCTGTCCTGTTTGTGTGTGTAGAAACAGTCAGAGCTATTTAAACATGTTGTGTTAAAGTGTTTTAAAGCAGGAGACCGAAATGCCATAAATACTTACAATGATCTTGAAAGGTAGATTCAAGTTTAGCAGACCATGTTTGTAAACCTAGCTGGGTTGGACATTTCATTTTGGAATAGCTCCAGTTTAATCGGATAGAGGTTGTCAGAGCCTCGAAAGTGTTAAAGCTATTTGAAATCCCTCTATTATGTTTCTAATTTTACTAGTAGTAACACTAGTAGCCACACCCCCAAACAGGCACACTTGCAGACACTTGCAGGTTAGTTAGTGATTGAATATGTTTTGTGACTAGTGTAGACATTAGATCCTTCTAAATGTTACATATTTGGCTATAGAAAATTGCTTATAGATGATGAAATGAAACTAAGACTGTTCTGGGTACAATTTCATGTTTTTTCAGTCCAGGAGGATTTACTGTCTAGGGTGTGTGTGTGTGTGTGTGTGTGTGTGTAGTGTTTTATTTTTAAATACTTTATCTTATCTCAGGGGTTATTTTCACTCATAAGTGAAACAACTTTGGCCCAACATAGACTCATCCTTTATTATTTATAAAGTTATAGAGTTTGAGTACAAAATACACATTTCAGCTTTACTGAAACACCATTTATGCCAACAGTATCTGTTGTGTAATACACGTGCAGTAAATATATGATGATAACACACAGATCATTTTAAAGGGATAGTGAAAATGAAATTCTTTCCCATCATTTACTCACCCTCATGTCACTCCAAACCAGTATGACTTTTTGCCTCTTAGGAACACAAAAAATTATTTTAAAGTATGTTGGTAATCAAACAACAGTGGCACCTATTGACTTCCATTTTGTGGACACAAAACCACTAAGACATTTCTCAAAATATCTTCTTTTGTGTTCCACAGTTATATAGGATTGGAATCACATTAGGAGAGTAAATGATGGCAGAATTTTCATTCGTAGGTGAACTATTTCTTTAAAATGGTGCATGGTAACCCGTCTTAGCCTGGCATTTGGAAAACACCATCATTCATGTGTGAGAAAGAGGATAACGGTCAGTATACCCTGTTAACGTTCCTCTAGGAGCTGCTGTCTCTTGCCAAGAGGAAGCGTGTGGATTCTGATGAACAAGACGAGCCTGTTAGTAAACCTGCAGCCTCCACAGACTCTGAGACATCAGACAGCGATGACGAGGTACGAGGCTTTTCCATTATTTAAAGTAGGTGCTGACTTTTAAAGCTCTGGCTATTCAAATAGCCACATTTGCTTGAGCCCCATTGAAATTTCATCCAGTAAGATAAAAATCAGACCTGTGTGAATGTGGTTATTGTTTGAGGGTGAAAGGTTTTTGTACGGCAATCTCCCAGTTATATTTCAAATTAAACTTGCTATATGTTCATATATATGTGTACATCTTTTGTTTTTTTTAAGCTAAAAGTAAAATATGTTAAGACCTGCTAATAATAACAAATATGTCATTTATTTTCAGTTTATTGTGGTTACTTAAATAGAATTTTCTTCTATTCTAAGGAACTGTTTTTTTTTTTTTTGCTTGTTGTCAGTCTTTTAAATGAAATGCATACAGACAGACTTGTACATGTGCTCTTGTTTTGGTGGGCTAAATGCATTATTGTGTTAACAGCTGTCAGTGCTTGGAATAGGAAGTGAAATGTATGTGTGTCAGTGTTTTTGATTCAGTGATCAATATTGGTTTGATATTTCAGTGATGGATTCGATGAGCTTAGGTGTCCCTCTTCTCTTTATTTAATAGTTTTAAAACCTCTCACAGGCATCAAAGGTTTTGAAAGCAGTGCTTTCCATCAGTGAACGGTAACTAACCCTAACCCAGTACTTTTAAATTAAATGTCATTTTGGTATTTTATTTTGGTCTGTTAGTGGACTGTTGGAGGCACTAAAACCAAAAAAAAGGGCAAGCTGAGCAAAGGTCCAGAAAAGAAGAACACAGTCAAGAAAAGGAAAGGCAAGGCGGCTTCATCCGGCAGCTCAAATGGAGACAGTTCAGGAGAGAGCTCAGCTCCAGAGGAGGGTATGAAAACGATACTGTTTATTCAGATCTCTGTAGTTTTACCACCTGGATCTTTCACATGCTAGATCTGAGTTTATGGTGTAGTCCTTTTACTTTCTCGTAATGCATAATAAATGAAAAGAATTCTGTTTGCGAATTCTTAAGGTGAGGTGTCAGACTCGGACAGCAACAGCTCGTCCTCCAGCTCGGATTCTGACTCATCCTCAGAGGACGAGGTTTTTCGGGACGGATATGGAGATGATCTTATGGGGGATGAGGAGGACAGAGCTCGTCTGGAGCAGATGACGGAAAAAGAGAGAGAACAGGAGCTGTTTAACCGTATAGAGAAGAGAGAAGTTCTCAAGAGAAGGTGAGGACTGTTCAAGCTCAGATCAGATCTCAAGATTTTTAATTAGATAATTAGACAAAATAAAATTAGTTGTAAAAATCCAAGTAATCAATTGTGTGAAATGACTCGTACTCAAAGTAAATTGTGAAGAATACTGTTCATGACTAAATGTCTCCACAATGTTTTCCTCTCACTAAGGTTTGAAATAAAGCAAAAACTGAAGACAGCAAAGAAAAAGGAAAAAGAAGAAAAGAAGAAAAAACAAGAGGAGGAGCAAGAGAAGAGAAAACAGTCGCAGGCCCCCGACACTCAGGTGGTGAGTAAACCATCAGACCAACAGGCACATCCTATAACAGAAACACAAACATGGCTCTTTACATATGTGTGTGTGTATCTTGCAGGTGATGTCACATAATAAAGAGAGACGGATCAAACGAGATGAAAAGCTGGACAAGAAGTCACAGGCCATGGAAGAGCTAAAAGCAGAAAGAGAGAAGAGGAAAAACAGAACTGGTACTGTTTGTCTTATTATTTTTAAATTATATTAGGCAGTGTTGGTACAGTAAAGTGTTGGCCTTTTCTGATCTGTAACCTTTGGCCTTTCAGCTGAACTTCTAGCTAAACGGCAGCCACTGAAGACAAGTGAGGTCTACTCAGATGATGAAGAGGAGGAGGAAGATGATGATGACAAGTCTTCAGTAAAGAGTGACCGCAGCTCAAGATCTTCATCGTTTGATGAAGAGGAGGAGTAAGTTAGAACATACTTGCATCCCTTTGGACAGCTGAAATGTAGTTCGATTTACTAGAACCTTTGTACTGCCAACTTTAAAAAGCAGACCAAATCATTGTTTATCTGTAGTTTACCTTCTCAGAATACTTAATTATTTGGCAGGAGTTTAAAAATTTGTGCTTGGAGATTATGCAATAATCATCGACCATGCACTTGTGCTTCAGGAAAGAGGAAGCTCCGCCCAAATCCCAGCCAGTGTCTTTACCTGATGAGCTGAATAGGGTCCGGCTGTCCCGACACAAGCTCGAGCGCTGGTGTCACATGCCATTCTTTGCTAAAACTGTTACTGGTTGTTTTGTTCGAATTGGCATTGGAAACAGCAGCAGCAAGCCTGTTTATCGGGTCAGTGAAAAATAAAACTCTGCCTTCTTGCCCAGAACCTTTATAGTCTATTGTACAAATCAAAACAACCTTGAAACAAATGTTTTAAGATATAAAGTGCCGTGCATGGTTACTTGAATTGTGTCTGCCAATAGCAAGAGAGAATTTCTAAAAGGAAATCTTGCAGGTGGCTGAAATTATTGATGTGGTGGAGACGGCTAAAATTTATCAGCTGGGGTCCACACGGACAAATAAAGGCCTTCAGCTCCGGTGAGTAAGAACAGAAAACCAGATTACCTGTTCATTCATCTCTTTGTGGTGTGTTACTTATGTGTGTGTGTGTGCGCATGTGTTTGCAGACATGGAAATGACACACGAGTGTTTAGACTTGAGTTTGTGTCCAATCAAGAGTTTACAGAAAGCGAGTTTTTGAAATGGAAAGAGGCGGTGAGTATAAAATTCAAATTTCTGCTTAAACTCTAGTCAATTTCAGGTAATATCAATCTTTGGTGACAAATTAATTTGGGGTCCAATTTTAGTTTATCATCTTTCTGGAGTTAGGTTTATCATGGAACTGTTCTCAGAACAAAGCATTATGAGATGTGCATGCCCAGTTGTAACCTTGGTAATGTTTGCTCTCCCATAGATGATGTCAGCAGGAATGCAGCTTCCTACTTTGGATGAGATCAGCAAAAAAGAACAGTCCATCAAGGAGGCGGTTAACTACAAATTCAACGACAAAGACATTGAAGACGTGAGTTCCACTGATGTCATTTCCTGTTTCTTAATAAATTGTATAAATTATCAGTTCTGTCAGTGTGATATTAATGTTTGTTTTTACAGATTGTCAAAGAGAAAGACAGATTCCGAAAGGCACCACCAAACTACGCCATGAAGAAAACTGAACTTCTCAAGGAGAAGGCCATGGCTGAGGAGAGTGGAGATGGAGAGAGGGCCAAAGTTCTACAGGATCAATTGAATGAGCTAGAGGAGAGAGCAGAAGCTCTTGACCGGCAGAGAACCAAAAATATCTCTGCAATCAGGTCAGAAACACACAGATGATTTTTGTACACACAAACAAGCCCTCTCATCTCTCTTCATAATCATGGTTTCTTTCTTTTACAGCTATATCAACCAGAGGAATCGGAGTTGGAACATTGTGGAATCTGAGAAGGCTCTGGTGGTAGGTGTTTCTGTCAGGCTATTCTGAGCTGTTAGTATCTAAAAGAACGTTCTGGAGTCTGAAATGTCTTAATTGTTTCTCAGGCAGAGGGACAAAACTCTAAGAACCAACAGATGGATCCTTTCACCAGACGGCAGTGTAAACCAACCATGGTATCCAATGTAAGGCCTTACATTTACATTTATGTATTTGGCTTTTATCCAAAGCGACCATTAGGTTGTACATTTAATCAGTATGTGTTCCCTGGGAATCGAACCCACAACATTTGCGCTGCTAATGCAATGCTCTACCATTTGAGTTACCTCAGTTGCCAGTCCTTCTGTCAGCTTTCATGTCCTTTACTCATATGTATCTTTGTCCCCCCATCTTTCGCAGGCAAGAGATCCCTCAGTCCATGCTGCAATTCTGGCTCATCTTAATCAGAAATACGGTTCAGGCTCAGGCCAAGACAACACCCAACAGACCAACAAACAGGTAAAAACACACACACACGTCCTAAGCAATTTGTGAGTCTGTTCTGACACAGAATTCACTTTTAACTGTTTATTATGCAGGGCCAGGCTAGCCAGAAAGACAAAGATATTACCAAGCCAACCAGTGACCTCTCAGAGGACCTTTTCAAAGTGCACGACTTTGATGTTAAAATTGACCTACAGGTTCCTAATGCTGGTAAGCATGTTTCAAATTGACCTACAGGTTTCAAATGCTCCTTTTTTTTACTCTGTTAACGTGTGATTAATTTGCATGAATAAATATTAAACCTTTGTTTACAGCCAGTGACTAAATTTGAAATATTGTTTTAATGTTTGGACAGCAATTATGCTTGCCATAGCGTTTTAGACAGCCATTATATTCTATAATCAAAACGATTTCTTATGCCTTTGTAATAGTCTGACTGTTGATTGCACCAGAAACACTTGTATAGTCTAATAATTGCATTTGTCTAAATTTAAGTCAAAGAATTAAAAGATAATATTTGTGATTTAGTGTGAGGATCAAAAGGTCTTAAATATATCTTTAATATATTCTCCACAGAAGCAAAGTCACTGGCAGTGAGTTCAAATTCGTTGCCTGTTAAGGATGGAGCGCCACGGCGATCTCTTAACCTGGAGGACTACAAGAAGAGACGAGGACTCATCTAATATCTGACTCCGCCTACATTTTTATCTTCCCCTGCATGATTGGCCACCTCAGCTGGGGGTATAAAGCTGTGTCAACCCCCTGTGCGTGTGAGCGTGGTTGGGCAAGTATGCGAGTGTGTGTGTGTGTGTGTGTGTAAATGTATGATAAAGAGAAGGAATCAGTGCATACCTTTAAGAATGCATGTGTGCGCGCGCGTGTTTGTCTAAACACCTGAAGTGTGAGGCTTGGAGTTCTTGTATGATCGGTTCACTTGTATGTGAGAGAAAATATTCATGAATACTGAACTTTTAGGTATTTCCTGTAAAGAAGGACCTTCTGAGAAAAGTCATGTGTTAATTACATCGTGTGCAGACATGAGAACAGAATTACATTACCTCCTGTGATTCTCTTTATCATACTGATGTATGAAGCACATTCTCTCCCTCTCAGATCCTCATAGAAAAACCCTTTTATATCCAAGCTTGTGAATGACTATCTCAAAGGACACTATAAAAACACAAATATAACACATGGGGTTTTTTTAGAAATTGTTTCGACAATTGTGATTTGGTCTGTCCCACTCCCCTGTCCTTGTGTAAATGTACATTTTTTTCTGCCCATATGTAATGGGTTGTTATGACAGCCGTGTTTAACTCTTAACTTATTGGTTTAGAGGCTGAGTGGCTGACCAATCACAGGGGGAGTCAGACAGTGACCAATGACATCACACTCCCAAAAGAAAAACGTTTGCTTCATAAGACGATGATCAAAAAATTGTGTCGGACGTGGACAGAGAAACCTTTTTGAGAATTTATGTATCTTTTTGTTTTCTTTTTTCTTCCACATCCCTCTGTCTCAGAGCTGATGTAAGTGTTATTCTTGGTCATTAATTATTGATAATGTCTTTTAGTCAGTTCTCGTATCGATGTGGCATGCCTTGTAAATAAACGATCTTGAGTGAGCGCGGCTGATTAAAGGAGGATCTGTTTCATACTAAGTGTTTTTGTGTGTTTACTTCAACACGTTTGTTTTAAATGGCTTTACTTTACTTGGTTCAATAGCAGGGTAGGTGATCTTTTCCAGAAACATTTTACATCATGCTGGTTGAACGTTCTTCACACCCTGATAGCAATCACTAAGTGGTGTAAAACCTTTATATAAATAAAAATCTTCTGTAGAAGGTTCAGACCCTTAAAATGTTCATCCAATTATTGCATTCGGTCTGGCTTTGAACGAAGGGCAGGATGTTAAGCTTTCAAAGCTAGGTTGCTATTGCTATCCTCTCCGAAATTGCTTACCCTACCTTACCTCACAATGTACAGATTCATGAGCAAGGAGGGAGTCAGAGAAGAACAGCACAGAACACAAATTCTTATTTATTGTAAATGTAGAAATCAAAATATGTGCTTTTTGATATATCTTGATGATAAACCTATAAAATATTAGATTAATATTCATTTTTTCCACAGTAATACAGTTATATTAAAGGCGTTAAACTTTAGTTTATGTGACCAACCGTGTTTTCGGTGAACGTTTACAATCAGGCTGTAAGCAGGCTCCACATGCAGTCTTTACAGTCAGGCGGCGCGCAGGACGCACTGTTATGGGTCCTTTGTGTAGTTCCTGGTCCACGTCGGACCGGATCGGAGTGAGCAGCAGGATCAAAACAATCACCGATAAGACATCTGCACACCCGCAGACAGTTTTATCAAACGATTTTCTGTAGACATGATCCTGCAACATCTGTTTTCAGCTTTCTGAGAGACCGGAGCCCCTCCAGGTACTTTAAAAATTGAGCCTAAATGCAATAATTTGAGCAGAAAACGTAAAACTGACCAGGTGCTGCTCAGCAGTTTGCTGTCAACATGTTAGTGAAATTGCTTTACACCACTAAACACGTTTGTTCGACCTTTACTTTTCATTTGGGCGGGCAGTAGTAAATATTGATAAAACTGACTACTGGCAGGAGTTTGACATGTTTGTGTAAATAGAACCGATTTGGACGCAAAATAAATTAAATCGATATTGTACGATAATTTGTGGAAATAACTAAAAATGAATAAATGCATGCATTTAAAGCATGCATTTAAAAGAGAGCATGCATTTAATGCTATTAGCATGCATTTAAAAGAGAGGTTTAACGCGTCGTGGAAGGATTCAGAGTATACTGTAAAGGATGGGTTTGCTATTAGCTCGTATTTACATAGAAAACGTAAAATAAACATCTACCCACATCCCCACCTTTATAGACGTTATTCATAAGTTCTTATATTCATAAGTACGCAAACACTGAACTCTGTCTCCCAGATTTAAATGTTGTTTTCATATGTTAAAGTGCAGAAGTTGTTGAATTTCAAGAGTGTTAAACAACTGGTGATGTTAAAGGGTTAAGTAAGCGTCACCGAGTCAGACTGTAGATGCATGTCCTCACTTTAACATCTCTGTCTGTGTGTGTTATTGCAGAGGGTCAGGATGTCTTGGCTTGTTGATCTTGCTGGGAAGGCAGAGGACTTCTTGAATAAAGTGGACCAGGGTGCAGCAAATGCTTTAACCAAACAGTCATCTCACAAGTCCTCCCTGTCCTACCACAGCCCTGACACCACCGACTTAATACAGTACAACTCTGCAGGTTACAGCTCCAGCCATGACCAACAACACAGGAACTCCATCACCACCTCGTCCCATGGAACCGCAGCTTTCATATCTACAGCCGCTGAGAACATAAAGAAACCCAAAGCCACCGCTTTGGTCGGTACAGCGAATGTCTCCAGCATCACGCCTTTGGGTTCTAGTAGCAAGGTGTCATCCAACTTTGTTCGGCCCACAAAGCCAGAAGTGAATGATGATTTGCTGTTTGACTTTCTGAACAGTTCAGATCCACCGCAGAGCGAAAGAAAGGAGGTCAGGAGAGAAGCAGGGTCTAAAGTTTTAGGCACTACAGGGGGGTCAGCTCAACCCCAGGTGCTGCCCATCTCTGTTGCCAGTGACCTTCAGATGACCCCGTCTGTCTCAGCAACCCCATCATCCACACAGGGCCTGTCCAGGAATTCCAGCGTTGGCTCACTTTCTAACAGTTCACACAGTGTTAAAACAGAGGAGGGCTCCACCCGAGACCACAGCCATGGTACAAACGATACATTGTACATGATGACCAGGAGTGTTTTTACATTTGGTTATTTCAGTGGTCTGAGAACAAGAATTGTGTGTGAGAGCTTCAAATGATCTCAGACCCCTTTCCATTAAAGCTAGTCTTGAGAGTGTCACTTTATTTTCTCAATTGCGTTCTCAACTCCAACCCAGCTAACAGGGAAAATTCTCATAACATTGGCTAACATTCTCTCAACGTTATCAAAAATGTTCTTGCAGTAACATCAGTAGGATTTGTTTTTCACAATATCATGTATATCAAAAATGTTGTTCTTAGGTTGTTGGTGGAATGTTTAAAAAGTTGCGGAATAAATCTTTAAATAACATTCTTGTAACCAAGCAATAACATTAATACAGCATATTAAAAAACTGGACATTTTGAAAGAAACATTCAAAATAACCTTTTGTTACTTAATGGAAATGTTGAGGTAATGTTCTTACAAAATGTTCTTGTTAGCTGGGAAATATGTTTGGAAATAGCAGGTTAAAACCAGAGAGGGGAGATGATTCATTTATTGTAATTGTATAATATATAACTATCATCCATAACTATATATAACTATATATGTAGTGTAAAACATTAACTAGTATTTTATCCTTGTATATTACTAGTATATTATAGTTTCCAAATGCATGTCATTGCTACTCATTTGGATTCATTTAGTTATTTCATGTCATGCCCAGTTGATGCTACAGAGAGTTACGGGCTGGATGCTCCTGCAGAGCCCCAGGAAGCACTGGAGGTCCCACCTCCAGAGCTTCAGCAGCAGAAGCAGCAAGGTCAAGAACAGGTGATTTCCAACCTTCGTCTTGAGAACCAGCTTTTGCGCAATGAAGTCTCTTCTCTCAACCAGGAGATGGCCTCTCTAATCCAGAGAGCCAAAGATATGCAGGAGGGTGAGACAGAAAGATTTCTGATGTGTCAGCTGACCTGAATTGTGCTTTTGTTATTCAACACCCTTTCATAATATGACTAGCATCACATGTGAGCCCAGAAGCTCAGGCAGAGTTTTAAGTAGTGTGTTCTTCATCTTTGTAGAGGTGAACCTCGCCCGAGCTCGTGCTGACAAATGGAACTCGGATCAGTCTCACATTGATCGCACAGTTCGAGAGCTGAGGGCGCAGGTTGATGACCTTACAGAAGCTCTGTCTGCTAAAGACGGGCAGCTGGCGGTGCTGAAGGTGCGACTGGACGAGTCAGATCAGCTGCTGAAGGCCCGAAGCTCATCTCTCGAGGAAGCACAGAACGAGAGGATCAGGTGGGTCTCCGTGACTCGGATAAGCAGACAAACACTGTTGGTTTAGATAGGGACCATGTGTGTTTCGAGAAGATCATGTTTTGGCTCTCAAGCTATTTGCTGAAAAGCATGATGAAAATTCTGGCACAACTGGTGTAATAAAAAAAAGCTACAGATGACTTGAATTTACATGAGTGATATCAGGCCCAATTCAAACATATTTCCAAGCTTGTTCTTTCTTATACCTTTGATATTGGTAATAAACCTCCATGCTGTGCTGTTTATTGTAGGATCCTACAGGACCACAGTGAGGGCAGTAGCGTACAGTCTCAGGCTTTACAGACACTACAGGAACGAGTGAGAGATGCAGATGCTGCATTGAAGAGAGAGCAGGAGAGCTATAGACAGATGCAGGTGAGTTCACGCAGATACACCTAGACGACACAAACATGTTCCTGTAGCTCAACTGGTAGAGCGTCGCATTAGCATCGCAAAGGTTGTGTTTAATTGCCAGGGAACACGCATATTGATAAAATATACAGCTTAAATGCACTATAAGTCGCTTTGGATAAAAACGTCTGCTAAATGCATAAATGTAAAACCACGAAAATGTTGATGCACAAGGGTGTGGTTTAGCATGAGGGAAGACACATCCAATTTACACATGCATTTACTATGGGGAAAACAAAAATATACTATTTTATATTGGTTGAGAATTTAGAGAAAGAAATAAGCTCTTAAAAGTTGTTCAGTAATTTGAAATTTTTGGGTAAACTAACCTGTTTTTTTCCCATCAAGTCACCCCCATGTAATTCTAAACCTATATGACTTTTTCTCTGTGGAACACAAAATAAGATATTTTGTGAAATGTCTCAGGATGAAAGCCAAATGTTGCCACTGTGTTTGGTTACCAACGTACTTCAAAATATTTTCTACAATGTCATTTCTCACAGAGTGAGTTTGCGGCACAGCTGGCAAAGGTGGAGGCAGACCGTCAAACATTGGCAGAGTCGTTAACAAACGCGGAGCAACGTGTGATGGAGGAGAAACAGAGAGCCGAAGAGCTACAGCAGCAGCTCAAGAGCGCTCGCTCCACAGCAGAGTACGCCAAACAAGAACTGCAGGACTACAAAAACAAAGCCTCGCGTATATTACAGGTCTCATTACTTCTGTATTTTCTTCATGTTTTATTCCAGTTTAAAAAGTGCACGAAGGATTATAAGTGTGTGTTGTTTCTGTAGTCTAAGGAGAAGCTGATCAACAGCCTGAAGGAGGGCTCAGGGTTGGAGGTGCTGGAGGGGGGTGGGGCTGGTGTAGAACTCGAGGAGCTACGACATGAGAAGGAGCTGCAGAGAGATGAGATTCAAAAACTACAGGGGCAAATACAAAGCTTACGAACAGAGATACAGGTACACATACAGATGCACACACACCACAAGATTAATAAGGTCCAAGTTCAAAGTTTATGGATATAAAGGACCCTTACATACAGAGGCTGGGTGATATGACAAAAAAATAAAATCATTTCTTGATATCTTAACATTTTGGTGATATTTGGTATGTCCATTTTTTTGTATTTTCTTGGAAATGGTTAAAACGGTGACATTTCTTTTAATCAAAGGAGCCATTTAGACCAAACAGTTGCCTAGCAGATTAAAAATATTTTAAGTAAAAATCTTGTTTAAAGATAGAAATCCAATATGTGCAAACATCAATTTAAAACATTTTATATAATAAATTTTAATATAAATATACCTATACACCTGTGAACATTTTAAGTAATAAAGCCAGCGAATGGTTAAATCACATCATTCATTGAAGGGGACAGTTTGATCTGACAGAAATAAAAGGAAAGTTCTATATCTATTCAAATCATGTCTATTTGATATATCACCCAGATAAATATGAACACACCGCAGGTTGTGTTTTCCTTCTCTCTGTTTCCTCTAGGATCTGGAAACCCAGGCGCTCACAGAGACAGAGAACTGGAGAGAACAGCTGGCAGAGTTACAGGAACAACAAGCCCAGCAGGTCAGAGCCAAACAGGAGTTAGAGGCAGAGCTGGAGAGATCCAAACAGGTACGTGATGGAGAGAAAACAGCATTACCTGAGCTATACAACCCTCCAGAAGTAAATGATTATGTCATTTTACTGCAGGAACTGCAGTATGTTGAAGAGGATCATCATCGCATTAAAATCACCCTGCAGGGTCGCGTCAAAGACCGCGAGGATGAGATCCAGAAGCTTAGAAACCAGGTACCACATGCATATATGCAGACAAATATTTATTAAAAACAATACTTGCATTCTACAATACAAAGATGAAATAGCAGGAAATGTACAATTTATAAAAAGTATTGTTTTAGACTGAATGCAGTGATTGGACAAACATTTTATGGTCCTCCGCCTTCCACAGAAAACATTTATTTATATAAATACATTTTGACCACTATACTTAGTGATTGCTATCAGGATGTAAAGAGACGTTCAACCAGCATAACAAAAAATATTTCTGGAAAAAGCACCTACATACCTTTAAAAGAAACTTGCACACATTGTTATAGTGAATTTTACAGCACTGTTTCTTTTGTTAAAGTGACCTGTACTTACCTTTTCTAGCTGACCAATAAAGCGCTGAGCAACAGCAGTCAGGTGGAACTGGAGGGCCGTTTGCATCAGTTGACAGAGACGCTGATTCAGAAGCAGACCATGCTGGAAGCCCTGGGCACTGAGAAGAACTCACTAGTCTTTCAGCTGGAGAGGCTGGAACAGCAAATGAAGAGCTTGCAGGGTGGACAGAACAGTGGCCCACACATTAACATGGCTGCCATGGAGGGACCCGGTCAGTGCAGTGCATCATGGGAAATTGCAGGAAGATTAGATTTATAGGATTTGTAAATTTGAATAAGCTTTCCTGACCCAAGCTGTTGTGCAGTTTATCTGAATAAATGAGAATCTCTTCTTTCATTTTTCTGTCGGTACTGTCTGTGTGATTCAGAGGATAAAATAATTAAAAAATATTTAAAGATTATTCTAATTATTTTTGACTGTTTTTGAAGGTGCTAGGCAGAGGAACACACCCATCCTGTTCAGTGATGCAGATGGCCCGGGAACAGGCATGTATGGGAAGGTCCGTAAAGCAGCCAGCACCATCGACCGTTTCAGGTGCAAATCCCGGCAAACTTTTCTATGTGCTAACTATTATAAGTCTTTTGTAGTGTCCTGAAAGAAAATGTTGTGTTTTCATTTCCCCTCAGTATACGTCTTGGAATCTTTCTCAGGCGTTATCCGATGGCCAGGGTCTTTGTTATTATATATATGGTGAGTAACTTTCAAAGCAAATCAAGGGATGTTTGTTAAAATGAAAGTAAAACTTTAATTGCATGTGTGTTATTGTGTATGTTTGAATGTTTGTTTGGTTTTACAGGCACTACTCCACCTTTGGGTAATGATTGTTCTTTTGACATACACCCCAGAGATGCACCACAATCATCCTGATGGGAGATAAAGGACTCTCTGTAATAATACATGAACAGTTATTGAATTGTAACGGTTAAATTGAGGGAGCTCATGGGCTGCTCTGTACAGTGGCTCAGTATGCACTTTTTTTGCGTTAACATCTGCAATTTACACAGACGTCATGTTGGGCAGCTTTCTCACCCTTGCGCTCTCTCTCTCTCTCTCTCTCTCTCTCTCTCTCTCTCTCTGTCTCTCTCTCTCTCTCTCTCTCTCTCTCTCTTTTTTTGTGTTGTCTTTTTCTTACTCCACCTTCTCATGTTTCATCTTTGTATGTCTCGGCCCGAATACATGATTGAATGCTTTCAATAAAGTGTGGTGTGTGTTAAGAACAGAACTAAATTTGTGATTAAATTTGTGATTTTATTCATCCTTTTATTCATTTCTTATTTCATGCAGATTTAATCATGGCTATTTTTGGTTACACTACACAGATTGTATCGACATGCACTGTAAAGCAGATTTCTCTTAATAAATATAAACAATGACATTATAATTCAGAATTGTCCCAGCTGTTTCTGTCTGTTTATTAAGTCATAATAAGTGGTTAATGATCAGAATGGTTACAAGTGTGAATGTACGTGTGTACACTTGTTGAGCTGTTGAAGTGTCCTCAATTCAGGAATAAGGCAAAAAATCTATGAACCTGAATATTTCATGAGGCACAAAAACGTGTTTGTATAAAGTATGGAAGTTAAAACTGTGTGGAAAACATGACTTAAGTGAAAAAGAGTCACTGAGACCTAATCTCACATATGTGCACCAATATGTGAAAAAACAAAAACAACATGTGCAAACATACATTTTCAATTTTGAATATATATATTTATTTCTATATAAATTAACCAATTGTGGTTAAAACATTTCTGAGTGATAAAGCAATAACAAATAAAGATGGAAGCAATAAACAAAGATGGAGGAAAAGGTGGATCAATTACTTCTGCAAACGTAAACATTTGTTAGTGGAACATCAAAAGATTTTATGAAATAAAAAGGCCATTATTGCCATTTTCATGTAATTATTTTTACATACAGTGTAAAAAGTTTTATCACGTGATTGTGATACTCACTCTGACCAGCAGGGGCGCTGTGAATGTCGCGTGGGCTGGATTGTGTTGGTCCTCCAACGTCCCACAATCCCCCTGTGCTGTCCACGTCCTCTCTGACGGCTGCGGTCGAGCTGGCACTTTATCGGTTTAACAAAAAACCTAAAACAAACCTAAACCGAAACCTGAGCCACAACATGTCGATATAACCCGACGACCAAGACCTCGCAATCCCCGTGGATTTTACGTATATGATCCGGCGTTTTGTTGTTGTTTGTCATGAAGTTTTGAACCAGCTGGTATCCGGATCCACTGCTGATGAATAAGTATTAAGTCAGAAATTATAATAAATCGATAATTAGTTATTATTCGGGTACATGAAGCCCACGTCCACAGGGACTTGTGCTGTATGTGTGTGTGAAAGGCTTGGGTCGGTAATTGAAGCGTCTGCTCGGTTCGGTCGGGTTGGTCATGTCCTCCTGGCTGGGAGGATTGGGCTCCGGCCTGGGTCAGAGTCTGGGCCAGGTCGGGGGCAGCTTGTCTTCGTTCACTGACCAGATCTCCAATTTTACCAAAGATATTTTACTGGAAAGCGCCGAGGAGGTGGGAGGTAAGTTCATATCAGCCATATGGATCCTAACAGTTCATACTAACAAAGACTTTGCACAGTAAAGCCAAGTGCTTTTGTTGTGATATATGATGTTGAAATGAATTTCTAAGTAATGAACATGTCCTAGAATACATCAGATGAAGTGGATAAATAGAAAAGCATTGTTTTTTTTTTTACACCCAACCTTTTATTTCACAACAATTTGATTGAATCCAGTCTGAAGTTTTGAATACAGTTTGCTGTAGGATGTGGGTAACGCTGATACTTCATGGTCCATATATAAATGATTTATGAATAAAACTCCACGTGTGCTAGTTGATGTAAATCTGATTAAGTCTGGAGTGTCCAAACTAGGTTATGGAGGGCCACCATCCAGGAGAGTTAAGCTCCAACTTGCCTAAGCAACACACCTGCCTGGAAATTTCTAATCTGCCTAGTAAGACCTTGAGTAGCTGGTTCAGGTGTGTTTAATTGGGGTTGGAGCTAAACTCTGCAGTGCTGGTTAAGATCCCCTGGTTAAGATGTTACGTGTGTCATTTTTGAGCATATATTTATATTGGCGTTATTTGTTATATGGATTGTACGTTATATTTTCCTCTTGTCATTCCTTGGAAATGCCGTATGTTGCTGGACAGCGCTTATATAATGTCCTAAAGTCATTATAGTAGGGCAGAGTTAAGAGGTTTGTTTGCATACTGGCAATAAATCCCCATTATAGATGGACCTGTGATTTGGGTTAAGACATTTAGATAGACAGAACAGGCATGAATGATTCTCAGTTCAGTTCTATATGTTTGACTGATATTTTTCTGGTCATTTGAAATACTCTGGTGTGCGTCTCTGCCTTGTCTTTTACGGTCTCCCAAGCGCATAATTTTACATTGTTAGAACATTTCCCTAACGTTTCCATTAATTAACAGAAACGTTAATTAATTATTAAAAAAAAAAAATTTTTAAAATATTTAATTACAGTTGTTTAGACACCATATTGCTTGGTTTTAAGCACGTTATTCAAACATTTTTAACTTCTGTAATGTTTTTACAATGTTCCACTAACTACTAAAGAATAACATTTTTCATATGACATATAATGTTAAAAACCATTCTGCTAATGTTATTGCAAGAATGTTGTGATAACTTTGAGCCAACATTCTGAGAATGTTCCTTGTTATCTGGGTCTACTCTTATAGTTGATTAGTTATGTGATCACAGGACTACCAATGTTTAACAACAAAACAGCTTGTTGTGTCAGGAGTAAATATGCCCTGTTTGACTGTTGGAGGAGTGAACGGACACTGAGAACTTGAGAACTTTGATCAACAGCTTCCAGCAGAGCAGACAGACCTGCACTCAATAAGTCAGATCTTGTAATGCATCTGCCTGCCCCTCAGCTCTTTCAAAGGAAGTTTCATAGAGCCTTTCCCATCTCACCATTTTATAAGAGTTTTAGGTCTCTTGTTCAAATGTTAAAGTGTCTTTAAATTACTGGGCCTTCATTGTCTATATTTTTACACACTGTCGTTTTGGTTGGCTGCCTGGATGTGGCATGTGTGGATCGGTTGGGAGTCTATCGCCTACAAGTTACAGAGATCTCCTGTCAGCAATGTGCCCTAGAGTTTCATGACAGTCTCTGCAATAAGTGTGCTGTGAGATGCTTTAGATGGAAATTATATCTTGAGAAGACTCCATTGCTTGTACTGATCCACAATTGTTAGAAGTCATTTAGCAGAGGCTTTTAGCTAAAACAACATATAATGTGGTGTAGTGGCTGGTAACAGCAGGTTTTTGGTCTAGTTGTAACGAATGATGAGTGAGCATCAGTTTGCAGAATACAGAATACATGTCCGCTTGTAAATGTAGCTATGTAGACTTGGCTTGTCGGCTTACAAGGCAAAATGTTCAATGCTCTCATCCTTTTGTAAGTCGCTTTGGATAAAAGCGTCTGCTAAATGACTAAATGTAAATCAGTTTGTGCTTTACCGTCTGAATGTTGTGATTCGAAGCTCTGCATATGTATGTGTATATGTTCTGTGTATGTTAAAGGACAATGTCTGGAGAATGTCTACTTTTGTTTTCCACAACTGTTTTTAACCTTGGATATACTATAGTGTCCATCACAAGTTCCAGTCTTATCCATTTAATAATGAAAATAAGTAAAGTATTGTTTTGTTAGGTCTCTGTTAGTTAGTCATTAGTTAGTCTTATTAGATTTATCTGCAGGGGCTGACATGTCATGTGAACCTGAACTATGTTGAAATAGAATCCTTCTGTTTTCAGCTTGCAAAGTTTTGTGTGCAAAACTTACCTTTACCTAGTGTTGTATTTTTTTTTAGTATGAGAATGTAATTTGTGGCATAACTGAGGTAGTCATAAATTCATTCAAATGTTGACATATACGAAAGTATGTTCGTTTATTTGTCACATCGCTACTAAAGTGATTTGCGTGAAATAAATGTTTTAATTGAAACTTGTGTTTCCACATGCATTTGTCATTTACATTAGATATCCTGCTTCTGTTGTGCAGCTGTTTAGATAAGATAACTGCACTTGATCCTTCGCTCTCCATGGACTCTGGAATGTTGCTATGTAAAGGGACCCTCACTAAATGTGTCTCTGAAAAGTAACAATGAACTTGCAGCCATGGCATGACAACTTTGGATGGACAGAATATTTGAAAATATTTTTGAACTGGCAGCTAAGATTACACGGCTTTAACAGATTGATTTTGTGAGCTCAGTGTGTATCATCATCTCTACCAGAGAGTTTAAAGTGTTGGACAGTTTACAGAAGAGGTCATTTTCATTCCAGTAGAGTCCCCATCATCATGTCTAAGTAAACAGTGTTTGCCACAGAAGGGCTCGCTACTGCGAGGCTTGCTCTGTAAAAACAGAGACTGAATCTCATGTTTGGGAACCGTGAGCTTATTGGTTGTCAACGTGCTGTTTTTTTTTTTTACAGATGCCACCTCTGAACTGTCCAGCTCTAGGCTGCATGAGCTAGAGTCTGCGTATGCAACACAAAAATCTGAGGTGAGGTCCATGTTACATCCGCCTGTAGACATGTTATTTTGATTTTGTGTATTTTCCAATAGTGTTCTGGAACAGCTATATGCTAAGGTAAAGCTATATGCTATGTGGCATTACATGGTCATGGTGTTGTAAGTAGTGTTAATATGATTTTTAATTACTATATCAGTGTATGAATGTTAAGACCTGCAATTTAAACACATTTTGTGTGTGCTTTAGTATGAACGTTTGCGGAGAATAAACTCTGAGCTGGAGGAGAAGCTAGAGGCAGCTGAGATTCAGCTCAAACAGCAGTCAGTGGAATACAGGACTCTCCTGCAACAGAAAGAGGTTTGGACTCAAACTTCACACCATCAGCAGTAGTCACCTGCAGAGCACAACTTAGCCTCTAGTTTAACATCCAAAAAAATCCAGTTATATATATGTGGAATCATGGTGATGATATGGTATTATGTGTGTGTCTTGTTGTGCAGGTAGAGGTCAGTCACCTAAAGGCCCGTCAGAGTGGTCTTCAGGAGGAGGTGCAGAAACTGCAGCGCTCTGCTCAGGCTGTGGCCCACCCCTTTACCTCTGAAGCTGCTGTGCTTCCTGTCAGCACCGCTACCCCAACCACTACATCATCTTCCTTCCTGCATCAACCCTCATCTGTCCATCAAGGTTTCCATGGTGATGAGGTGGACCTCAGTGATGTCCTGTGGTCACAGCAGGAAATCAACCGACTGTCCAGTGAGGTGCATCGTCTAGAAGCTGACGTGGCCCATTGGAGAAGAGTGGCTCAGGTATAAGTCTGCTAAAGTGCACACAGAAACCAATGGCTGTTAACTTATAGATCAGACACAGTTTACAATTACGAATGCAAGATAATATGGTGCTGCCAGGACCTGATTTGGTCATACCATTGAAGAAATTAAAAATTAAAGGACAGAAACCAATAGCAATAGTGATATTATTTGACGGTAAAGCATTGATTTTGAGTTGGGTGTTAATGTATTTACTGTGATATTTTGGATTTTTTGAAGGCAAATAAAGCAATTACATTTTCCTATAATCAGAGAGCATAGAAAATTACATATGAATCCTGTGTGTTATGGTAGAAATATTTACTAAGATTAGACATTTTATTTATTTATTTTTATATATTAGGCTACCAAGCTACCAGGATCCGATGGAAATGGAGACCAGGGTGATATTCTAAAACTGCAAAAAACCATCAAGGTGAAAACTCTCTGATGTGTTATTTGAATTGAGACATAATTAGGGTAGCAGCTTTCCCATTCATCAGTGCTTAAACTGGTTCCTAATTCACATGCTCTGAACCAATCAGGAGCTGAGAGAAGCAATGGCACGGGAGGTGGATGAGCACCAGCACGAATTGGCAGCGCTGCAGGACGCCCAGCGACAAAAAATGTCTGATATCACCAGAAGGCACAGAGAGGAGCTGGAAGAGTACGAGGAGAGAATTGAGGAGCTTGAGGAGCAGCATCAGAGTGGTAAGGAGCATTGATGGGAATTTAAAAGAGTCAGTCAGGTCTTAGTTTAGTTCATCATGTCATCATGTGTTTTATTTTAGTGTATATGTAATTTGTTTTAACTATTATTTTTACTATTGTTTTGCTATTATTTAACTTTTCTATTATTTTCACAGGAGGTGGGAAAGTAGTCAGTACACCAGCCACAGTTCAGGACTCCACCAAACTTCAGGAGTTGCAATCCACCAATCAGTCTTTACAGGAAGAGGCGGAGCTTCAGCACAAAAAGTACAGTGAACTATTGGCCAGCTTGGAAAAGGTGGAGCATCATAAGGCCGAGCTAGAAAGGGAGAAGGAGGAGGCTAGAGCTGAAAATGCAGAACTGTTGCAGAATTACAGTCGCCTTCAGAAGTCTGTTAGTGAACTCCAGGCTCGAGTCCAGGAACAAGAGGGCAAGTCTTTGCTGAAAGCCCAGCAGGAGAATGAGATACAGACCCTGAGAAAAGCCTTGGCAGGTATACAGGAAATTATGCAGGATTGTCATATATTTCTTATAGCTATCTGCTTCTATGCAATTAGTGGTCAAGTTGTCAATTCATTTATTACCATTGTAGTAAAACATTATATATTAAACAATGCTTCTGCTTCATATAATCTTTTAAAGGTAGCTCTTGGATGAATACACTGGTCCCACAAATTTGGTTTTATTAATTTTTTTAGGTGCAGAGAAAGAGATAGCTAGATTGAAGAATCTCAGTGAGGTAAATTCTTGTAAATCTAGAGATTGTTGATTAGCACACAAACTTTTTAAAATATTTTATACAGTATTACTAATGTTTTTTTATAACTGTTTGAAGCAGACTGGTTCTCAGGAAGAAGTGGAACACGCTGATATCCTGGAGCTAAACACCATCATCGACACCCTCAGGAAAGAGATGGAGGAAGTCGAGAGAGACAAGGTTTGTATTTGTTGGAAAAGTTGGGCTATATTTTCTACTACTAGTTTTTGAAACAGATTTCTTGAACACTTCCGCTGTATGTCAGTGGTCAACACTTCTCCTATACTCATGCCATTGGTTGATTGGTTGATAATTCTATACACTTTACCAATTAGTTTCTTATCTCTCCACCCTCAGCTTGCGCTGGTTGAGAGACTGAGTCGCATTGATGGGGAGGCACAGAATGCTGAGGAACTGGCACAGGAAGTGTCACACCTAAAGAGTCAAGTGGAGCAACAGGAGCAAACGATAAAGCAAGCCCATCTTGAAATAGAGACACTAACAGCTGAACTGGAATTTCTGGATAAGCAGAACCAGGAAGCCACAGAGGTACATCTGTCTCTATAAGACCAATGCAGGTTCCATGCCTCTTAGACTAAATTTTGATTTACAAACTAAAATTGTCCTGGGTTAATTTTATGTACTTTAATGTGGAAATTGAATTTACATGATGCAATGTTTCTTCTAGCATCTTATTGCAGTCAAGGACCAACTTTCCCTGCAGAAAACCCACACAGAGGCAGAAGCAGCCTGTTTACAGTCAGATCTCAGCTCCTCTCTTGACCAACAACGTATTCTTCAACAGGAGCTAGAAACCCATAGAGATAAGCTAAGTCAGAGTGCCTTCTCCTTGAATGAATTGCACATGGCCAAACAGCAACTGGAAACCACAGTAAAGGAGTTGAGGGACAAGCTGAGCAAGTCACAAGAGCTGGGCAAAGAGCTGCGACAAGGGTCCTCCAGCCTTAAGAGGGCGCTGCAGGAGAGAGAGACAGAACTTGCTGCACTTCGTGAAACTTTAAATTATTCTGGAGAGCAGGGAAATGAGTTAGAGGGACACAGAAAAGATCTTCAGATGAGAAATCAAGAGATCCAGGACTTAAGAACAGAATTAGCAGAAGTGAAGTCTTCCTATGAGAGAGTAGATTCTGAGGACTTTGAATTGAAAATTGAAAACAGGAAGTTAAAAGGAAGAGAGCAGTCAGGCTTTGAACAAAGTGGAGGTTTTAGAAAAGCATGTCCAAGATGCACAGGCCTCTCTAAGCAGGTTGTCCCTGGAGAAAAGACACTCGCATTGAAGCCTTGAAATTAGAGAAGAGCCAGTTAGAATCAGAGCTAAGTCAGGTTGAGAAGCAACTGTCAGATCAGGCCAAACAGTACCAGCAAACCATTGCGGAACTCACCAAAGCACGCTCTATGGATGCATCTGCATTGCAAACAGAACACGAGCGAATAGTGAAACTGAATCAGGAGAAAGATCTCACAATAGCAGAGCTGAGGCGTGAGATGGAGCAGATGGTGTCTGACCAGAAAGATACCAGTGAGATGCTTGACATCACTGTGGCTGGCCAGAAGCAGCTTACAGAGCTTCTTCAGGAGAAGGACACCTTTGTTGAAACTCTGAAAGCTCAAGCTGCGAAAAAGCAACAGGAGTTAGAGACGATTGGCTTGAAGGCAACACAAGAGTCAGACTCTTTGAGGCATTCAGTAGAGGAGAAAGACAAACAGCTTGGAGCCATGAAGGAAGAAAACAGCCATCTCAAAGAAGAGATTGACCATCTAAGGGACCAACAAAGCAGGCCACAGCCAATGTCAGAGCCTCGGACTCTGGATATCATTACAGAGCTTGAAACAGAGGTGACCCAGCTCAAAGCTACTAGGGATCGACTTGAAGAAGAGGTCCAAGCTCTAAGAACATTGTCAGAGGATCAACAGGCCATGGTTCTACAGTCACATCATTCTCTTCAGGTGCTACAGAGTGAACTGGAACAAGCACGATCAAGACACGAACAGAGCTCACTTAATTATAATAGACTTATCGGTGGTAAGGATGAGGAGATTGCTCGGCTTCAGTCAGAGGTGCAGGGGCTAAGCACACAGGGACAGAGTCAAATACAGACCATAGAAATCCTACAGGAGGACAAGACCCAGTCTTTGAACAGTGAAAGTGGCAATGAGAAACATGACCTGTCAAAGGTTGAGATTGAGAGACTTGTAAAAGGCATCAAGGAGAAAGAGACGGAGATTAACCAGCTAAATGAGAAGAACCTCTCTCTTACTAAACAGCTAGACCAGCTTGTGGTCTCTCAGAATGAGCTTGGAAAACTCTCGCAGATGGTTATGCAAAAAGATCAGGAGATAAAAGCCCTCCATGCTCGAGTGTCTGGTGGCCATGGTCAGGACATTGCATTCCTGCATCAGCAGTTGCAGGCTTACGGTGTGGAACGCGAACAGGTCCTGGCTGTGCTCAATGAGAAAACCCGCGAGAACAGCCAGCTGCGCTCGGACAACCATCGCATCATGGACATCGTGGCAGCCAAGGAAGCAGCTTTGCTGAAGCTCCAGCAAGAAAACCAGCGTCTTTCCACCATGAACGATCCTTCGGGCAGTCAAGAGATGTTTCGTGAGACTATACAGAACCTCTCCCGCATCATCCGAGAAAAAGACATTGAGATTGATGCCTTGACTCAGAAATGTCAAACCCTGGTCTCTGTTCTCCAGGCGTCTGGCACCAGTGATTCTGTAAATGGTGGCTCAGGGGGAGTCAGCAGCAACCAGTTTGAGGAGCTTCTACAAGAACGTGACACGCTCAAACAGCAAGTGAAGAAGATGGAAGAGTGGAAGCAGCAGGTGATCACTACCGTAAGGAACATGCAGCATGAATCCGCTCAACTACAGGAGGAGCTCCACAAACTGCAGGGCCAGGTGTCTGCTGATAGTGACTGCAGCACCAAGCTTTCTGTGGATTACTCCAGACTTATTCAGAGTTATGAGCAGAAGGAGAAAAAGCTTGGATTGTTGAGTCAGGAGCTAGCTCAGGTGCAGCAGACTATCAGCCAGCTCAGTAGCACTAAAGACGTCCTGCTTGGGAAGCTAGACATTGTCAAGCCATCTCCAGATATTTCTGTTGCAACTTCAGCGCAGGCACCTCCAAACCTGAAAATGGCAGTATCATCCATACAAAAGCAGAGTCTAAACCAGGAATTGCAATCATTGCAGAGAACATTAGCAGAGAAGGAAAGCACGATAAGAACTCTGCAGGAGAACAACCATCGTTTATCAAATTCTGCATCTTTTTCTGAGAGTGAGCAAAGAAGTCATGCAGAGGAGCTCAGGCAGGCACGAGACAAGATAGAATCCCTGCAACGTTCCCTCAGAGAGAAAGACCTACTCATTAAGACCAAGGGAGATCAACTCAGTCAGGTAACTTAGACTTCTGGTTTTGCTGAATAGGTATGGGTAAAAGTTTACAATACTAATGGGGAGGTTCTAAATCCTAATTCTACAGCCCATAGTGGACATTTTATATGTCTTTCTTACATGACCCACCCAGCTCCTGGAGCTCTTTGCTAACAAGCTTTAAATTTGAATCAGGTGTGTTAAATTACAGAAATCATGCTGTGCTCAGGATTTTTGAGAATGGGATTAAGAACCACTGGCATAGTTTGTCCAGCAGGGAGAGCCAAATCTCAGCTATGTATCAGATCATACAGTGAAGTACAAGTTAGAATTTCTGGTTTCTGAAGTTCTGAATTTCAGTGTTATGCTCGTTCTCTCTAGATGAGTGAAACTTTACATAACCGTGAGAACAACAATGAGGTCTTGAAGCAGGCTGTAACCAACCTGAAGGAGCGTGCACTGATTCTGGAGCTCGATGTGAAGAAGCTAAAGGAGGAGAATGAAACAATAGCAGGAAAAGTTCGAGAGAAAGAGACTGAATTCCGTGCCCTGCAGGAGACCAACATGCAGGTGTCACTGTTGCTACGGGAACGAGAGTTTGAGTTCACTGCCATAAATGAGAAAGCCACTGCCATGGAGAAGATGTTAAAAGATAAAGAGCAGGTTTGCATGTGTTATTGTTTGCTGAAGACATTTGGGTTTAACACTCCTAAATAAACAGCAATAGAAACTATGTAATTTCATAATGTTAATGCGACTGAAGGTACAAAATGTTATGTTCTGGACTGTTTTTGTTGAACTGATCTGTTCTACTTCTGTGCTGTAGGGTAAATCTGGTGAGCTAAACCAGTTGTTGAATGAGATCAGATCCATGCAGGAGAAAGCAGTGTTGTTTCAGCAGGAAAGAGATCAAGTGATGATGGCCCTCAAACAGAAGCAAATGGAGACATCCGCTCTGCAAAGTGAGGTAGCAAACCCAAGATTACACAGCCTTTGCTTTACTGCATGTTTTACTGCAATTTAAGTATTTGTGTGTTATCGGAGTGATTGCTTCAGATTTCAGTATTAACTCTTTTCGTTAACCACCATATCGTTTATCCTATTCTTGATTCATACGCCAGTCCATGTGTTCCTCAAGCTCCAAGTTCTCCATAACTTGTATTGCCTGGGATTAAGTTACCATCAGCAGACATCAATTTGTGGTGGTTAGCATGTACACGCACACAACAGTACTCTCGTGTTCTCTGCATGTAGCTGCAGCACACGCATGATAAGGAGCAGCGTCAGAAGCAGGAGCTGGAACGTTTACGTAATCACCTGATAGAGATCGAGGATTCATACACGCGTGAGGCTCTCGCTGCAGAGGACAGAGAGGCCGAGCTCAGACGCAGAGTGGCACTCCTGGAGGAACGATTGGCATCGTCCTCCAGTGCCGTGGAGAGCGCAAGGTGAGATGGACTACACTGTTTCCACATTTGGTTCAATTGCTTGATCCAAATCAGAATTTAAATGTGAACCGGTCTGAAGCACACATTGACTGCACCCCTGACCTACATTTAAAGCTGGCTCAGAAATGGTTTGCTGATGTGAAACAGCTTTCACACCAACCAAATTAACAAAACTCTGACATGAAAACAGATTTTTAACCGCACCAGTACCAGCTCTTGTGGGAAAGCGCCCTAAATTGTGTTTCTCTGATGTACTCAGTATATTGGTTAGGTGTACTAATGAGTGTGCGTTTGCGTCTGTGCATGTGCAGTCAGCAGGCGAGTCTGCAGGTGGAGTCTCTTCAGGAGCAGCTGAATGGTGTTGTCCGACAGAGAGATGAGGCTCTTCTTCAGCTTAGTGCCACTCAGGATCAGGTCAACCAGTATGCAATGTCACTCTCCAACCTGCAGATGGTACTAGAACAGTTTCAGCAAGGCAAGAGTTCATTCATCCACACCTACTTAATATTCTAGTGTTTGGAAAAGTATTAGATTCTGCAGTAGCCATTGTTATCATTAACTTTTGAATGGTTTTAAGAACACATTTTAATATTTAAGGATGAAGTTTTGTTTTTTATCAGTGTTAAAGTTTTTTGTCCCATGCCAGCTTAATATGCAGAGAAGAGCTGATAAAGAAAACTGTGAGTGTGTTTGGATTAGGGGAGGACACAAGAAAGTCTGCATACGTGAACAGATAATATCTCTCTCTTACTGCAGAAGAAAAAGCCATGTATTCAGCTGAGCTGGAAAAACACAAGAGAGAGAAAGAGGAGTGGAGAAGCAGGGCAGAGACTGCTATGGACAAGGCAGCCGCTCTGCAGGTCAGTACAAACATACATTTACATATACACTCTTTCAGTTCCTCCTGTACTTGATACAGGTGTGTATTTACATGTGTGTGTGCATAATTCTAGATAAATCTGGATGAAGCAAACACAGCTCTAGAATCGGCCTCCCGCCTTACAGACCAGCTGGACCTCAAAGAGGAGCAGGTAGAAGACCTGAAAAAGCAATGTGAGTCATGAGATCAATCTGTAAAACTTTCACCTATTCTGTTCCTTTGTGGTGGAATGAACTCCCAGCCTCCACCCGATCCGCTGAGACCATCACAACCTTCAAAAAATAACTCAAAACACACCTGTTTCACAGACACCTGACTAATCCCTAATGCTCTATCCTTGTTGGCTCGCAAGGCAAAATGTTCAATGCTCTCGTCCTTTGTAAGTCGCTTTGGATAAAAGGGTCTGCTAAATTACTAAATGTAAATGTCTAAATGTAAAATGTCATTGACTGCCTTCCCAAAGACTTTACACCTTCCAGAGTGACCAGAGATAAGTTAGTATTCTGAAAGCCCTGCTGTATTGAAATAAGGTCACAGAGAGGTATGGTTTCTCAGGACATCTATATCAGTGAGATGTGTGACAGCACATTACACTGGACAAAGACATTTGCCATCACGATAAAGATAACGTTTTATAAGGAGTAAATTTTATATAAAACATTACCTGGGCCACCACTAAATCATTATCTGGTTCTCAAATCAATATAGAGAATCCATGATTATCTACACTTAAAGCAACAATGCTTGACTTTTGCCTCTGTCGCCATCTCTGTTTGAAACATAAAATTGCAGGTTACTTTGTATTCTGTTTGTCTTAATGTATTCTGAAGTCAAACTGACATTTCCCAGGAAATCAGAACCGACGGCTTAAATTTTAAATTATTATTATAAACTTACTTTGGTAATGTAAGGAGACCATTTTGAACACTGATCTGTTATGTACTTGCTCATGACTAGATTTTCATTTATTTTTAACCGAAAAAGTTGCATCATAACATTTGTGATCGTGATTTTCCCAGATCTGCAGCAATTTGTGTTTTTTATGTATAATCTTAAGACTGGGAACATTTAAAGAGCCACTGAATCCAAGACTATAACTGTGCATTACAGTCAGTGTAGTGGTTTAGATGTGAATAATACCGATACAGAGATTAAGAAACACTATTACTGTGTGTGTTTGTAAGACAGATGAAGAGAGCAGCCAGGTCTGTAGATGGTGGAGATGTTTTACATTCCTCCACAGCTCCTCTCTGTCAGTGAGGATTTTTATAGTGCATCAGTAGCCAAACCCTGTGTAGACAGAGATTCTCTTTTTCCATCCACTCTGTCTTTTGTTATGCAGCTCTCTCTGCCTCTTTCTCTCTCCCTTATCCATTAGTTTTCTATCAAGCCAACAATACGTGCAGTCAGTCTGAGAGATGGGAGGCTGAAATATGAGTGCTGGGATTTTTTACATCATCTGTCAAAGAACGAAGTCAAATCATTTTTGCTTAGCTAAGCACAAGTGCAGCCGACAGACATTCCAGGGTGTTTAGTGCAGACAGGAATTGTTTAACCTTCTTATCACTCACTTCTCTGGAGGTGAAGTCTCAGAGGAAAAGGGTTCCCAGTGAGCAGAACCGCCAAACAGTCGGGGCCGGCAAAGAGTGCTAAAGATAAAGGCATTAAGAGCAAAACATACACACACACACACACACATTTACGTATCTATCCAATTAGGGACATTCCATAGACTTGTACTGTTTTTATACACAGCTAGTTATATATGCTATGACCTGACCTACATGCTAACCCTAACAGAACTTTCTGCATTTTCCCCCACAAAGAAACGTTTACTATATTTTATAGTGTTTTTACAAATGAGAACATCCCCAAAAGGAGGTTTTGCTCAGATTTGTCAGGTTTTGCTGACTTTTGGGTATAAATTTGTAACCCCCTAACATGCTTTTCTTTTAAATCCACACGAGACACATTCCCAGACCCACTGAAACCTGTGCCAGTGTTATGACTGTTTATCTTTACATGCACATACACATACTTAGAATGTCTGAAACACTTGTTCTATGCTCATTGTTTTCTTAAGCTCTGTCTGCATCTCACACAGATTCTATATTAGTTCTCTTCTATAACAGTTGCCAAGTGCCAAGTTTACATTCATTCACTTGGCAGCCGCTTTTATCCAAAGTGACTTACAGTGCATTCACAATATACTGTATTTTTATCAGTATGTGTTCCCTGGGAATTGTTAATGCAATGCTCTGCCAGCGGAGCTACAGAAACACTAGTTCAAGTTCAAGCAGAAACTGGCTTTGGTGAGTAAACAGAACTCGCCAGTGGCCGGTAACTTCAGCAGCAATATATTACATAGTGTAAATCAAAATATAAGATTAATAATCTGCCTTTAGCTGTAGCTTTTACCTTAGGATGTATCAAGGATGTGTAAAGATTGTTTTCTTGCTCCAGAACATTTTTAATGTGTTTCTGTCAGTTTTTGTTTTTAATAACAGTGCACTCACACTTGATCCTACACACACACACACATTTAGACATAAAGCCAGTTTTAAAGGAAATGAAATGTTAGCTAAGTAATTATTTAACAAATTAGCCTACTTGTCATGACCGTGACAATAACAGTAGAAATAATAATTTCTACTGTTATTGAAATTTCTGTTATTGAAATAAAAATTTCAATAACAATGAAATAATAAAGATGTCCCAGCAAAATACTTACACTGCGTGTGTGTCCTGGTATTCATTACATAATGGGGACCAAATGTCCTCACAAGTATTGTAATACCAGTAAATTTTGGCATTGTGGGGACATTTTTAGGTATAAAATCAAACAGAATGAAAATCTAGAATAAAGTTTTTGGTGATGGTTAGGTCTAGGGGTAGAGTTAGTGTAGGGAGGTAGAATATACAGTTTGTACAGTATAAAAAACCATTACATCTATGGAATGTCCCCATTAAACATTAAAACCCGACATGCGTGTGTGTTTACAGTGGATGTAAGACAGGAGATGTTGGAAGAAGCTCAGAGGAAACTGATGAACATCCTGAACACCACAGAGGGCAAAGTTGATAAGTGGGTTTGAAACAGCCTGCTTTGAAAATGCATTTTAAATTGATTTGAGTAAAAACATTTTCAGAAGGGTGTTCCTGTGAAACGTCAGGAGCTAACATGATTTACTTCTGCTGCAGAGTTCTGATGAGGAATCTCTACCTGGGTTATTTTCATACCCCCCGAAACAAGCGCTCTGAGGTGCTAAGACTTATGGGTAGTGTGCTTGGATTGGACAAAAATGAGGTGGACGAGGTAGGTTAATGTTCTCTTTTCTTCAGCTTTCTCATCCCGCAAATTTCTCTCTATCCTCCCCTTACTCCTCCCCTCCCATTTTACACACATGGAGCACACACCTGTATGCTTACACTCATCAAACACTCATCATTTTTATGTCCAATTATTCAAAGAGGAGTCGCATTCATCATTTCTAAACTACTTCTGTCTGACCCCTCTTGTGAAACTCACACTTTTCAAATATGGTTCCACTCCTGTGCTCATCTCACCCCTAAATTGTGACAATTAGACAAGTGTGGCTTTAACCTTTGACCTCCTGGCCCTGTGTGTGATGTTTTCCTCTCTGCCCAGCCTCCTCTATGGACTCTTAAATGGGTAGTTCACCCAAAAATGATTTTATTTGCTTTTATGGACCGCAAAAAGAAGATATTTTGAGAAGCGTCTCAGTGGTTTTGTATTCATACAATTCATAAGTCAATGGGTGCCGCTGTTGTCTGGTTACTAGTATTGTTCAGAATAAAAGTCATACCTGTTTGGAATGACATGAGGGTGAGTAAAAGATGTAAGAAGTTGTTTCATTTTTAAGTAAACTGTTCCTTTAATTACATTATCAATTTATCACATTACAGTACATTATCAATTTATCACATTACATTGCATTAGCAATTATCTTGTTTGATATCAGTGTGAGCGTTTTGTCAGATGTTTAAAAGGTTTTTCCACTCGTCTTACCTCATGTGTTTGGCTTGGCACCGGCACCAGCTGCCCTCGCTGGTCCTGTTAATAAAGGTCCTTTGAGGAATAACTTCAAATTGCTTTCGGTTGTTGCTGGTAATCTGGGTATGGCAGGACTGCCTGTACTAAATGACACGTCAGCATTGTTGAAAACCCTGTTCACATACGGCTGAGTGCTAATACAGCTGATTTGTTTTCTGTTTGAATAGGTGTGTTTTTCTTTTTGATCCCGGAGAGGCTGAATTTTGGACCGCTGTGGGGATTACGAGACTGAAAGATGAAGGGCGGAATTTTTCAATAACAGTTACAATTAATTAAGTGGATTAAGAGGCTTAATTCCATCTGGCATAGGCTGTAATCTTTAGGTGTGATTCTGGAAGGGTCAGAAGGTTTAGGGGTTTCTTCAGTACTCACAAACTGTACTGCAATACAGTGCAACAGTGACTGCCTATTTTTAAGTAGCAATACGTTTTCTATAAAATTTGTCTTTGGGTATGCAATCCGTAACTTTTGCCTCTCTACTGTACTCTCTGTTAGAAACATAAAATTGCAAGGTACTTAAACAGGTATTTTCTTAATGTATATTTTCTTAATGTGGAAGTTTAAATTCTAAATAGCTGCTGCAAGAACAACCTACAAAGTACCCAGACATAGCTGGATCTTCTTTCAGTTTACTGATGGACATTTCCCACAGAATCAGACCTGACAGCTCAAATTACAAATCATTGTATTGTTACATATTAATACTCTGCAATGGAATGCATTTTTTAAATAGGATAGAATAAAAGAGATTGGTATAAAGAAATCCAGACAAAGGTGCTCAGACAGGCAGGAATCATGAATTAGAGAAGAGAAATCAGTAGAGAGCGAGAGAGAGAGAGACAGGGAAACAGACTGAATTAGGTAAAGCGTTGATGCCAACTCCAAATGCACCAAAAGCATTTTCTTACCCACAATACTGTTGAAGTAAGCTGGGGTCTGGCAGAAGAGAATCCAGCAATTCTGCAAGTGGTGAGCAGTAAACCAACAGCTTAAAGAGAGAGAGAGAGAATGAAAGTGAATCTGTGTGTGTGTTTCTGGGTCAGACAATCCACTTTCCACTTCGACACATTTTTTTTTCTCTTTCATTTTTATCCTCACACCTTTCTTGCATTTTTTCAATGCTACGCATGAAGGTTTTCCACTGAAGGCCTCCATGTTTACAACCCTAAAGACTAAAAATATTCCTGCTCTGCTTTTTTGTTCAGCTTGAGTTTGGGGGAGCTGAATTATGTCTGGGTAAGGGGAATACTCTGGTTTCTGTGGTTTTATTGTAAAGATAGCATTAGATCAAGTCTAGACCAGATCCTTTGAGGATAGTGGTTTTTACAGAAAAATTTCTGAATCAGTTATATATATACACGGCTATATATATATATATATACACACATATACATAGACTTATATATGTGTGTGTAAATGTATGTGTATGTATACATGCGTATGTATATGTCCATAATGGACCACTGCTTACCCAGAGACAAATACATCCACACACACACATATCCACATATACACACATCCACATATACACACATACCCCCGTAAGCTGACCTACTGACTTACTGACTGTCCTCTCATTCTGTAGTTGTTGCAGGTGGAGGTAAAGAGTGGAATGACCGGTTGGGTCTCAAGTTGGCTGGGTGGACGATCAGTTCAGAGTGTACCCAACACCCCACAAAGACCTACACATGCACAGAACCTCAATTCAGTGAGTACACACACTGTTACATACAATTATAGATATGAACCGTCTTTCTCTTACACAATCTTGTGTGTTTAGTCCTTTTCTGAGATGTTTGTAAAGTTCTTGGAGGTGGAGTCTAGTCCTGCACTTCCTGTCCCTAAACTACCTGTCTATGACATCAAGCCTCTGAGTGCGCCCCCACCTGGCCGGAGTACTGCTAGCACACCTACATCGGGTATACTAATGCATAACACAAATCCACCTAGTTGGACACTTAACACACAGCATTCATTTTGAACATACACAGCATGTGATAATTGTGGAATACACACAAAGCATTCTCAAGTATGGAATCTATACAGTATACATATACAGAAAATGTCCAATTATTGTATATTGTAAATAGGGCTGCAAGATGTATTGAAATATTACAAATGTGCAGATCACAATATGACTTTAATACTTCAAATGTTAGTTGGAGTATGTGTTTTTTATCGTACCAGATACATTATTGCATGTTGCATTTTTTTTTACATCATTTAGCCCTAATTTTAAGTGCAAATTCTGATTGGTTAAATAAATGATGATATGCATATGCTATTTGGTCTGGCAGGTCTTTCTGGTCCAGGTAAGCGCGGTGGAGATTCGAACCCCTTCCTGGCCCCCCGCTCTGCAGCCGTACCCCTCCTCAGTCCTGCAGGTTCAGGTAGCACTGCAGGTGCCGGGGGTCACCTGCTTATGAAGCCCATCTCAGACACCTTGCCCACCTTCACACCTGTACCTGTTTCTGCTGAGGCCAGCGGTGGGGCGGTGCTGAAAGATCTGCTCAAGCAGTGATTGGCCACCTGTACTGCCACTCGAAGCACTTTAGCCTATTAGGACACTTAAGACATTATAAAGGGCCCTGCAGGTCAAACAGAAAGCTGGGTCATCTACAAGAGTCATGGGTTTATTAACTCACCTAGCTGATGGCTGTCTGTGCATCAAAGGGCTGACCATACTCTTCAGATTTGATGAAACTAAGTCTGTTCACTGAATCAAATTCAATTTGCGAATTGGAGAAGACTGTGTTATCGAATATTCTTGAAACCTTCACGGAACATTTACTACAATGCAAACAGCTTGTCATTTTTACTTAAGCTAAATGTTCTGAGAGATGTTGAATGTGTTTCTAGCGTGTTGAGAGATTATCTCATGCTGTATGGCTTCCATCATTCAAATGGATTTTATTAAACTTCTCCATTTCTGCAAACAACTTAACAGCTGCTCTTTCAAATCCTCCTATGTTGAGTGCTGTGAATGGTTGGCTGAATGGCAGGTATAAGAACAGATAATCATGGAGTGATGTGTGATGTCTGATTCCAATTGCTGCAAACTCTTCCATGCAGTAATAGTATTTATTTGTACGTCAGTCATATTGTCCATTGGTTAGGATGAGCCAAAACATATTTGCAATATTCAGACCTTTCTATGGTAAATGAAATGTGTGTATATATAATCTGGGGCGAAAGTTGCACAAATAATGGAAGTACAATAATGAAAAGTTCAGTGTAAAAATCACCTGTAAATTATAAAATGTAACATTAATTAGCCTGTTATTACAGAAGATCACTTATTCAGTGTTCCAGCCAAATAAAGATTGCCATCGTATTTAAGGTTTAATATGAAGATTTTTTCTGTGGGGAGAGAATTGCCTTAGTATTTCTCATTTTGGTTACTATATATTTTATAACGTTGGTGCATTTGATTATATACATGCAGGTTATATTTATACATTTAGCGTATATATTTTGCATGGGTGCTTAGTTGATAAATCTTTTTGAGTTTTAAAAGACAGTTCATGACATTCAACAGCAGTGTCACTCTCTTCTGCAAAAATAAACTCCTTTTTACTCATATCTGCAGATCTTATTTCTTAATTATAATTTTGTATCTTCGTTATCTCTAGCAATATGTGATAGATTTCCACTCGTTTAATAGGAGTTTCACATCAAAACGGAACAGTTTTCTTTATACAGTTTGAAAACACTGATAATAGGATCACAAATTTTAAATCAGTTTAGTTTCGGTCTCCTTATGTTAACCATGCAAAACATGAACCTTTCACAATTTAATAATCTGAAAAACATAACATTTTAATCTTATGTCCAAATCCCTTCCATATATTCGGAAAGCTGGTTTATAAGGAAACGGTGCATTTGTTGATCTTTTGCGTCTGTTTTCTTCTCCCCCTGCATACTGTGAAATAGAAAGGCTGTAATTTAGAAATGCTTATGGAGGCAGTGGTCTAGAGCAATATCGAACCAGATTAACCTCAAAAGGGAATGTCCGTCTCTCACAGTCTGTCTGGAGAAAACCCTGTCTGGAATTCCATTTGTAGTGTGACCGCGTCTGTTTATTCACTGTAATCTGGTGCATAGATTGGAAACTTTTGACGGTTTAAATCTATATTGATATCATCCAGTTTTAGCTATACATATCTGAATGTTATGCTTGTAAACAACCCGTTTCTCAGCTGTATTATGGCAATGTGTTCAAGTCTAATAGGCTGAAGCTACTATGGTTGCTGGTATAGCTAGGGGTGTTGCAGTATTGCCACCAGTAGTGACAAAAACATGATATCAATAACCATGATGATTAATTCTGCATTAATACAACACATATGATGATAATATGAATAATTCAGCACAAGTATCTGCTTGACACTCCACTGCAGTAGGTGACCTGTTTTACAGTAGGCACCCGTTTAACATTTGGCTTATGAGCCACAATGGTTATAAATTCTCTCTCCCTCCCAACACTCGTATTTCAAATGGGATTAATTGGCCAAAAAAGAAACCACTAAATAAAATTAAGATGATCTGATAGCGTTGTTTTTTTATTTAAATAGATACTGTGATAATACAGTTACCGTTAATTATTTTGGCCATGATAACAGTGTAGTTCAAATCTGATACCGTGACAGCCATAAGCATGTTTATAAAGGTGGTATAGGATAAAAGTTTTTCATATTGCAATGGTACAGTTGCCTGGGTACATCACAGCAACAATTCTTGTGAGAAACTGTGGTGCTCTTAAGCGTATGTGTTGTAGTGGGTGGTAAAAACACACTCAGGGTGTTGGAGAGAATGAATGTAAGCAGGTGTCACGTTTTAATGCGAACTCTCCTCACACACCACTCAAAGCCAGACAAAATATCCCGGCAACCTTCAGCAGTGAACACCTGCTTTAGACTCCCACATTCCTCAGTCATTTCCCTCCATTAGACTGTGTACATTTGAACTGTCATAACTCTGAACTGTTATGCTGTGTGTTTAATCAGCGTCACATTAAACCTAAACCTTTCTTTTAAATCTCCAAATCTGTTCAGATAGGCTTTTGTCTAGGTGTATTAATCTAGGCAGATGGTACCTAAAACGCAACCTGAATATCTGAATTAAGTCAAATGAATTTTGGTTCACTGAAGTCTCACTGCAATACCTTATCATGCATCAGACGGGCATTTTCACAAGGCTTGCATCTCAGTAACTATTGGGTTTTGATCAACAATCTAGTTACATGTTGTGTCTAGCAATGGTTTTGTATGTAGGATTTTAAATAAATTCTTTTCTCCAAACTAAAATGTCATATTTTTGCTATAATGTGTGGTAAACTGGCCTTTTAGGACAAGACATACGTGTTAAGGCAAGTTGTCACATGTTTTATACATAAGTTATGCAGTTTATTAATCAGTTTATTCATGAATATTTGTTGTCCAAAACCATGTTTTGCATTTACATTTCACACTTTGCCATGTTGTGGATTGTGTGTATGTTCTAATTTTGCATACACACCTGTATCCAAAACGGCTTTTCTTATGTTTACCCCATATATTGACAACATGCCCCCAATAGCAGATCGCATGTTTTCTGTTGTTACAAAAAGTTTAAGGTGTGCTCAACAAGCTGTATTTTTTTCATTCCTTCCTTGACAAGTAATTACTCGCATAAAGTGTGACAACCAGCCCCAGACTCACTTATCTGCTGATACAGCTCTGCATCCAGAATAACTGAACCCATTTCTTCATCCTCTTCTGCCAGGTCTGCTCACATCTGGCCTACAGTAGATGCTGCCAAACTAATTCTAACCCCAATTAATCAACAGACGAAAACAAAAACAAGCCAGCTGATATAAAACCATACAAAACCATACAATAAAAACAAAGCTGAGCTGTGTGTGCAGCCCTCGGGTCAACTGTGTGTTCTGAATGTGTCAACAGCTCAAAGGTTATTCATGATATTGATTGTCTGATATTTATTTAAGACTGTCATCTACTCCACTGTAAAATATGATGGCCTTCATGTATGTTGCTGTTATTACATTGCATTTAAAGACAATATTAAGTTCTTATTACGGATGCCGTTGAATAAATCTCATCTTGCTTTACAAGTTGCCTTAATAATATGATGCTTTATAGGCAAGAAGAAGATATTGCATCTGCAATATCTACATTTGAAGATGATGTTGCATTTGCAATATCTACATCTGAAGAACATACTGGATTTGCAATATCTACATCAGAAGAAGACATTGCATTTGCAATATCTACATCTGAAGAACATATTGGATTTGCAATATCTACATCAGAAGAAGACATTGCATTTGCAATATCTACATCTGAAGAAGACATTGCATTTGCAATATCAATAACTGTGCGTCATTTCACAGATCCCTTGCTCGTTTCTCCTCATCGTAGTCTTCCTCCTCCTCCTCTTTTTTTTTTTTTTTTTTGCTCTCTCCGCGCTTTCGTTCCAAAGGGGGCCGTCTGTCTTTGATGGGATCCAGCTGTTGGCCAAGTACTCCGGGGGCCCGTTTATTTGCGTTGCTAAACAATCCGTGGAGGACGGAGAAATGGAGAAAGCTCCGTCTTTTTTGTAAACGACCCTCCCCTCGCTGTTGGTCAATGCACTTACACGTTATTGCTCTCGGTGGACGGGGCGGCCGCAGCCGGTGACCGGAGCCGGAGTGACGTTCAAGCGTACGCGCGTACGCGGAGGGGCGGTCAGGACGCGCCGCTTTGCGCTTTGGGTTCCGCAAGCCCGTAAAGGTATCAAGCCCACAGAAATCAACTCTTTCCCGTTGCAAACAGAGGACGGGCCGGTGGCGTGACGGTCTTTCCGAGGGAAGCAGGAGGGAGCCAAATAAACATGTTTGAACTACGTGGCTTGGGTCGGTCGACCAGCAAAAGGTGAGTTTAATTGCTTGTAAAAGCTGGTGCGTAAACAAGAAGATTTTGCGCACGTTTGTTAAAGGTTGGAGGACGCTTCGTGTTTGTCGAAGCTCCGGATTGAGGATTTGAAGCTCTTGTATGAATGAATGGACGCGTGTTGTTGAATGTCTTTTTGTTTTTTAATTGGTTCACAGCCATTATTTTGTTTTTTGTTTTGCAGAATGCTGACAGTTTTATTATGTATGATATATTGCATCCACTCCGGAAAGACTCAGGTAAGTAACTTTTTATTGAATATATATATATATATATATATATATATATATATATATATATATATTGCATCCATGGTTCATCAAGCTTTGCACCGTTAGCTGCTTCACAATCTTTTTTCATCAATGGTGCAGATAAATATATTACATTATATATCATATAATATTATATTATATATATTTCTAACATGCCTGTTACTCCACAGACGTGCACGGATGGATTTACTTACGACCGCCGCGCCAGGCAGTGTATTGGTTAGTGACATTATAGGGCTCACAATATGTATATGAAGAACTGGTTGTATATGTATATGAAGAACTGGTTGTATATGTATATGAAGAACTGGTTGTATATGTATATGAAGAACTGGTTGTATATGTATATGAAGAACTGGTTGTATATGTATATGAAGCGTTTATTAAACGTTTATTTTCAGACATTGATGAATGCCGGACGCTGTCAGACCCGTGCCGGGGTGACATGCGGTGCGTAAATCAAAACGGTGGATACCTGTGCATCCCCCGCGGCCTCTATCCACAATCCTACGCCCGCAACAGTCCGCGATCCTTCCCCGAGGCATCCTATCCCGAAGAGACTTACCCCGACAGATCGGTGGGATATCCAGAACCTCCTCCGGTAGGAGCTGGCACCGGCACTGGCCCCGGCCCCGGTCCGAGCTACCCAATAGTGAGCCGGACTGCGCCCTGCATCCTTGGATACACAGTCGGTGCCGATGGCACATGCGTTGGTGAGTTTGTTTCGTGTCCTTTACGACCCTAAACAGCGTGATGATCGTGGGGTAATGACTGGTAACTGAAAGGTTGTAGGTTTGGTGGTTGACTAGGTGGTGCATTAACTACACAAGGCTAAATGAAATGATAATATACTACTTAATAAATTGCACCACAAAGTGAAAAGGGTGGACACATATACCCATTCCTAATTATTACTATTTTCCTGCACACTCTGAGCTTGCTCTCAGCAAACCTAATGAGGTATCCAACTGGCACACTTTTTAAACAGGAGTTTCCAATTATGCTGGCTGCTTTTCCTTTACTATCCGATCTAACTCATCCATTCAAAAAAAGTTTTCAGATTCAGTTTTCAAAATGTAGCTTTGTAAAGATGTTAATGCATAGGTATTAATAGGTACCTCTAAGTTCAACCTTAGAACCAAAGAAAATCTTCATGTCACATGCTAAGAAAGCGCTGGAAGGTGTGGTCACCATTTACTGGGTCAAATCAGGTTGTGGTCTTATGTTTACTTCATTTTCTGCAATGCACCGTGGGTCCGGTGATTCTGAGACGAAGCAAAGACCCGGTTCTGTGCCGGGCTGTAATTTAGGTAATGTCTGTGGTGGGTGGAGTGGCATCTTGAAGACTTCAGCAGAACAAATCTCATCATTTGGACCGGATCAGTCGTTAGTGTGGAGCCACAAAGTGATGTGGAACCCCAGAACAAACTACATATCCTGATGGACAGTATAAAGCAGAACAACACACAGGAACTGGAATTCAGCCCTGCTTACGACAATCCAACTTTACAAGAGACAGTATTAGACTGTTTATTCTCTGTAATAAATCATCAGTGTGGAATTGCTTCTATGTGCTCTGCTTCTGTTGATAATGAGGAGCTGAATTTGATTTCAGTTATATCACCCATGGTTTATTGCTTGAACCTACTTAGAAGGGTATTATATATGTATTGCAGTGTGGTGACCTATTCCACATACCGCTGGATAAATGTTAATACTGCATGCTGTATTTTTCGATATGGTCTGCAGATTTGTCTCGAGTTAGTGCCAGTCTTTGAGGTTAATGTTTTCTCCAGTCATCTCCTAGTGCTTTGCAAGGACACGCAGTGATAAATTTGTTACACTCAGAGCCCAGGAGGGCTGTGTTATAAAGAAGATACACAGATACAAGAACACAACCGTACAAACATGCCTGTAAGAATGTAGATGTTGTGCTTGAATTGAGTCTAAGAAGAATATTCGTCTCAATATTCTTGTTAGATTTCTGACGCAGATAATTGTCTTTCGGGCACTGAAAAGCTGAAAGGCAGTATTTTAAGCTCTGTTTGGATAAACCATGTAAAAAAAAAAAACTAAATTCAAACCATTGCTGTTTCAGCATCTATGGCTGATTGTGCCAGTGTGCCAAATGTGAGGTCATTGGTTGTTGAATAGATCTGTCATTGACCAACTGGGCAACTTGTGAGCTTTCCTTGTGGGGCTTTTTTAAACACACACTGTTTTATATTTATGGGTGTATGTTTAGGGATGCTGTTATGGAACAGAAACTCTGCAGGCTACTGCGGTGCTCAACCATTCCATCATTCATCTTACAGAAGCAGTGTTGCTTTCGTGCAGCGTGTATATTTGTAGACCCTAGCAAATGCCCTCTCCATGCCAATGGTGCTAAGGCGTGAAGACCAAAACAGTTAGCCCAGTGAGTGACTCAGATATGCCCATCATAACTCCCATCAGTCTTGTGTTCCATCACTGAGCTAATTGTATTCGCTGCTAGCCAGTTCTAAAGCCTTAAAAGACCATTCTAGAACCAAGTTCATTTGAGGTGAGATTCTGAGGTGCCTGAGCGTTCCAGAACTGATTTAAATTTGCATTTGAGATTTTAATCTGACTTCTGATTCCACCATGTGGATGCTTTGCATAAATATTCAAAAATTAGAGCTGTCTTTTGTATTTAATAACTTAGTTGGCATGGTTGAGAGAACCAGAGAAGGCCTCCAGAATTAGCTGGTATGTCAAGACCTGCCAGTTCAGGCTGTGGTGCTGTGTATCTGTCAGCAAAAGAACGCTGGCTCTAGACCTTAAGGATAATTAATGTGCTCTAGCTTAGTGGGAAATATGGTATGATGTCATTATTACTATTACTGAGTAGATAATAAAAGACTTAAAGGCAGGGTACGTGATCTTTTCCAGAAACATTTTTTGTCATGCTGGTTGAAAGTCTCTGCACATCCTGACCCTCAATCACTAAGTAATGTGGTATAAATATAGTTATACATTTATATATCTACTGTGGAAGACGCAGGACCACAACGTTTTAATTCAATCACTGCATTCCGCTTGAATGCGATGATAGGATGTCCTGCTTGTCTGTCAAACTATGTATTTGCATACCTTTGCCCAGTGTTGGAGTGGCTTTGGAGAGCATTCTGAACGAAGGGAAGGATTTTATGCTTTCAAAGCTAGGTTCCTATTGCTAGCCTCTCCGAAATTGTCTGCCCAACCTTTGATATGTAATGATGTGTTTTTTATATTTAGCAAATAAGCCATTCATTCATTTACTAGTATCAGCCTTACAGAGTTTGTAATCTGCCCACAGAGCTGCTTGGTTAACCATCAGATTGAAATGCTCACTTGATAATAGACCTAACTGCTTTCTTTGTACAGTATTTGTACAGTATTTTCCTCCCAAATAAACTCTCATTGTGGCCAGCTTCTTGTAGTAGACATTCCACAGAAAACTGTTAATAACGTGGAAGTGTTTCTTGACCGGCTGGATGATAAAGGCCTGTGTTCTGGTTTGTGTATATGAGTTTTATTCATAGCTCTGTTTAACACATAGCAGTTTTCTTTGATAAATCTAAACAACCAGTGCGTGGCAACAGTTTGCAGGCATTAAATCTCTGGAATGAAGATGTGTGTATAGAAGCAAGAGGTGTGAGATGGTGGAAGATTCTTGGCCCTGGATTAACCACAGCAGTTGTGTATTAATCATGTCTTACATACCTACAAAGGTTGGATAGTAACACTGCAGTCTGTGAACTCGGTTTTGCTGTAATAGGACAACTTTGCTTTACATGAAGTAATGAGTCTGTGTACACAGAACTTTCTGCAGAACTGGACCTCCCTTCAGTCAATTCATAAAATCCTGAAAATGTTGGCTAATTCCACAGAATTCAGAATCTCTTAACATCAGATCAGATTCAATGAAAGCCTGCAGATTCTGTCTGGGTTTACGTACAAGGTATTAGATATCTCTGATGTGAAGATTTTATGTAATGTCCTCAGCAAAGTTGTGCACATGGTCTCCTTGTGAAGTTTGTTAATAAATTGTGACTTTTTTATGCTGTAAAAGACGCCACTTTAACCACAAGAACTATGTCATCTGCCAGTAGCTAATATCTAATCTCTCTTTCTTTTTATCTCTCTTTCATGTATACACTATATTTTCCTCTGATTCTTGTTTAAAACACGTGCAAAGTTAACTGAACAATTGCTTTTCTGTTCCTGAATCAGATCCAATGCCAAAAATGTTGGTATTCCCAGAATTCGAAGTTCCCTTCACCTTAGCTCAGACGTGTACCTGTGATTGTACACATGTAATCCAGATGCTCTTACTCTCTGGGGCCCATCGGGGGATGGGCAGGATTCTACGTGGCCCCCATCTCTGCCAGCATGCCTTATCTTATAAAATGTCTTAATCCATGAGAAACAGGCCGTATGATGGTTAATGATCTGGACTGATAACATAAAAGTTGTAGGTTCCAGGTACAGTAGATGTAATGCACTGATCTGATGATTAGTATACAGTAAGGTACCTTGATAAAATGCTAACAAGTCATTTATTTATTTACAACTCCATTGCCAGTGATCAGTGCATCATTGTAACCATACAGTAACAGTGAGACTCGTGGCTGTTTTAAAAAAACAAAACAGTACTTAGTTTCACACGCTTCACCCCCCACCCCGTATCACCTCACCACTTTTATATAGTACAGTTTGCTTTCTTTTCAAACATCTGACTTCATAGTCTGAGAACCAAGGGGAGCTTTTTTGAATATTTTAAGGGATATAATGTCCTCATAAGGCACTGTGCTGATAATAACTGAGAGTGAGTGGAAACAGGGAGAAATAAAATCCAGTTTAGGAATAGTGTTGTGTAAGACTGGTTATTTGTGTAAGATGTACAGATGTGATTGTCTGATTTATGACTTCGGGCTGGATTTAGAATCGCAGCAGTCCAGCTGGTGTAGCCATAACACTGATAAACTGTGTTGGGAACATTTGAGCAAGAAAAGCAAGCCATCGGTGAACTTCTGTGATTTTTGAATGGTGCCTCTGGCATTATAGAGGGATGCTGGAGATGGATATACAGTATTCACACAGCTTCATGAAATGGAATAGATTATTTATAACTGCATGAACAAACAGTCTGATAATGATGTAAATTATAAATGTTAATCTAAACATTTAAAGAACCTCAGCTGGACAGTTCCAGGTGAGTTCTTGGAGTAGACATTGGTGGAAACTGTACTGTCTGAAGAACTTACTAATATTAAGATAACTGTCTCTTTTAATAATGATAGAAGAAGATTATTATGAGTGATGTAACATAATAATGGCTTTCATGTCAGCACTGTACTTATCATTTTTGCCTTTTTTCAGATGTGGATGAATGTGAGACTGAGTCACACCAGTGTAACCCGACTCAGGTGTGTATAAATACAGCTGGTGGATACACCTGCTCATGTACTGAAGGCTATTGGCTGGTGAGTGGACAGTGTCAAGGTAAGATCTGGACCCATTACTAATGTCTGTTATAATGTTTTAACTACTGCAGTCTATATGCCAAGTCATTGTCAGTAACTCCTGTAATAATCCAGTTATTGTTTTATCACCTTTTAAGAAGTTTATAATTACCCAGTAAATAACTTTAAAAGAAGCAGTAATGAAGCGTTTGTGATTGGACAGTTTAATGTCGCAGTAACTGAGTTGTTATTTGACTTTTAAAATAATGTAATAGTCCAGGTTTTGTTCGTGAGCAGTATGTGATGTAAGAATTGTTGTTTTTATGTAACAATTAAATGAGTCAGTAATTCAGTTGTTGTTATTTGGCATTAACTATGTCAGCTGGTACAGTGTTCATTTAATGCTCTTTTTTTAGACATTGATGAGTGCCGCTATGGTTACTGCCAGCAGCTGTGTGCTAACCTCCCCGGCTCATACTCGTGCTCCTGTAGCCCTGGATACCTCCTCAACAGTGACAGCAGGACATGTCAAGGTACCCAAACCCACAAGCACCCACTGATACTCACCTGATCAATACGGCTTTGCTTAAGTACCACTGAAACTTAGCTTAAGTTCAGCTCATAGGCATTCCTGTCATACAGTTAATAACTGAGATAAGACTAGATAAGACCCACCTGTTGTCATCTTCCATCCTTGCTCTCTCTCTCTTTCCTCCCTCTCTTACCAGATGTGGACGAGTGTGAAACAGACCGCTGTGCTCACGGTTGTTTAAACACATACGGTTCGTTCATGTGCACCTGTGACGAGGGGTTCGAGCTCGCCTCTGATGGGACCACCTGTAACGGTAATGATGGCAGAGAGGGATGAATGGAGGGAACATTACCAAAGCAAGACAGAGTGTCCCTAGATAAGCTCTCTAGATAAACTCCTTAGTGCACTAGCCTAGAACAATGTGATGTGTTTCTCATCTTCCTCTCTGCTGGTCTCAGATCTGGACGAGTGCAGTTTCTCAGACTTTCTGTGTCAGCACACATGTATTAACACACCTGGATCATACTCCTGTGTGTGTCCACCTGGATATTACTTATATGAGGATGGAAGAACATGTGAAGGTATCAGTACATTTTTACATTGTGTGGTTGGTATTTAATTGTGCTGGTTTATATTTGATTTTATTAAAGCATGTATGGTTTTGGTGCGCTCTGTAATGTTTTGTTTATGTCATGCTGGATAATACAGCAGTAACTCTCAACTTGCATATCTAGACATAAACAAATCTGAATGGATGCAACATTGCAATCACATGTCACTTGCTGATGTCATTGTAAAAATACCCTATTTGCAGCTTTTTTTGTCACCTTTCAGACCAAAATGTTTATCATAGGAGGGTTAATAGCTGGTCATATGATCTCAACAGGGCAGCCCAAGAGCTATATTATCTCTAATACTCGAGAGCTAATATAGAACTTGAAAACGAACATAAACATATTTCATATATAGTGCATCATTTATTTTGTTGCTTTAACTGTTGCTGCTGATGGTGATAATAACCCGACTTCTGTATGTGCTTGATTTTTAAGATCTCAATGAATGTGAGTCCGGGAACAACACTTGTACGACAGCGCAAGTGTGTTTCAATTTTCAGGGAGGTTACACATGCCTGGATCCTCTGAGATGTGATCCACCTTACATAGCGCTCAGTGATAAGTGAGTTTATAAAATCAGCTATTTGAGTTATTAATGTAATTATGAACAGACACAGTATGTTGTTAATGTCACTCAATGCCTTTATTTTCTCTCAGTCAGTGTATGTGTTCTGCGGAGAACCCCGCCTGTCGAGAAAGACCCTTCACTGTCCTATACAGGCACATGGATTTGTCTTCTGGCCGCAGTGTTCCTGCAGATATTTTCCAGATGCAGGCCACCACACGTTATCCTGGAGCATTTTACATCTTTCAGATTAAGTCTGGCAATGACGGGCGAGAGTTTTACATGAGGGTAAGTGGGATACTGTCTTTGCATCTGTTATCCCAACTCCAAGGTAAATTGACCGCATCTATATAAATAGAACCACTAGAGGAGGCTGTAGGCATGCTCAGAGCAGAATGGCTCTGGAGCCAAACCACAAACTTTTTATTGGTCCTGCAAATCCTTTAGCTAATGAGTAACTGTTGCAAATGAAAGAAAAGTTCATGTTTGGGGCTTGTTTGCACATCATTTGCCCAATTGTGTGTAAACAGATTAATCCGTGGGGAGAAAAAAGACTGAATCAGCACCAATTAATAAAGTATTTACTGTATTTCCAACGGTGAAGTACAATTATGATTCATGATTTTTCAAGATTTTATTTTTACATACATAATTATATGCAGTAAAATGTAGGACTGGTCCAACTGTGCAAAATATTCAGAACAAAACGTATTTAAACAAAAGTATTCAAACAAAAACTGTTAACATAAACCTAAAGTAACTTAAGTAAACTTGAGCAGTGCAAAATATATGATCAAGAAGTAAACAGAGAAGATTTAAGGCAGAAATATTCAGATATGGAGGGAATGTGCAAAAAAATACAAGGATGCAGATTGTTATAGGACCAAAATAAAGTGCTGTGTACAGATGACATTATAACTGAATATACTGAGCAAGGGGATATGAGTTGAATATCCATGTTAGAAAACTGTGATTGAGTTTTTGAGTCTGATGGCCTGGGGGGCGAAGCTCTTCCTAAGCCTCTAAAGTTCTTCCTTATTATTTTCTTATTGAAGGTGGATTTATATTTACCCCCACCCTCTCTCTCTTTGTTCGCCTTTCTTTCCACTATAGCAAACCAGCAACATCAGTGCCACATTGGTTCTGGCCCGACCCATTAAAGGACCAAAGACGATTGTACTGGACCTAGAAATGGTTACCGTTAACAACGTCATCAACTTCCGAGGCAGTTCCATCATCCGTCTCACAATATTTGTCTCCGAACATCCATTCTGAGGCGTCACAAATTCGAACCTCTGACCTCTCACCTCCTCATGGCCCCATACCTCCATCATGGACTTCTGTTACTGCACTACCCATCAGGCAGCTTCAGTTCTTCATGTTTTGTTCTGTTGTTCAGGGCCTCTGTGTATAAATAACAAAGAAATATCTTTGATATTTCACATTGCAGGTTTTGATTAGGCTGCCTGGCTGTTGTTGTATTCTGCAGTCACACGCATGTACCCATACACAGAAGAATATTTATGTTGTGTTTATTTGATCTTGTGAGTATGTATTTGCTATTGTGTTTTTACCCAGATTGCAACTGTTCAACTGAAAATCCTGAGTTTTCTGTTTTTCTGTGAAGCTGTATTTGTTTGCCCATATTCTTGTCACGTTTTCTCAGAGTGTTTAAGCGCCACTGTTTGCAGACTCCAAGCAGCAAGAAAGCTGCCGAACCGGCACGTGCTACAAAATCCTGTTTCTAAGATGGTCTGAATAACTCAAAACAACAGCTTGCTTGCAGCACACATTCATCAGCTGTTTCCCCTGGGAAGTCCGGCATCATTCTTTAGGCTGTGATTTTCTTGCCATCGCATCCGTGCAGAATTTCCTCTGTTGTGTATCAGTTTTATTTTTATATGACAGCTAAAGAGAGCCTGGTCGATCAATAAATGCAAATTTGATGACCTGAACATTTCTTTGTTTCTATGTTTATTGAGTGCATTAGAGAAAACTCTGATGGGAATTCCTTGAAATGAAAGGTCTAATGATCAAATCCTGATAACTATCATAAAAAAACTATAGAATACAGTACATAAAAAGTACATAATATATAAAAAGCCAATAATTAAGTTTCTCCTTGCCCTCTTTTGAATCAAATGGTGCCTGTAAACTCCTGTTTGTTGAGAAACAAGGCTGTAAACCGGCGGGCAGTATGACCCAACAGAGGCAGACGTTTCACTCTCAATAGAGGCTTCACACTCACCTGCTGCACATACGAGCTCGATGCGGCTGCAGCGCAGGTATGTGCAGTACAATCTCTGTTTGTTTAAATGCTATAAAATGCTATAAATAATTAAGGATTTCACACAAAAAATATATATATAAAGTAAACCTATCATCAGCCTGAATCATTGGCTTGAAAAATATTATCATTTAAGGGTAATGTTACGGTCTTTATGTATTATGTATTATGTATTTAAGCCATAACACTTTAGTGGTTTCTTATGTGACAATAAAAGCTGCTTGGTTTACCTTTGCTCTCGTTTTAACGCGATTGATTTGCGCTTTTTGTGCAGATTCACAACATGACGGAATGTATCAAAAACTGTTGCCGGAAGTTTATGGCCAAAGAGAAAGAAGCAGAAACTCAGAGTAAGTCTTTCTCTCCCATATATATATATATATATATATATATATATATATATATATATATATAGCCTACGTAAATTATAAATTGATATTGTTGTACATACTTACAAATACTTATTTCTATTCTATATATTCTATATCCTATATAGGATATATATTCTATATATATTCTATATATCCTATTCTGTTTTAATCTGTTGGTAATTCTTGTGTTTTTCAGTAATTAAGATTCGACCTCTCCATGCATTAATGTTTGAGTCTAATGAGAAGAAAAGTGTTGGAGTATCAGAGGATTATCTGCTGTCCAAACTGCCTCCGGATGGCCGGGAAGTTCCTTTCGTCCTTCCCACTTTCAAAGCTTCCTACATCCAGCCCAGAGGAGCACAGTATTCCAGCTACAGCATCGGGCAACAGAGTAAATGTGCAATTTTCATTGGATCCCACCCAACACTTTTAGGTTGTAAAAAACAAACCCGTAAACCCGTTTAAAGTATGTGGAAAAAATGTGACTTTTAACGTTCTTGAAATGTTGTATTAACGTTATTGCTCGGTTATGAAAACGTTGTGTAAAAAATGTTCCACTAACTACTTTAGCATAACATTTTTGATGTAGGTGACATGTAACGTCCTACTAACATGCAAGAAATGGCTTGGTAACTTTGAGAGAATGTTAGCCAACGTTCTGAGAATGTTCCCTGTTAGCTGGGATGGGTGTTCAGTATGGGGGAAATGGCATTATGATGGCATTTTATGTATCATAATTTTATTAATCACATAATTCTGATGTATCGTATTTTATACATTTGCATAATTGGAGGCTGGAGATCCTTTATAGAACAACTCTGCAGCAATTTATTACACCATTCTCACCTGTACTAATTTGGCAATAATTTTAGGCTCCACAAGGGCCGCTTATGCAGAAAGGAAGGCGGAGCTTGCAGGAGCCAGACAAATTGTGTATGACCCTGATTTAACCGTAAACGCCAGTCAGATGATCAACTATGCATCACCTGGTTCATTGAGACGGCCCACTCTGAGAAACAGAGCCGGCCCTGGCACAGGTGAGATATGTCAGATTTACCTGATACTGATGGGTACTGCAAAGTAAAGCCAGATGTAACATAGATCAACTTTTCTGTTTGTCACCTGCTCCTGGCGTTTGAAGAAGTGGATTTACTGTACGATATAACTTCCTCATAGCACCATTCAGCACGTAACTTCACCTCAAATATTTACCCTCCAAACCACCTGTCTGCAGTTTTTTCATTTTATTATCATTCTTAAATCCTCTATTGTTTATGACACACTTGCATTTACAATGTTGTTGAATTGGTTTCTATTGATTCAATTCACTGTTGATTCATGATTCTGTTGGTTTACAGTTGCCTCCAGAACCAGAACTGAACAAATGTTACATTTGTGATTATCAGGCTAATAATTACAGGCTGGTGTTTCTGTAGCTCAACTGATAATGCATTGCGGTAAAGATGTGCTACAGAAGTTGTGGGTTTGATTCCCAGGGAACACACATACTGATAAAATGTATACCTTGAATGCACTGTAAGTCACTTTGGATAGAAGCATCTGTCAAATGTATAAATGTTAATATAATGATAAACAGAATACAACACAATAGAATGTAATTGAATACATAGAATCTCATCAGCTTGAATATTTTTTAACTTGACCAAAATGTGATTTACAGGCTCAGTCAAGGAATCCATGAAATGATTCATGTCTGTGTTCCTCAGGTTGGGAAAACGACAGCAAACAGAGACTCAGTCACTCCATGTTCGATTTGTCAAACCCTCAAGGCCATGTACAGGTGAGCTCACACATACACACCTTACCTAACAGCCCATTGCATTAAACAATCACAATTCAAAACACAGCTTTTACAGTCACATGCCGGTGAGATCCCACACACCTGTTCACACCTGCATTTATTATCATCTATGTATGAAAGGAATAAATAATAATGTTTGTAGATGTGATTATTCCATATAATATAAAAATTACTCTACATAACCTTCTATTAGCAAACATTTAGGGAAGTTCTTGTGCCAAAGCTACTGACACACCTTCATCAGTTATCTGAATACAGCTATAAATTTATCATAATAAAACACATTGATAAAGCCAAACAGTAGGAAAACATTACTCGTTCATGCAATCGTTTTTTTTTTAATTTTTTGATCTTATGAAACGTTGAGTGTTGTTCTGCTATACATTTTAGAATTTTAATGTAATTATGAATATGAATTGCAGATAAATCATGCTGCTTTTGAGCATTTAATACAATAATACAAATGGTGTTTGATCTGAGCTGGGCGAGGTCTATTATTGTTTAAGTTAAATAAAGACACTGAGTCAGTTTGTCGTCTCCTGCCTGTTAATAATGGTAGATTGTTGTGTGGCCACCTCAGTGTGCCACCGAACAAACCTACACCTGTCAGAGAAAGCCTTATTTACATTTCTGAATGGAATGGCATATTTAAAGGGATCATCATTACCCCAAAATGAAAATTGTCCATCATTTACCCACCTTTATGACTTTTTGGCTTCTAAAAACAAAAGAAAATATTCTGAAGTAAGTTGGGAACCAAACAACAGTGGCACCTGTTAACTTCCGTTGCATGGACACAAAACCACTGAGACATCCTCAAAATATCTTCTTCTGTATTTCCCAGAAGAATAAAGTCATAGATTTGGAAAGACATAAGGGTAAGAGCTGTCCCTTTAAATTTGCTGTTTAACAGCTAGCAGTTCTGTCATGCAGTAACATTTTTCTTTCTCTGCTTCCTTCAAGCGTTATGATTCTGTATCCAGTATCCAGAGCAGCACATCCTCCATTCAGGATTCCTTTGGGAGCAGTCGTAGTCTAGGTAACCATTCATGACGGATCACTACAATCGTAACCGCAGACAACCACATTCCAACAGAACCCTTAAAGTTCTATTCTTTTGGAACTCTCTGGAAAGAACCACTTTTGCCTGGAATTTCCACTACAGCTTTATTTGTTTGGTATTCTTTCTCTTTTTCCAGGGTCTTTTTGAACCCTATATTTTCCAACAATCTTACCCCCCTCTCCCCCCTCTCCCCACTCAGTACACACAGATTCTTCAACAAACTCACACACATACATAGGACTGACTCAGATCACTGCAGATTGTGAAATCGTGAAAGGGCAGATACAGTAATTACTTCCAAATGTTTTCCCTGAGGTCCAGTTTGCAAGTATCCTCAGATAACTCTCAGAATATAGAGTGACATTTAATATAAACGCAAACAAGAAGATTTGACCCTCTATATAAATGGTCTCAATTGGTTTTTCACAAATTTGTGAAAAATGAAACTTGCTGTTCATTTACAACTTTAAATTTTAATACCAGATATTCAAACTGGCCTCACACTTTTGTACCCCACTGTCCAGATCACATTTACTGATGGCCCAATACACACTGTATATTGTATACTGTATAATCACTGTATGTTTCATATTTACACTTGAAAATGACTTGAAAATCCAGAGTATTTTACACCACATTTGAGGCATTACTTTTTGTTTCCTGGGAACTGAACTCATGACCCTTGAGTTGTTATTGCCATTGTCCACCAGCTGAGCTACAGGAATGCTGTAGACTCATTCTTTGGTATGCTGACATTAATGTGTGTTGCATCTGTGTGTGTGCAGAGTCTATCACACTGTCTGGAGATGAGAGGGATCGTGAGCTAGGAAAAGTGTGTGTGCAGCTGAGGTATGAGGAAGCGATGGAGCAGGTGTGGATCACCCTGGTGAAGGTACGATTTCATCTAGCAGGGCCTTTGCAAGTCCACAACAGGCCATTGTGTTTCATGTCTGCTTTTGCATTTGACAATAAAATTTTGAAGAAGGCAATGGTCAATTTTTTCCTGCAATTACAATGAATGGGGACTGGCTGTCTCTTTTAAAATTGTGTAAAAAATAAACTGTGTATCACTATCAGTCTACATCTTTTTATCTTAAAGGTAGGGTAGGCAGTTTTGGAGAGTCGAGCAAGCTAGCTTTGAAGACCCTGTTCATAAGACCCTGCCTTCTGTTCCAAGTGCTCTCCAAAGCCACACCTCATCCAAAACACATGAACGCATATAGTTGGATAGGCAAGCAGGACATCCTATCATTGTATTTGGAACGAAGGCAATGATTGGACAAATATATTATGATCCTGTGCCTCCCACAGAAGATAAACCAGCGTAACAAAAATGTTTCTGGAAAAATATTGCCTACCCTGCCTTTAATACCTTAGCTGTCAACCGAACATAAGCTTTAGTGGCTGGCTATAAAAGCTCATAAACAAAATATTCCTTTCATCCTTGTGTTGTCTCTATTTACTGATCGCTGGTATTTTCTCTCTCTAGTGTACAGGTTTGAATGTGTATACTGAAGGGGTGGAGCCTCAGAGGATTGGGGTCAAAGGGGTCATTACCATGACAAAGCACGTGCGATTTAAAAGCACAGTCAAGAAGGCATCAGCTGTGAGTGAACCAACGAATCAATTCAAGCTTCAGAATCTAATAAATAATATGACATTGTTGTTGATTATGTCATAATTCATATTTATCATATATAATTAGTCAGCTGTCCATTCAGTGTGTTTGTCTTGCACGTGCTTGCTCTGTATCTTAATGACCGTTCCTTCCAGCCACATACCCTCCACTGATAAACAGATTATACAGTTGTTTTTGCACTGTTTTCTTTGTAAGCTGTTACGCTTTAAATGCTAAGACAGTACAAAGTACTGTAACTTTTGTACATTAATTTTTTTTGTTCTACTAATACAACACATTTAAAATGAAATTGACAGGATCCTTTACAATCAAGATGTATAAAATATATTTCACTAGTCAAAACTAAGGAGATTGGGCTGGTCTATGTGTTTTAGGACACCATCTTCATGGAGACGTTTGTCTTCACTCTGAACTTAGAACAAATACGCCGATCTGTGCTGGTTCTGCGACTGCAGGCTCACACACCACGCAAATGCATGCTCGGAGAGTGTGTGCTATCTCTCCGAACCCTCGGACCAGAGGAAACACAACACTGGCTGGATTTCAGGACTCACTCTAAAACACACGTGAGTCTCATACATTCTGCATCTTATCTGACTGCTTATCTGATTCCAATCTGATTTCATCCTGCCCTCTCATAGTGATCCTGTCTAGATTTGACTGTAAGATTCTTTGAAAACAATCCTAAACTTCCCCCTACAATTAGCCACACTGCCTCACTCAACCAGATAGCAGTTTGGTAACAGAATAAGGACTGATGTTTGGTTCTTTTGTGAGAGCGATGGGTGTTCTATTAGCCACCTCTGATGGTTGTTAATGCTAAAAATATTAATTTTTATAACATTTTAACTTTGTTCCCCTTTTTATTACCCTGTTTTTCGAGGACCAGCTGTTACATTTTCCAGAAGTAGGATTGGCCCTTGCCATAAAATTTCTGATAACAAATTAAATTACTGTAAAACAAAATATCACTATACCATAATCTGTTTTATCTTCATACATCAACTGGTCTTAACTGAAATATCACTGTAAAGAGATTGGGTCTCTTTTTCATTGTTTGGATTAATGAAAGCTTTCATGCACAGTCATCAGATTTGGCACAGTTTATGTGTGTTGACGGTGTTTCCTAGCAATTGTTCTGTACTCTTGTGTGTTTTTATGTTTGTGTATGTACATGTGACTCAAATCAAACACTTGACAGGAAATAAATTGCTTTATAAATGAAAAGAACGTCTTCTTTGAATAGTGTGAGATGGACAGAATTGTGCTCCAGAATGAATGAAGGTCAGTGTAATTGGGTAGAATTTTTTGTTATCAGTAATGGCTGTGTGTGTATGCTTTACTGTTGCAAAAATAGGTTTGTGTCTCTGATAAAAAAGTGAACCAGTCACAACACAGAGTCTGTCCCAATAAACCACAAAATATGGTTAAGGCTGTGTGTGGGTTTACTTAACCATATATTGGGGAAAACATTGTACCTTAATGTCAGCAAAACCTGACAAATCTGAGCAAAACCTTTTGGGGACGTCCTTATTTGTAAAAGCGGTTTAAAAATATAGTTGTTTTTTTAAATTGTAAAATTACAGAAAGTTTTCTGTTAGGGTTAGGCTATGGTGTTTATAACTAGCTGCGTATAAAAACAATAGAAGTCTATAATATGTCCCCATTTAGATAGAAAAGTAAACAGGTGTGTATTTGTGTGTTTCTGTAGGTGTGTCATGCAGAGCTTCAGCTGGCTCTGTGCTTTCAGCCAGTGAGCAGTAGACTGCAACTCCAGATTATCAGTGCTCAAAATCTTCCATCATCTTCCTCACCACTCACGCAGAGTGAGTCTCTCAGCTTTCATCATCATTACCTCAAACATCATTAAAAGATATGATCAAAATTCTCTCCATTATGGTCTTCTGGGAAAAGTTGGCTTTTCCCCATTCTTTGCACTAAATGAACCACACAAATGACTGTTTTCCATAGGTTTCTTTGTGAAGGTGGACATGCTTAGTGATGGCAGGTTCTTGCTGAAGAGGAAGACAAAGGTGATGAAGACATCAGGGGGGCATGTTCAATGGGGGGAGGTGCTTCTTTTGCCCATCACCAATCAGGACAAGAACCTTCAGCTGTTAGTCAAACTTTACAGAAGTGGCTCTGTTCGGAGAAAACACCTGCTTGGACAGGTTGGTTTGGCGCAAAGGCCATATCAATATTGTTTTTTATTAGTACAATATTAGTATTTTCATTTACATTTATGCATTTGGCAGATACTTTTATCCAAAGCGACTTACAGTTCATTTAAGGGATATAGGCTTGTATTTTTCCTTGGGAATCGAACCCATGACCTTTGCGCTGCTAACACAATAGCAAAATGCTCTAAAATATAGCTACAGGTACACCGCTATAGTATGCATATCAACATATTTCTTGTTTAATCACCAGGAAAATGGATATTTCTGCCCCAGACTCCTTTTAAATAAAAAACAACAGTTTGAAAACTTTAACAATGATTCTCAAAATGTCTGGCCTACTATAAAAACATTGCAGTTATGCATTTGTGTCTGTATAAGCTTAATCAATACAACCTAAAAGGTGCTTACAAGATGCAGCAGCTGTTTATTCCATTAAGTTTCAGTGGTGTTAAAGATGATTTAGTTTGTATTCCTCAATTTCTAGGTCCTCTTGGGTTTTGACAGCAGTTCTCCAGAGGCAGTGGAACAGTGGAGAGATTCCATGACTCATCCAGAGAAACTGGTGACTTCATGGCACAGAGTCAGTCGACCCTGAAAGAGAGAAGAAATAAACAAGTGATACAGTAGAATGACTGGAAAAGGGGCTGTGAAGAGGGCTGGTCCAAACAGAAGTGACACACCTACATGACTCCTCAGATAAAACAACTTATGTTATGCATTGTTGATAATGAAGTTGCACAGTTGCACAATTACTGTGGATAAAAATCGCTGTAGCATTGTCCACCCACCCTCATGTCACTCAAAGCATTCAGCAGATGTGAGAACACAAAATGAGTTATTGTTCAGGCTGCTTTTTTGATATTGTGCAGTGATCACTGGCTATGCTGTGCTAGTTTTTTAAGAGCTTTTAAGTAGTTAAGAAGTGTTTTATCTTTGGTCATACAGTATCTTATCTCACCTAAGGCACCAGGCGAGCCTGGATATTTTAAGCTGATGTTTGTCTGTAATTTGTAGATAGATGTAGATAACCACAAGGTCTAACTTTCTATGTTCTTCAGTGGTCTGTATAACTTTGAAAACTTGCAGCTGTGTATATACAAAATGTAGTACTATAGAAAACACGGTAACATAATACAACATAGATGTTAGGTGCAATAAGATGTTGTGCACAACAGATTACATATTCTGCTGATTTGACCAGTGTGACAGCTTTTGAAACAGTATATAATATTGAACAGAGCAGTACTATTGTCAGTGTAGCTTAATTGTTCAAAAAGCAGGTACATAATGTTAAAACATTTTGTTTGTAAAGCGTCTTTCTGACACTTAGTTTGCTGCATTAAAACAATTTAAATACATCAAATACATTGTGCAATGTATTACAAAACTGTCTGTAAATCAGATTGTCGGCTAATATCTTTTCAGAATTCAGAAATGAACTACTATGTTGAGAATTCCTCTCCAGGCATTTCCATTTAACATCAGTACTGAATAAATGTGGATTAGAACCACATCTTTGCTGTTTCTAATGCGAAATGATTTGATGATGATTAATGCACTTTCTAATGCACTTGCTCTCAGAGGAAGCCATACCTGTTTTGAAATGTTTCTGATGCTTTCTCTGTGTTGGTGCAGGGGGTGAACACCATTTGAAAAAGCTTTTATTTTTAGAACTTTAGGAGGGCTTGAATTACTTTCCCATCCAAGTGGAATTCAATCCTTTAATTTGTGTCCTATTTCCTTTCAGAGAGAGAGAGAGTGCAAACGAAAGGAAAATACCGCAAGAGAGTGCAACAAAGAGACTTTTGTTAACGCTGGCATTTTGCTTGCCTGCATCTTTTGTACTGCTCTTAACGCAAGGTGACCTAACTTTCTAGGTCTCATCATTTTGAACAATTCATTTCTGAACAGGTGACAGTAGCTTGTCTAAGACAGTTCATTGTGTTCATATATCAGCAGGTATATTGTGTTAAATTTTGCTGTATTTCGGTGGACATGTGGTATTACGTAGGAGGCGTTTTAAAAGACATGTACGAAGCAAACATGTTGTTCTTATTGACTGCATTTTGTGCCCACGCGCACAAATAGTGTGTTTAATCGCAATCTGGCAACGTGATGTAACAGTAATTAAAATCTGATCAAATCACTCTGGGGAAGAATTTAGCTAATTCCAGTGGGACATTATATGAAGCACAGCATGGAATATTTTCATTAGTGCTGTTTATTGTGTAAACAGTTACTGTGTTACAGTAAATTTATTTTAGACAGTAATTGGTAGTTTGTTTGTCTGTATTAATGGTCTAATAAGACAGAACTGTTCATGACAGTTTTAGCCTGGAAAATGATAAAGTTTTAATGGCTGATTATGCAGAAATTCTGTTTAAAAAGCTGTTCAACCTGTTGAATCACAGTACAACCTTTTTTTCCAATCTGAGTTGGAGCATAGACCATTTCTGCATTTCTATGTATAGGTTGAAAGATGCTGTTATGCATCATTCACCAAAGACTTGAAACATTATGAAACATTCACAACAGAGTTATGTGAACATTTTAGTTGTAGGCCTCCAAGATTTGGTAAGTTTAATTAATGAACAATCCATGTCAATTAGTGGCATTATTCTACAAACCCACAGGAAACAAATGTAGGCTTGTTTTAAAAGCTTCTGAGGGCCACTTCCACATCCGGATGTTTGATTTAATTTACATCATAATTTACATCATAATTTACAGGATTGTTATGGGATTGTTCACTGTTTGAACAGTGTTAATGGTTATTCTTTAGGACACACCCCCATCACCCTGGGCTACTGACAGCTATAGCAAATTCCAGTAAAACAGCTGATCTTTGTGTGTGAAAGTATAGTTTGTGTCTGTGTCGGTGCATTGCGTATAGGTAGCAATCATACAATCAGTCAATAAATGGTCCAGGAATTGAGATATGAAAGCACATACACAAACATTTACTCACCCTCAGCTGCAAGTCTCGTCAAACATCTATTAAATTAAACCCAAGGTCACAGGAACCAAGAGTTCCTTTGCCGTCCATAAAATGGTTATATATAGATGTAGGCAGAAACCTGAAATATTGGAAAAGTAAGAAGCTCTGAGACCTGTGAATTTCACTATGGCAAAACCCCAGCCATAGTGACCCCAGCTAACAGGAAATGTCCTCAGAACGTTGGCTGATGTTCAGTGGTTAATATCTAAAAGCTCTCTCAAACAATATATATAATATATATCAAAAATGTTATTCTTAAGTTGCTAGTGGAATGTTTAAAAAACGTTACAGAATTAAAAAAGTTTGAACATTGTTTGAACAAGTTTGAACATGAACAAAGTTAGACATTTTTGAATGCTCCTAGAACATTCAAAATAATGTTTTTAAGGTTTTTTTACTTGTTAGGGAAACATTCTTACAACCTAAATTGTTAGCTGAACCTTCTCTTGGCCACACACACTTAAACTCCTACAGCTGTGACCATGAGGGCCTTGTATGTGTTTCCATTGTGTTTTCAATTAAAAGAGGATCAACAGGTCCTGGACTTCAGCGGTGTCTCCAGGATCTGAATTCCTCATAAACTTCCTTAAACAGAGTTAAACCATGAATTCACTTATCTACATCATTACCCCAACAAATGGAATCTGTTTTCAATAAGGCCTGATTTTAAAACTGATTTTTAATTCTATAAAATCTGAACCGCCGTGAGGACTTTTAATGGACATTTTGTTTAACAGTGTTTGGTATAACAATTAAAGTAGTCAGTTTCTAAAAAATGTATTTATTACAATCAGGTCAGAAACAGTTATCCAAGGCTTCACCCTCTGTTCATTTTCATTGCAGTGTTAAAGGCTAGGGTAGGCAATTTCGGAGAGGATAACAACAGCAACCAATAGCTTTGAAAGCATAAGATCCTGCCCTCTGTTCAAAACACTTTCCAAAGCCATGCCTCCTCCAATAGTGCCTGAAGGTATGCAAATACATAGTTTGACAGGCAAGTAGGACATCCTATCATTGAAGTCAGGCCGAATGCAATGATTGGACTAACACTTTATGGTTCTGTGCCTTCCACAGAAGATATATAAATATATTAATACCGATATATAAATATATTAACACCACATTACTTAGTGATTAGTATCATGATGTGGAGAGTCTTTCAACCTAGTAAAAAAATGTTCAAAGAAAATATCACCTACCCTGCCTTTAAGCATATTATAAAGACAATTTGTCATCTGTTGACCATAAATTTACAAGCACACATACATTTTTATGTAGGACTGTCGATTATTGTGATAGTTTTAGACTAGTTCTAACGCAAAGAACAGAGAACTATAAGTTAGGCATATCATTCAAACAGTTTTGGTTCCTGAAGAACACAAAAAACTAAACTAAAAGCCTAAAAACTAAAGCGCAAGATCGCCACCTATTGGCCCACATGAGAAGCAGAGAAAACATCTGCGGGGTGTGTGGCTGTGACGTCACTTGACTGTGGTTTGGCTGATACTCATCACAGGTTTAGTCTTATTTCACAATTCATGTGGGGACATTTCAATGTAAATATATAATCCACACATTGTGAAAGAATGTCTCAACTTTGTGTGCCTGCGGGTTACAGTTTCCCCAGATATGTTAGTTTGGTTTGTCTATCATTTGTCCTTAAATCCGTAATATTTTCCCTAACAATTTGTTTACAGGTTAGTATTACTATCTGTGTGTGGAATAATATCCCAGCTCACAATTTTAGATCACACTTTTTAAAATATGATAAAAAATGATTATATATATATATATATATATAATGATTATATTATATAAAAATATGATTAAAATATTCTAAATGTTGTAGGAAAGTTCAAAACATCCAGTTTTTAGACCAACAACTTAAGAAACTTAAAAACGTTTCAGAGATACATGATATATAACGTTAATAACGTTCTGCTAACGTTCTGATAACTTTGAGACAACGTTTCTGATAACTTTCCCTGAATGTTTCGCATTCTGTATTATCCTGAAGCGCCATTCAGATCAATATGTGTGATCAGTATATGATCAATGTGTACATATTAATTTCATAACGTGTTGAAGATTCAAAACCAGCATTCTTTGTACAGAACTGTTATCACATTATTATTATAATTATTATTATTATCATCACATTATTATTATTATAATTATTATTATTATCATCACATTATTATTATTATTATTATTATTATTATTATTATCACATTATTATAGACACAATTGTGATTAAGTTAAGATTGCTGTTGAAATTATTATTAGATTTTAAAATTATGATTAGATTTATTTTCCTCGCTGGGATGCGCTGCCATAACAACAAACATCCGGTCATGAATCTCACCCAGACTGGATCAATGACTCAATGTTGACTCCGTAGGGCTGATTCATCAACATAGCCCCCTACAGGAACTTCCAAACTTTAAAAGCATTTCATGATATCATTATATGTATTATTTCATGATATCTGACATACACCAAACGTGGACGATTGTTATTTAGCAAGTTAACTGTTTTTATTTATTTCTTTATATGATTCTTAAGCTATACGTGATATCGCGTGGGGTGTTGGGCGCGATGACGTCATTCCAAGGTGTTACAGCAGCTATAAAGCAGCTGAAGCTTCGTCCGCTTGTATTAAACTACAGAGAGAGGGAAAGTCAACATGGGCACGGAATCAGAAGATAAGTCCGTTCTTAAAGAAGGGTTTTTGGTGAAAAGGGTAAGATATATATAACATTTGTCCATGCATCTACGCGCAAATGAATTTTCAATCAAGCGATTATTCATAGGCGTTAATAACGCGCGATGTTCTTTATCAGGGTCACGTGGTTCACAACTGGAAAGTGCGCTGGTTTGTACTTAAACCGGACAGACTTTTGTATTATAAATATGAGGGAGGAAAACGCGATTCCTGCCATCGAGGGACGATATTATTAAGTGACTGCAACATCACCTGTCCTTACCTGGAGTTTGAGACCAGACCGGTAAGTGCCGACTGTGAATGTGCTATGCAGTAAAATATGAAAACAGATCAGTGCACAAGCTTTAGAAATCCGGGATTGTCCTTCACACTTCACCACCCTTGTTATCAGTGGTTTAGTTCAGATTAAACCCTAAACAATATCACTGGGAGTGTTTCTGTAAATGCTTTAAAGCTGCAGGCTGAAACGTTTTCTTTAAAGATTTATAATTGGAGCTGTCGGGTCGGATTTCGCGTATAATGTCGGGTCGGATTTTGCGTATGAAGTCTGTTCGGCTTCTTTTGACTTTGGCTGGACGTTTGACCTCATACGTGAAAGATCCTGCAGTGCACGGATTGCAGCGTTAAATGTTCACAGCCTCGGGTTTCAAATGTGCTTAACAGATGTTTTATGTGACTTAGCCTTGTGTTATTATATTTTGTGTTTTGATCACACATGCTCCAACATGTCAGGAACACAACACTGTCTTTCTGTAATATTTTGAGGCTTCTTATTGTTCATGCAATAGCTGCAATCAATCCCAGGGTTATGGTTTGCCTTGGCATGTTTGTAAAGGTTTAGGCAATGTTTTAGTTCATTTATGTCTTGTTTTGTATTGAAAACTTTGTTCCACTCATGGTCGTTGTTTGATTTACATTATATCTGGAAATCCTGTCTTCTGATTGGCTGTGCTGATGTGGCATTCATTAACCTTTGATCAACCATTAGATCTGCACCTGAACCTTTGTAAACTTATGATCAGTGTTTATAGCACATGCTTCTTCTTTAAGTCTGTTGTCGTAGTAACCACATGTTGTACCTCTTGCAGCTGGTGCTGAAGGTGCAGACCAGCACCTCAGAAGAGCACTTCCTGGAGGCGTGCACAAGGGAGGAACGTGATGAATGGGCTGCAGTGATTGGTGCAGCAATACAGAAGCTCAACCCACATGATACACAGACTCCACCCCCATTACAGGAGAAGAATTCCAAGTCCCTCCAGCTTCACAATGTCAATCTCAGGTAACTACTGTATGTATTTGTGGTTCATCCATGCATGTACATATTTGATTTTCAAGACATATAAGTCATATTGTAAATGTGTCTGTCATCTAATCAGTCAGGTGGTGGACTCCATGTATGATGTGCACACTGGTATTCGGCTATGCAGTCATGTTGAGCAAGGAAGTTCTTACACCAACTGTTTCTCAGGTCAGACACTTAAAAAATACCATCATCTAACACCAAAGCTTATGAATGTACATTAATTAAGGATGTGTAGTGTAATGTTTAGTAATGATTGTGTTTTTGTGTATGTGATGTCTGTGCAACTGTATATTTATTTATATATATGTGTGTGTGTGCAGGCTCAGCAGTAGTAGATTGGCTTGTGTTTAATAAGCTGACTCTGACCCGTGTGGAGGCAGTAACATTAGCCTCTGCGCTCCTGGACGACAGCTCCCTGAGGCCTATCGGGTTAAGAAGCACAGATGCTTTGCGTAACGCGGCTTTAGGAGAGCAGTTCCTTGACGACTCCACTGCACTCTACTGCTTTGTGAGTTGTCTTTCATTTCTTCTTTGTTCTGTTTCTGTGTGTCATAGTTGTCAGACTGCTGGAGAATTCCCTAGTTCTCAAAACCTGGAATAAACGGTACTGTGCAAACTTTTGCACGGCTTTGTTGTTTTGGCAAAGTTTTAATGACCATCCATATTTATTATTCGATCTCATGTTTATTAAGATACAAACATGAAATAGAGAAAATATGTACACAACACTAAAAAACACAATTTTCACAAAATGTCTTCAGGCAAAAGTCATTAGGTTAAAATGAGAAATTAAAGAACAGTAAAGAAGCTGTTTCGTTTAAGATTTTGTTTCTGTTACTGCATACTGTATACAAATTTCCTGTATTTTCTGGTTGTATTGTAATTGAGACTGAGAAATAATTATATATGGCCATTCTATCATTGCTTAAACATCACTGCTGAAATCTAATGGTGGCCTAAGACCTTTGCACAGTGCTGTTGATCCATATGTAATACTTTGATGACACTTTTATGTGCCTTATGGAGACTGAAAATAACAATCAGGATTTTGTTTTGTAGTTTTAAAAGGGAGTCTGACAAAAACAGTTGAGAAGTCATTGTGTTAGTAATTCATAGAGCTGTATGTAAATAAGACATCCTAAATAAAAGAATGTGTTTTCTCCCACAGTCTCAGAGTTTCCAGAAGAGAGGCAGTGTAAAAGCAGAGAAGTCTCTGTCTGCGGTGGAACTGAGTGGCAGGGTGGTGAAAAGAGGTTACCTGCTCAAACAGGTCAGTTGCCATAAGCATCAGTTGTGTTTTCTGTGCTGCCATCTGTTTGTGTGTGCGCTCACCTGTGCATCTGTGTTTCAGGGGCACAAGGTGAAGAACTGGAAGGTGCGATTGTTTGTGCTGAGGGCGGAGCCTGGCTTTCTGCACTATTACGACCCCAGCAAGGTGAGAGCGCTTACATAGTGCAGACAATTACATGTCCACGTCACAGATAAAGTGCTGCTACATATTGTGTAATTCATAGCAATGCTGTGTTGTGATGTTACGAATCATGTAATGTTTATTTTTGTGCTAACTTGTCTATTTCCTGTGATGACCACTCTTCACAGGATGACATCAAACCAGTTGGTGGGATCTGTCTACGTGGTTGTCTGGTGTCTGCACTGGATGATAACGGCATACCATCAGGTGAGTCACACCTGCCTTATTCCTCCCTTAGAAAGAGTCTGAGTTGTGATTACTGCTGGATTACTAATATTACCGGGTTGTTTTCAGTAGGAAAGCTCCCACACCAGCAAATATTTACACAGTAATTATCTGAATTAAAGAAAGACTTTGCCAGACGGAAAATACTTAACATGACACAGGACATAATTTATGTCCTATTGTCATGGTAACAGTCTGATTGTTTACAAGTTCTAAACATGGAAGCTAACGCTCAATTTCTTGTAATCTTCAGGTGTTAAAGGAAAAGTACAAGGAAACCTCTTTAAAATCATTACTCAGACAGACACACACTTTTACATCCAGGCTCCAACACCTGAGGAAAGAACGGACTGGATCCAAGCTATTAGACAAGTGATTTAATCATCACTGCATGGTACAAATTTAAACAACTAACAAACAACTATGAAAGTGAATTCATTTTATATTTCTATGTTCTTTTGGTTTACATACAAACCTGTTTTGAAATCAATGTTTGTTTAGTTTAAAGCTGCAATCTGTAACTTTTCAGGGTTAGAAATGAACAAAAATCAGGATATTGAGCAAGTACATGACAGATTAGTCAACAATGTTAATAATTATAATTAATTATTTAAGCTGATGGGTCCCGAGAAATGCCAGTAAAGACTTTAACATATAAAGAAAAGTAGGTAAATTAACCCGCAATTTTATGTTTCTAACAGAGATGACGGAAGAAGAGGCTAAGTTACGAATTGCAGCTTTAAAAAGTGCAAGCGTTCTGCGATCTGTAGCATTAGAATGATAAGAAATATAATAGACATGGGGACAGTTTATTTTTTAGGAATTAGAATGTACAGACAGTAAAGTTTATACATTCAGTGAATGTAATATGAAAGATTTTATGTTGATCAGTGTTTTTATTTTTTGTATGCTTTTTATTAGGATAAGTTGTGTTAAGTTTTATACGAAGCATGTCTTTTGTGAAGCTTGTCTAAGATACACATGCCTGCATTTTTTGTAAAGGTCTTTTGGCATGTTTTACCCACCTCTCTTTTAGCTGGCAGGTTGTTACAGGACTTTTACAGTACATTTCTTGCACAAGTTTGTTGGTTTGTTGCTATGGTTCAAAACACACACACACACACACATATACTCTGCCTGTGTGGGTGTCTGTCCCATCTGTACATGCCCTAACACTCTCTGTCTCTCTCACACAACACACATTAAAATATATAACTCAAATCAGAGATTCTTTATTAAAAGATTACTGTTTACATATCGTCATTATTAGATGTAAAAGTAAACCTTGCTATAAACATAATAAACTAAATTATTTAATACATGCAGCATTAGACTGTATATTGAGAGCACCATAAGAAGTACAGAGCACTTTAAAGCACTTACAAAGGCTTCAAAAGGACTTTAAATCCATTTTTCTTCAAACCAATACAATTTCAGGGCATTGCGTTTTAAAGTAAACATTCAGGTGTCAATAAAAAACACAGTTTTTAATGCCATGGTGCAAAAGCCACTAAAGTGAGTTGATTTATCAAACTGTTCTGCTGTACATTCAGATGAACAAAATAAAAAATGATACTTTTGTGATTGCAATTCAAATTTGATTCATTTTGATTTCATTTAAATTATTGGACTAATTTTTCAGCAAATTGACAGAAATCTAAGACATTAACTGTGTTATGTAAATGTAAAACAGGCAAAATATATAGTGTTACAAATGAAATTGAACTTTTATCTATTATGGCTACACACACAACTCAAACCCTCTTTTGTATAAGTGCATCTACAGAAACAAATGAAGGCACTTTTGCTGCTGTATTAAAGAGCCAAATAAACTAACATTGTCTAATCACAAAGCAAACAAAAACAGGTAGTACATTAGTTAGTTTTCAAGAAACCTTAAGACAGAAGATCTCCTTGTTGGACCTCAAGCTAAAAATTATGACATGAATGTCTCCCCAGTTACAGTCTCTCCAATTAAAAGAGAGAATTCATCTGGATTTAACAGGCTGCTAAAACAAAACTGTTCTGGTTGGTACCTGATTCAGTCATAGACATAAAATATAACCTGCTGACTTCTACATTTATAATAATTGAAAATCATTTTACCTTAGTAGGTGACTTTTATGCTATCAGGACAGCAGTTCTTTGTGCTGTAAAGCTGGTTGCGTTTTTAAAATGAAGAGGCCCATTCAACTTCAAATATTGAACAGTAAAGTCTGCTTTACTGTTTAAGAACCAACCTAAAATTCTAGAAATTATAAACCAACTGAAAGAGTTCTGAAACTTTTAAGACAAATGTGTACAGTACGCTCAGGTTCTTAAAACCTCAACTGTGGGTTAGTTCTATGAATAGTCCATCATCATGGCAGGAACATTCCCTTCTGCTTAAGCTACTTTGGTGAGCTGCAGGTCTCCACAGACTCTAAGAGCAGTCAGAGATGCGAGCTGAGTAAGTCTGTGAGTGAAACCACACAAGGGCTGCCCATCCACCAGAATACGGAATTGCTGGTGCTCACACACAATCTCCATCTGAGAGAATTAAAACATGGACAAAAATGAGCTGAAGAAAGTGTCATATTCTATATGATTCAAGAGCAAAACCTTAGACAAATACTCTACCTTAAAGGGCTCTCCTGCAGCAAAGGGGAAGAATGAGATGGCGGTCTCAGAAGCACCCCACTGTCCTGACAGACGGGCGTTACGAAGTACAGCTTTTTCTGGAAAGTTCACCTTCAGCTCCAGACCCACATCGCCCTCAAGTTCCTCATCTTCCTCACTCTTAGACTGGCATGACACTAAAACAACCATGCTAAAAGACAGACAGAATTGTTTTCAACATTTACATGCAGAACAAACATTATTTTAACAGACTGAGTCTACAAATTTAAATGGGTGTATTTGCTTTTCTAAAAGAATATAGGTATACACCAGAACCATAACCACCATGTTAAGGGTGTATATTAAAATATTAATAAAACATTAAATGTCATATTAAAATATTATATTTGGTCTCCCAAGTCTGGAATGTGTATTTATAATATGACCTACATGATGTTATTAATAAGGTAAAAACTGTCTGCAAAAACTCCAATGCAAGTGTCATGGTTCTTAGTAAGTTTTGTAATATTGACTAAACTCCCATTTTCCAAATATAGCCAGAATTGTCCAATCTCTTCTCTAAATCTGTCTGGCTTCCTTCATGGGAATCTACCCTTTCCCACGCTGGCCAAACAAAACTGGATACCAACAGCTGGAAAATCAAATGCCTTTTTTTGTGTGACCATGACATTGTAGCTCAATTTGCATTTTTGCCAGTTAATGAACTAAAACTGGTTTATAATTCTTTGCCGGTGCCTTTGTTTTCTTCTCGTCCTGTGTGAACTGGAGATAATAAAACTGTTTCGATACAACCGGCTCATTGTTTTGCGGCATGGAGGGCTGAGCTCATCCTCTATGAACCGACTCATTCATAAGGCGTGATGTGACAGTGGAGAAACAAACGCAAGGGTTAGTGAAGGCACAGACAGATGCGCCAGATACGAACCTTTTCGGCTGCTTGTGAACAATACCCATCACTACCAGCCTCATAGTCGGCCGTAGCCCCCCTTTGATCACCCCGACATAGTCCTCCTCCTGCAGGGAGAATATTATTTTTCTTTCATTCAAATGTCTGCTGTACTACAGCGCAAACAAAATGATTATTAACAATATAACTGATTAAAGAGTCAGGTCCATGAAGTAAATAATAATAATAATAATAATAATAATAAAGCATCACAGAGTACAAACACCAGGTAAAACAGTGCGAGAGCAGAAAAAACCCGGTCCATTATAAGGGTCCTCACACCGGCTGGGCTGTGCGTAAAATCTTTACCATTTGCTCCGGTTCCGACTTTGCAGTGCGGTACCGTATGCAAATTTGAACCTAACCTCGTCCTTATTATAACTGATCGATATGCACGTTACTTATGTGTTAAATGCATGCATAAGCGTTGTCAGATCGATGAGCCTAATGCGTAAAACAACTCATACAATCATCTTAACTAATAAAGTCTAAAATAATCGCCATCCCACTCACGTTTCGGATGCTCCCTTTATCCGTCATGGTTTTCTCGGTCTCGGTGGCTTCGTTCAGTGCCGGTGTTGCGTGCTCAGCGCGAGGACAATAGCCGACACGCGCGCGATTGATCATCACCGGCGCTCCGAGTGCGAACCCCGCCTCTCGGCTCCGCGTTGCTGTGGCAACCGTCTCAGTCTGGGCAGGGATGTCAAAACTGCAGCGCTATTCGTAATGAAGGCATTAAAAATTAAAGCGATCTGCTGAAACTGAGAGCAGTGGGTCACCTGGGTGAAAATGCATCGTCTGCTTCACCTTTTACATTAAACCTTCATCAGTTTCATGCTTCTGAAAATTAAAAACAAGGTTTTAATAGTTTGACATGTTTAGGGTGTTTGGAATAATCCCAACTACGCACATCATCGTGCTGCAGCTCAATTGGTAGAGTAACCCAAGGGTTGCGGGTTCGACTCCCATGGGAGCATGTGTACTGATAAACCTGTGTACTGATAAACCGATTTAGATCAAATCGACTGCCAAATGCATAAATGTAGAAGTGAATAAACACTACTACAACTGGGAATAACTGATTCATATAACTGTAAAATCACAAACAAGGACAATATACTCGAGAGACATAATTAGCCCCAACAGGTGTATTGTTTCCCGTTCCCATCCAACCAGTTCAGCGCTGCAATGCGTTTTTACCACCCAGTGAGAGTTTCCATGGCTCATAAGCATCACATTTCCTTGTGTCATTCTCATGCACAAGAACATCTGTTCTTGTTCAGTATCGGTTCAATGCAATTTTGGGCAGGAAATATATTACAACTGTTTCCAACGAGACAAACAAACTACCGCCAGGGGACGCCCAAAAAGTTAAAGTTGAACTTTAATATTTATTGTTCATCCAAAATTTAAAAACGTGACATATAAATGACAGCACACTATAAACATCCCAATAAAATGGCTTTTGAAAAGAAAGAGAAATCACAAGCGATTGACTTATTCAACAAGCGCTGAGAAAAGTATGACGTACCACGTGATACTCCGACACGGCGCCTCGCGCGTGAAATAATGCCGCTGAGCAACTGCAGCCATTCAGTTGAAAATTCACAATAAATAATTTTAATATCACAATTATTTATTAAATCCGTCCTACAAATTACGTCTGGGCCACTAAGTCCCACCCATTCAGTTTTCTGTTTTGACCCTTGAACTGACAGCTCCCGAATCAGCTGGTCTGGTCACGTGACACGCTCGCTCGTCCTGGTATGGCCACACGCAACTGAGGAAAAGCGCAAGTCTCCGGATTGAGAGACAAAGGACAACACTTAAATCGTAAGTGCTGATTTAATTCATACGTATTGCAGATTTAGTGTAAAAATGATATGCAGAGCTTTTCGACGTAGTCGATTTACCCCCTCCTCCAAAACTGGGCGGTTGTTTATTGTCATTCGTCCACTTTAAAGTGCTGTTACATACGCATACGTTTACAGGCAAGTTATGAAACGCATTGAGGATCCGAGAAGGATTATTATTTCTGAAAACGTAACTTTTAATCTGCCCCAGTGATCATGTTTACGATAATTGTGTAAATCCCTGGATTAAACACATCTCGCCTTGTTGTCTTCGGGGCGATAACTGTTCTCATAATCTAAGCGTTTTTGATCACCTAATGCAGATATTACGATTTTTTTGACACCCGACAGAGAGCGTCGTAAAATGTCAGAGTTTTTACGACACAATAACAAACCGGTCATGAGCAACAAACCGACTGTTTATTTTCACTGCTCGCCCCTTCCAAAACCGACTGCCATTTCTGTACGCCTCTTTATGTCAGATGTGGCTCTCTCCATGACACACTTGGGGCCGGTGATCTGCCTGCGATTTTACCGGGGACCTCAGACCGAAGCGAACCGTCTATCATGCATCCGTTTGGCCGTGAGGAGGAGACCTCCAGGCGCGAGCTCTTCGGTTTCTTCACGCGGTGTTTGCGGCGCGGGGAGTGGGAGCTCGCGGCAGCCTGCGTGTGTCAGCTCAGCGAGGCGCGGGGAGATGAGGCGCGCAACCCGCACGGCATCGTTCAAGCCATCGTTTCGCACCCGTACCCCCTAAAGTGAGTGAAGACGAACACGGTTCATCTTTCTGTGAGTGTTGGGTTTGGTCATCTTGGTGTATGCAAGTTATTTTATGACACTTCTGGTGTCTGTTTGTTTGTACGCAGGTGGGAGACAGTGGGCAGCCCTCACAGACTAGCCTGGTATTGGCTTCAAGTCCTGGAGAAACTGTCAGAAATAAAAGTGGGTGTGAAGGCTTCAGAAACCATCCTGCAACAAATAGGAAGGACTGAGACCTGTAATCACTTCTGTTTCCTAATCCTGTTTAAAGTGTGGTTTTCTTTTCTGCAGGTGAGCGAGTCTGTGAAGAAAGAACTGGAATTTCTGTTGCTTTTAGAAGAACTGGGAGATGTTCCACAGACTGTACTTAGGGTAGGACTTGGATAAACCATCAGCATTGACTTCCACAAATTTGGGCATTAACAAATTGAGTCTGGCCACTGTTGTAAATGCACAAGTAGCTTCATAGCATTCTGCTGAAGAAAACACTGATTATTTCCTCATATTTTCTTTGAACTCTGATAAGGTTCCTCTCTATCAGTTGCTTGCTGGGCAAGGTTGAGCACGACATTTAAACATTTTCATTTGCCTTTTTCCCCCAGCAAGTACTGAATACCCCTTGCTTTGTTAAAAAGTCTTAACTAAAGTTCATTTTGAAAGTTAAGACAAGCAGGCAAACTGACAACCAAACTTGTTTCTCATCTTTGTTCTCCATCCTATATCTTATGTAGGAGCTCCATGAAGCCTTCCTTTTCTCTGAGCAAGTAAAAGGAAAGATTGCATCTGATTACACCCCTCCATTGAGTCCTGCTGTTCTCTCCTGCCTCCGTTCCCTGTTGAGCCGTCGTCAGCCGCGCCTCGTCCATTCTCTCATCAGCTTCCTGCAGCACGCAGATCGCTCCAGAGATCACGCACTCCAGGACGTCTTCATCCAGCACCTCACAGATCGAGTGAATGTGCCTGTGGAGCAAAGGAATGAGAGATGGGTGGAGGAAGTGTGTGCAGCATTGGCCTTGGCACCGTGGGGGTCAGAGAGGTCAGGAGCTCAGCTGGAGACCCTGTGGGAGGGTTTGTGGTCAGCGAGAGAAGGGCCCTTGACAGAGGAAAGGATTCTGGGATGTTTGCTGAGGCCACAGGATCAGGATCTGTTGACAGCCTACAGCTCCACAGCGCTCAGACTGCTCAAAGAGAAATTGTTAAGAGAGGCTCCACACACACAGGGTAGGAGAAATCTACTGCAGTCATATAGGCAACTGTTCTGACAGAGCAGAATCACATTTATCCTCCATAGTAATAGGTAGAGCCGTCTGTGAGTCTCAATCCTGACACCAAAGATTATTAATAAAATTATGATTTGTGAGTTTTTTTTTCTGTTATGTTAAAAAAGTCCTATTATGTGTTTCACGTTTTCAATGTTTGTTAGTGTGTAATGTTGCTGTTGAGCATAAACAATATCTGCAAATCTACAACGTTCAAAGTTCACTGCTAAGGAGACATTCTCTTTAACACAAATTGCTTTTCAAGAACTACAATGAACGACTCGTTGGGACTACAGTGAGTTTTTTCGGACTTTGTGATGTCACAAAATTGAGAAGTTATATAAACCCCGCCCCTGTGTATAAGAGTCACTGTACTATTGTTGTTGCCATGCTGACGAAAACACTAACCAATCAGAGCGCAGTCAATATTTCAGAAGATGGGGCTTCTTGTAATAACAAAATACTAAACCAAGGGGCAGTTATTTTAAAGAAAGACTGTAGCACAAGCAAAACCTAGAAAAAACATTTCTGTTAAACTATAGCTGTGGTTACTAGGACACCTGTGTGAACTTAATGTGGAACTCACTTGTTATATATAGAATAATTGTATTGGGATTAACTGGTTAAATATGTGAAATGGCTAACTTAACGAAAATGGAGTTGTTTATGATTGTAGCATAATTTGTTTGCAGATTTGGTTTTAATGCATGTCATTCATACCGTATGATAATAGATGTTGGCTGAATTAATGGATATGAGCCATGACTGCCATGAACTGAAACTTGCACACACAAGCACTTTCAAACCATCACGCCCCAACAGTCTTTCAGGAGCTAATACTGGAACTATCTGGAGTTAGTTTGTAATCATAACTACCATAGAGATAGATTGAGATGCTTTTAATTTGCGTGTTGGTTCATGTTTTAAGGAAGTAAAAGACATGTTTCTTTCAGTTGTGTGTACCCCATGCTCTTCCCAGCTGTTGACACTTCTGCTTGTGTGGTCACAGTTCACTTTAAAAAATTCTCAGTTGTCACACCATTTGCTTGATTCTGCTGTTTCTGATTTCAAGCTAATATCATTACTTGAGATGTGTATCTGAAACTCATCTATGTTCCCTTCTAGCTGACTTACCTGATCTGGAAAGAGTCATGCTTGGTTTGTGCTGTCATGACGACAAACGCCTGGTCTGGAAAGCCATTTACTTTGAGTGTTTGAGCAGTGGAAAGCACTTTCTGGAGCAGGTCTTGGTAGGTGTACGCTGTTAGGTAAACTGCATATAAGTGCCTGTGTGGCACTTTTTAGGACCATCACCACTGTTTTATGTCCTATAGTAAAAGACAAAATGACGTTAATCAGGTTTCCTCTGGTGTCCATTTTATGAATGTGTGATTGCAGCTTACTGGTTTGGATCTCATTAAGAAGGAGGAGTTCTCCAAACTGGAAGCATTATTGCAGGCAGAGTTTCGGCCCTTGTCCCGCCTCTTGTTGTTGTTGGGCTGGATGCATTGTCAAAGCCTGGAATCTGCCAAGACACTTCTTAAGGTTCTACATCACCAACAGGTTAGCAGTCTTATGTAGCCTACAGCTGGTTAGGGGTGTAAAGTCTGGTCCACCTCATAGATGTGTTATGGCCAAGAATGGCCCACTTTTTTTTATATACAGTTTTCAAAAAATTCAGCAGTCAAAAAAGCAGTCAGATTGTTGGTGGTGTGTGGGCCTCAGCAGAAGGTTTCATGTAACAATAACAGCAAAAATTATAACTTCTTGAAATGCTTCTTATAAACTCCTAAAGTTACTAAAAACATTCCTGCACTAAAAGTTGGTCGAAAGTTTCTTTAACGTTAATATATAAGTTATGTAAACTGGATGTTTGGAACGTTCCTAGAACATTTTAAATAACATTTTTAATATTTTTGTTACTTAATGGAAATGTTAGTAAAAGGTTCTTACAACCGAATATTGTTAGCTGGATAACAGCCAGTGTTAAAGGTCCGATCTTAAGAGCCACAAAACATCTACTTTAAAAATCCCCTCCAGCTAATGTGTGGTCATGACTTGCACTTGTGAATTGCTGGTGTCAAACCCAACCCCTTGAGGTGTGAATCGTAGTTTGTTGGAAAAGATTAGTCATGAAGATAAGAGACAGCATTCAGACAAGCATCTGTTGGTATTTTGTCTTGAGAGTCGAAAATGATCTTGTTTTTGCTGACTGTATTTTTGTTTGCTTATGTAGTCAGATGTGTTTGGATGAATCATTTGTGTACAAACATGAATAACTCCGTGTTACAAATGTGTGTGAATAAATAAGGCTTTTGTCTTTTTTATCTCTCTGTGTGTAGCCCCAGAACAATGATTCAGTATTGAGTGAGTTAGCAGGCACTCTGTCTTCTCAGCTTGATGTGCTGGAATGGTGTGACCAGAACAATCCGTGAGTAAAAATATCCTTGATGCACATAAACTCACACAAGCACATATTAGACTCCCGCCCCATTAAGATGTATTAAGTAAGTATTTTTTGACATCTCAGACAATTCTAGTTCACACTGTCCATTTAAATAAATAGATTTAACATTCAGATTCAATTAATGGTTTGGTTCATCATTGTTCATAGAAGTCTCTGTGTGGCAGTTTTCATACAATAATTTTGTTTGTAATAACGTTATTAGATAAATTAAAGTTGCAATCTGTAACCTTTGTCTCCCTAGTGCCACCTCTGTTTGAAATATAAAATTGCAGGTTACATACTTTGCTTTACATCTTGAAGTCATTATACACATACTGAGGCCAAATTGACATTTCCAGAGAAATCAGACCAGACAGCTTAAATTATAAATCATAATTATAAACTTGCAGCTTTAAATGGTTTATTGGTGTATTTTTTTGTACTGGTGCATGTGTGTTAATTTGTGTATAGAGGGATATCCCATGATGCTCTACTGAGTCAGTTGCACATGCTGGACCATCACTCTGCCTTGTATGTGCTGCACTGTCTGACACGTCTCGCCAAGTATGAGGAGCACCGAGTGTTGGAACTACTGCAGAGAACAGGTATAATAAGGACACAGTCACATGGTGATACCTTTACTGAAGTGAACTTCTAAATTTTTGTTACTTTTTTTTAGGAGATGCTTCGTTATTGGATGCACCTGGTAGCTCTGTCCAACGGAATGTCACTCTGTATCGAGGCTTCTGTGCAATGAAGTATGCTGTGTATGCTATCTGTGTTAACACGCACACCAGCTTCCAGGAGTATGAGCCTTTGCACCAGCAGCAGATGGAGGCGGGTCAGGGGGAGGAGCTAACTGAAGGTGACAGTTTTGTAATTTATTGTGTTAGCTATTCTTCTTTGGTGGTACCATAACATATGAAGGCACTACCAAAAAAGACCTTAGTGGGGCACTGGGCCTCTCTTGTTACAGGACCTTGGACAGTGTTCCTGGTTACTATTATAATAGCTTTTTCAATTGTTAGACAGGTCATTAGTTTAACTTAGCTCTTCTTTTCCCTTTCTAGGATGTTCCGATATGTTCCAGCACTACCTATCAGAATGTCAGCTTTATCTGGAAGCTGTTCCAGCATTATTCCGCCTGGAGCTGCTGGAGAACATCTTCTCCCTTCTCTTCCTTTCTGATACTGACATGAGTGCACAAACAGATCCGAGCAGCACAGAAACCCAGCCAGACTCAATGGACAAGATGGAGGGAATAAAAAAAGACAGCAAGCCTCAACCAGACTTGGAGGCCCAGGGAAGAGTGTCCAATCAGGTGAACCCTGAGTTGGGCCATGTGACATCAGGCTGTCAGGGTTTTCTGGTGGATTTAGGTGTGATGGAGGGGATTTTGCGCCTGGTTAGGGAGGGCTTGGAGGGTGTGTGTGGGGTCGACCAAGAAGACGGCAGGGCGCTTGCAGCTGATGTGGAGTTGGCAGAGAGTCTGGGATGTTCTGTTACCACAGAAACCTTCAGCACCCGGTTACAGAGGTTGTCTAAATACACAGCAGAGGCCCAATGGAGACTGCAGATTGTTACCAGTAACCATGGCAATGGGAATGGTGAGCTGTGGGTGTGTGATGAAGGATTTTGAAGGTGTTCATATTGCCGGTGTTAAATAATTTTGTTAATGTGTGTGTAGATGGCCTGTACCTCCCATCCCCACTTCCCAGTCCGGCACTTCCTCTGAAACGCCAGGGCAGCAGCAACAGCAGTTCAGGTGTTCGCAGAAGAAGAAAAAACCATCGGCATCGCTCTGAACGTTATGTCTCTTCTGAACGACAGAACGGAGAGGTCAGCAACAGTGCTTCAGGTCAGACCATGCACACCTGCGGAAGACACCAGCCTATATCATAGCTAAGCTTATACTGTTTGTAATTGGTTTTGTGCCATCATGCCCTCTTGCAGATGGGGGGGTGTGCGTTGGAGTTGTGAGTCATGGAAATGAAGTGTGTCCGTGTGGTGGATCTCATAGCTGGCTTGTTCCCGCAATGCTCTCTCCTCCTGAGTCTGTCCTCATTGCCTGCATACGCAGAGGCAACTACATAGAGGCCCAGCAGGTGAGATGTGAAGTCATATAGAGGCCCGGCAGGTGAGATGTGAAGTCATATAGAGGCCCGGCAGGTAAGATGTGATGTCATATAGAGGCCCGGCAGGTGAGATGTGATGTCATATAGAGGCCCGGCAGGTGAGATGTGATGTCATATAGAGGCCCGGCAGGTGAGATGTGATGTCATATAGAGGCCCGGCAGGTGAGATGTGATGTCATATAGAGGCCCGGCAGGTGAGATGTGATGTCATATAGCGGCAGGGGGGATGTCATAGAGGCCCGGCAGGTGAGATGTGATGTCATATAGAGGCCCGGCAGGTGAGATGTGATGTCATATAGAGGCCCGGCAGGTGAGATGTGATGTCATATAGAGGCCCGGCAGGTGAGATGTGATGTCATATAGAGGCCCGGCAGGTGAGATGTGATGTCATATAGAGGCCCGGCAGGTGAGATGTGATGTCATATAGAGGCCCGGCAGGTGAGATATGTCACATCATAACATAACAGAAATTCCAGTGATGATGTCACTGTCTGGTAGGTTAGGGTTAGGTGTCCAACCCTACAGTGTCAGTGTCCCCTGTTTCTGAGCCATTAGCAGGGCCTGGTTTATTTGTAAATGGCAGCCCTTGCAGTTGTGTATTTTCCTGCTCATTCAGTGCTGTTCCAGATCCATAAGATTGCTCTAAAACCATCATTTCAATATGTCTCAGTACTTGGAGATAATAAATGTAATGTAATGTAAATCTTTGGTGTGTTTGACAGGTGATTGCAATGTATGGATTGGAGAATTCTGAGTGTGCAGGTGAACTGGTGTTTATGGACCGGTACCGAGAGGTTCTGGCAGAGCTGGCTCAGGTGGAACAGAAGATTGAGAGTCAGTCCCTTTCCTCATCATCATCTTCATCAGAGGGGTTGACCACAGTGGGTGCTGCCCCAGTAGGCAGGACCAGAATGGGCAGCAGCAGCAGGTTGACACTCAAGAGCATTGGAAGTGCAGCAGCCGCTGGTAACACACAAACACTGACACTGGAGCAGATCCACGTCTAGAAGCAGATAGTCCTATTTTGTCTGTCTCTGTCTCTAGGTGTGGCTTTCTATTCCATCTCTGATGTGGCTGATCGTTTACTGAGTACCCCAGCCCGCCCGATACCTTGTCTGGAGGAGGACTATTGGTTCTCCCAGTGCTCTTTAGACTCCTCCGACCTCCTGCGCCCCCTGCTGGAAGAGTTGAGTCCTGCAGCTATGGCAGCCTTTGACCTTTCCTGCTGTCAGTGCCTGCTGTGGAAGACTTCACGCCAGCTACTCGAGACTGCAGAGAGAAGACTAGGCATCCTTCTGGAAGCTAGAAGTGAGAGAGAAAATGCAGTGACATCAACGATATCTGGTTGCTTGGTTACCATTTCATATCAGCAGTTTCTCATAAGACCCAGTTGAGAAGCAGTTGAGGTTCTGAAAGATGATTATTATGTTTATTATGTTTGACAGACATACGAGTAGATCCAAAAGTTCCTCACACAAACGGTATTAGAGGTTTCTCATCAGTACTACAACAAATCAGCAAGATCCTGAATCGAACCTCTGGCAGTAAAGCTACAAGTAAATCACAACTACAGCATCCACACACATGTACACACAATGTATTTTGAGATTTGTGCAATATGACGCAGTCTTTCTTTACTAGACTGTAATGGAGAGGAGAATGTTGTCTTCAGTCCTTTTGGCTGCAGTGCCCAGGAAGTGCTGCTGTGTTGTCATTTGACTTTAACAGAAGAAGGTATCGCCTCTCGCGTAAACTTGTATCAGCGCCTAGAGGTCACACTTCAAACCCTGACCTCTGCAACCAACACCACAGGTATTATTCATGTATTGGTTTTAGCACATACAGTAAAATTCAGCAAACAGAAAGTTTTCATTTTGGGCCTGCAGCTCTTATCTCCGAATAGACGCTTTTACATATGTTTACTTCTGTTGACATAACTTTTGACATATAATATCTGGTCTACACTATATCCTACACTGTTCATCCTTTATGGCTCCCTAAAATCCACTTATAATTTTAGTTCTTCCAACAAAGTCAGCCTTTTATTTAAATTGCCTCTATTATGATTGGCTGCCCTCTTTGCATGTAAAATTAATTCTGACCCCTTTAAAATTTATTGTATGTCATTTTGGCATCTTTTTGCTCCTGCAGTAGATGCTCTGATGGGTAGTTATCTCTTGACGGCGCTGGTCGATCAGGCCAGTCTCAGGCAGTCTGAACTGGATTCTCACCCAGTGCGAACTGCTATGAAACAGCTCCTACAGTATTTGGACCAGCTCTGCCCGTTTGAGCCGGACAGCACCCCCAGCAGGCCAGATTATATCCGGAACTTCTTTGATTATGTCAATGTGTTGGCTTCAGTACTGGTTCGCAGTCTGTCATCAGACGGTAAGACAAAAGATTCCAATAAACCCGTTTTGATTGAATTATTGAAATATTACATCTGTGACGTACTAAGGTCCTTTCTGAGTGAGATCCAGCTGTGTGTCTGACATTTGTGATCTGATCATAGATCAATGCACAGAGGTGAAGTTGGGCAATCCGCTTTTATTATTGCTTCAGTCACCCACACAGCTCCTCTCGCTTCTGCTGTTTGACAGACAGGTGTCACCTGACAGGTATGGAAGTATCTGTTTTTTTCTCTCTGCTCTTGTTTATAGTTGTTATTAATATTTGGAGGGGTACGCAAACTCATATTAAGAATCAGTCATGTGTCTTTGCTCTCTCTCTCTCTCTCTCTCTCTCTCTCTCTCTCTTCTCTCTCTTTTACACTCTTTGTCTCTTTCTCTCTCTTCCTCACTTTCTCCCTTTCTCTCTCTCACACTCTCTCACTGTACAGGGTTCTGTCTTTACTGCAGCAGGAGGGATTACGTTTAAGTGTGCAGCAGGTTGTAGTTCAGCGCTGTTGTGAAGCTCTTCCATTCTGGGATTCAGGGGCTATGATATTGTCTCAGGGGCAACCTCGGGTCACCGGGCTCAATGGAGGGGCGTTCTGCCCTGCCAGTATAGCCTCACTTCTCCAGCAGCATGCTCAGGAGTGCGCTCCGTCCCTTGACCTCTCCGACTCCATCACAACCTCTGACCCCAGCTCTGAATCTGAGGTCTCAGTGGAGGATGTATCCGCTACATCCATCAACCTCTCCACTTCTCCACCCTCACCATCCTCATGCCCTCCCTCTTCTTTTCTCCTCACTCCCTCTGCCCTGTCCTTCCTGAAGTCCCGGTCTTCCCTAGTAGCCGCCCTGGCCTGCCTCAGTGCCAGTCGAGGAGGCGTGACCCGGGCGACCTCTTCTGGATGGTCAGGGTTACCCTCGTATTTTCGTGGGTCTGGACGTAAAGAAGTGGTTTTGGATGGAGACCAGATCTCAAGGGAGGGGGAGGCCTTGCTTAAAAACTTCCCTATTCTCAGAACTTACCTGCGGACCATGGCTGAGCCAGTTCTAGGGGTCTCCTTTGAAGCAGAGGAGGGTCTCGGCCCAGCTCTGTGTGGGAAGCCTGTGGTGGGGATGCTGTTTTCAGGCCTGCAGGGCAGCATGGGGCAAGCCATTGCTGCAGAGGCGTTTCAGCAAGCACTAAACAACAGTGATTTGAATAGAGCGTTAGACCTGCTGGAGCTGTACGGCCAATCTTGCAGCCAGGAGGGGGCGCTCAGGGACAAACTACTGGCATGTACCTCACTGCAAGGTAAGATTTACAGTACCTGGGTTCAGGATGACACATTGTTTATTACAACTTCTAGCTATTTCATAATGGATTGAAATTATAAACTAAATTACAAATTAAAAATACAATAAGACAGACAACTATTAAATGTAGTTATCAAAGCAGTGCTTGGTTTCTGTTGAAAATGTTCCACTTTATTTCTGTATCTATTTCTATATCTGTGTCTTTGTGTATAGGCAGTAGTGGTGTGATGCAGTTGTTCCGTGTGAGGGACTGGGAGCTGCGTGGACGTGCGGTCCTGCAGGGTTTGGATCGCTGGACTTTAGAACTGTGTTTAGAGTTGCTGCAGTTCTGTCTCAGTGACCAGAGCACTCAGGGTCCACTCAGAGAGCAGCTTCAGCAGAGGAAACAGGAACTGGACATGTATCAGCGGGTCAGTTTTGCCCCCTTGCCCTTAGATTGCATTGGGCGCAGCATGCCTAATGCATGTAAACTGTAATTGGTATACTGTAGAAGCTGGCTGATCACTTCGTAATAGTTCAGTGTCGTCATGGCAGATGCTGAGTTTGCAGCCACCGTTGCCATGGGAGACATGGCAGGAGTTAAGGGAGGAGTCTGTAAGGAATCCTGAATCTGTGTTCAGTCTGATGCTGGAAGCCAGGGTAAGTTTATACTGTAGAAGCAAACCAACAAACTCTGCCCAAACCCAATACAGTAATCAATTTAGTGATGTACACTAAATGAGTTCTATAAAACTAGTAAAAAAATAAAAACTAGTTATATGCAAATAGTTTAAACTAGGGCTGCACAATATTGAAGAAAAATGCAATATTTGTTAACTGACTAAATAATGTTATATGCAATATTTAATACATTAATACTTTAAGTTTTTAACATCATTTAAATAAATAAATGATAAAAAATAAATAATATAACCGCATACGTTTCACATTCTTTCTGGGAAAAGAAACATATATTCCAACTAACCTTTGCATGCCAGTCTCCCTGCATTGACCTAAAAGTTTGACTATGTGTAACTTTTTAAAGCATTATAGCGTTTCGTTATTATAAACCATTGCAATATGCATATTTGCGATATTTAAATAATTTCAATATATCTTGCAGTCATAGTTTAGACAGTGAGAGTTACACAACGTAAGCTTCACACAGAGCAATAATGTGTCTTGACTTCAGAAGTTAGGACAGGATTATGAAGTCTGTATTTGTGTGTGCAGGAGTTTGAGTTGTGTGCTCAGTGGGTGCAGCTGTACACAGTGACAGATCAGTCCCGCCTGAAGCTTCAGACTGAACACCTGCTACACCTGCTGGAACAGGGCCACACGGAAGATGCTTTCCAGGTGTGTGTGCAACAAACAGTTGATTGATCTTGTTGGGAGTGTTTAAAGTTGTTTGTTTTTATGTTGTCAGTGGGTTGAACATAATCAAATGCTTTTGACTGTTGCTCTCCTTGACTCCGAATCTCTTTGTATTTGTCTCCCAGTTACTGGAGGCTCTGTCTGGTTCAATGGCTTTGGAGGTCAGTGAGCAGGCTCTGGATCGAAGGCCTGGATTGGCTGCCTGCCACTTCCTGTCTGATTACCTCACCCTACACTTCCAGAGTCAGATGACCCTGGCACGGAGACGCCACATCCATGCCCTGCACCTTGGCTCCAAAGTAACTATATGTTTGACCCAGACACATAAGACTTGGATTCATCTATCACAGTGTTTATAAGATTTACAAGACATGCCCTTGTGTGCCTGTCGCAGGTGTTACTGACTCTGCCAGAAACGTCTCGTCAGGATTATTTTTCCCTGCTGTCTGATCCACTTCTCATGCTGGAGCAGCTGCTGATGAACCTGAAGGTGGACTGGGCCACTGTTGCCGTCAGCACTCTCCGGAACCTTCTGCCTGCTCAGGAGGCTGGCATCACCAACCAACACATTGACGCAATACTGGCAGATTACGCACAGAAGGCTCTTGACTTCCCCTGTGCTCCCAGAGAATGGTCTCGATCTGGTGAGTTCCATCCCACTGCATTGTCAGAATCTAGATCAGGATCTAGATTCTTAAAGGGCTTGTTCATCCAAATATTAACGTTGTGGTTTTATTTATTTGTCCTTTTGTTGTTTGAAAACAATGCTGTTTGTCTTTTTTACTTGTATTCCTCCCTCTCAGTTTCTTTCTTTTTGTATCAGACTCTGTCATTAGTCTGCAAGATACATTTCTGCAGTGTCCGGCACAGGAGAGTTGCTCCTCCTCCCCAAGCCACACCCCTTCATCATCACAGGTATGAGCCACACCTTGAGCCCTGGCCACGCCCATTCACCCTCAGCCACACCCTATTTTGCATGTAACGGTGGAAAAAACGCATTTAGTCCTTAAATTATGCCACTAATTGAGGCATAACTATGTAGCACTTACAGTGTTTAATCTGTTAACTAACTAATGCCATATTAGTTTAAGTCATTTTTGAAGTGGGTTTTTCAGGCAGCACACCCATGCACACGCCCTCCAGTGACAGACGCCCCAGTGTCAAGAAGATCCGCCTGCTGACGACCCCCTTCACCCCTCCAGAGAAAACTCCTGATCGCAAGGACTGGATCCCAGACCACAAACAGCACATCTGTATGGTCTGCCAGAGAGAGAGATTTACCATGGTGAGAGAGATGGTCTGTGAGAAAGTTTATGAATAAGCTGATCTCATAAGAAAGGCTCCTGCTGGGATTTCTTGCTCTCCTGTTAGTCAAGTGATTAACAGCCTTAATGTGAAAATTTCCTCATCTCAGTTTAACAGACGGCACCACTGCAGACGCTGTGGCAGGCTCGTGTGTAATACCTGCTCAAGCAAGAAGATGGCGCTAGAAGGTTCTGAGGAACCTGTAAGAGTTTGTGACCAATGCTACAACTTCTTTCACTTGGAGTAAGATGCATGCACTTTTCATACATGCATACATATATACATACATATATACATATCTCAGTTTCAGCTGTAATGTTCTTCGCTCTGTTAAATGTTAGTGTTTTGTTTGTTGTTGCAGCTCTGATGAGGAGCTTGAGCAGGGAGAAGGTAAAAGATATTTCTACAGTATGGCTTCACTTTGGTTGTCTTACATACTACTTGGCTACAATTGTGTGGACATCCTATTCTAATTATAGGGTGTGACTGATGTGGTTAAGGCAAATGATAATACTATAGCAGACTGTGACTTTGTAGAGAAATTTGTGCTTCTGACACAGAACATCGATTTTAGGTGGTTTTAAATTATTGTAAATGTTCGAGAAGGTGATCATTAAAATAAATAAAATGTTTCTCAGTAGCTGGCAGCCCTGCATCCATTGATGGAATCCTGAATGGGGTTTTAAGTCTGCCTGAGATTCAACGGAAGCAGTACCGTCTGAGTCCAAACTCTGAGGAGAACCAGCAGCTGAAGAGCGAGTTCTATTATGAACAGGTTTGGTTCTTATCTTTCACACTAGCAGTCCAGTATTAATAGTAGGATAGGCATATGATGACACCCTAAGATAGGACATCTTATCATTGACAAACTTTGTATGGTTTTGCACCTTCCACAGAAGATATATGATATAGATATATTTAGACCACTTGGTAATTGCTATCAGAATGTAAAGCGCTTAACCGATTTTACTCAAAACGAGGCAGACAGGTTTTTTTTTTATTTTACATCTTTTCACCTATATTTAAAACTACACATTCTCACATATTCTCTCTCACTGTGCTAAAGGCGCCCAGTGCGTCCCTGTGTGTCGCTATACTGACGTTGCACAGTGATCACGCAGCTTGTGGGCAGCAGCTAATTGGCCACTGCCGCTCACTCTCCTGCAAACTGACCAATCCCGAGGTGGATGCGCGTCTGTTGACAGAGGTGATGCGTCAGCTACTGTTTAGTGCCAAACTCATGTTTGTTAATGCTGGATGCACCCAAGAGCCGGCGCTTTGTGACAGGTGAGATAAACACATGCACACCAGTGACGGTCAAATGCATGAGAACTTGCATAAAAGATCTGTTTCATTTTAAACCTGTGATAAGTTTTTAAAAAAATCCACAACCGGTGACGAGAGCGAGACAGGGAAGGGTGACGAGAGCAAGACACTGAGCAATGATGAGAGTTGATTTTTCACTTGTTTTCTCATTCTTTCTATCAATAGCTACATCAGTAAGGTGGACGTGTTGAAGATCTTAGTCAGTGCAAACTATAAGTACATTCCATCTCTGGATGATATTCAGGAAATGGCTGCAGTAACGCGTCTGCGCAACCAGCTGCTAGAGGCTGAACACTACCAGCTGGCTGTGGAGGTGAGAGCAGACTCTATTCTTGTAAAGTTTGTAATTGAGGTATGTTTTAGAAATGTAAAGTTACTAATCCGCACTAAGTGTTTGCTTGTCTGGTTGATTTGGCTCATTTCCTCTTCAGGTGTCAACTAAGAGTGGACTGGACCCGAGCGGTGTCTGGCAGGCGTGGGGTGTGGCGTCTCTGAAGGCTGGGAGTCTAAAAGGAGCAAGGGAGAAGTTTGCTCGGTGTCTCAAGGCACCAGTAGATCGGAATCAGCTAAACCATGGAGCGAGACTTCTGCAGGAGATTGTTCAGCACCTGGAGTCTGCAGTCAGACCCATGAACACAGTAATCTGCACACAATTGACTCAAGACAGTACCTGGCTAACAGGAAACATTTTTAGAATTTTGGCTAACTTCTCTAAAAGTTCTCTCAAAGTCTTGCAGTAAAGTTAGTAGAACTTTTTAATGTTATATATCATCTATCAAAATTGTTATTCGTAAGTAGTTAGTGAAAAGTTTTAAAAACTTTACAGAATTAAAAAAATGTTTAAGTAACATTCTTAAAACCAAGCAATAACTTACTATATCAAATACTATATCAAAACATCTAGTTTTTTTAAACTGTTCCTAGATGTTTTAAATAACATTTAACTGTTTTGTTACTTAATAGAAACGTTAGGGAAACGTTCTTAACAGCCTAAAATTGTTAGGTGGGTAAACGCCACACATTTCTTTAGGAAATGCACTATGATTATACCTAAGAGACTGTTTTGTGTCTGAGAACCTAAGTGGCACTCCTGGCACTTCTGCCTGATGGTGGCACTCTTGTCCAATAGGAGTAAACCAAATCTTAAGTAGCATTGAGGAAGATAAACATCTCTGCTCTTGTGAGACCTGTGACACAAGTACATGCTTTCAAGTACATGCTTTAGTGGCTCTTTGTGCTTGGCAATAGTGAAAGTTGTTTGATTTAACCATTCAAATGCTTTTCTGCATTTGTGATTGTCAGTGAGTTGGTCTTTTAAGCTGCGCAGTGAAGATTAATTCACCAGCTCTGGTTTTATAGCACAGTGGCTTATGATGCTAGGTTGTTATAGAATTTATAACTAGTCTTAAAAAAACTATTTCAAAGAGAGACTGTTTTATACCAGATGGAAAAAGAGGAAAAACAGAAAGCTAACGGAAAAAAATGGAAGAAAAGAAGAAACCTTTTGATGCTTTCTCATAGTTAACTATAAAGGCCTTTATTTGCAATCAATTTTTCTGTACTGGATGTTTCTAAACTCACTGTTTGTACTTTTGTTTGATATAGTCAGTGGATGAAGACATTCTGGCCTCTCTGCGTGAGCTGGAAGAAGCTCTCTCTGATTCTGCTCCTCTGGATGGTGCAGACGGCAGAGTTCAACGCTGTAGCTACTATCAGGAGTGTCTGTTTTACCTGATCACGTACGGCACCCACCTAAGCCTCATCAGCTTTTACCTGCGTCATGACTGCCTGAGGGATGCCCTCACCCACTTACACGACAAGGTTCTGCCCACACTGTTCCTGCACCTCAGACATTCATTATCAGCACCATCATGTGCTTTGATTTTATTTAGATGTGCATTTACTCTGTACAGTAGGAAAGTCTGTATTAATCAAAATTTTCTCTGTTTCTAGGAGTGTTCAGAGGAGGTGTTTCTGGAGAGTGTGTTTCAGCCCTGTCTTGAACGGGGGCGTTTAGGGGCATTGCAGGGTCTGTTAGAGACTTTAGACCCGACGCTGGAGATCTGGGGTCGGTATCTTCTCTCCGCCTGTCAGTTACTGCAGCGTAGAGGACATTACCACTCCCTGTACCAGCTCCAGCAGTTCATGATGGTACTGAAACCACACAACTTGCAAGTTTTTGAGGGTATAGAAGACAAATACACTTTGTAGTAAATGTTGCTTTTTCTTTCTGTGTAGGATCACGTTCGTGCTGCTATGACGTGCATACGGTTCTTTTCTCATGGTGCTCAGTCGTACCTGCAGCTGGGGGAGCAGCAGCGCTGGCTGATCCGAGCAAAGGAACACTTGAGAACGTACCTGCAAGAACAGCAGAGCCGAAGGAAGTCACACAGCTCCTCTTTCAGGAAGAAAATGAGCTCCACTGATGTCTCCAGGTACTGCTAGAGCTCTCACTGAAGTGACAGCTCTCAGATATGTTTCTATGGAAATGTATGTCTTCTAAAGCTGTCTTAATTTAGCTGTTTTGTTATCAGTGCTGATTTAAAGCTTTTAAAAGTATTTTTATTGTTTTGAGCTGTTGCCATGGTATGTTGCAGACATATTCATACAGTCGAGCTGCAGTTGGAAGTGACGCGCTTCCTGCATCGCTGTGAAAGCTCCTCACCTTCCAAGACAGCTGTAGGCCCCACCCCCACAGGGAACAGTGCTCCGCCCACTCTGTTTGGGAACAGCCCCATGAAGGTGGATGTGGCCTGCAAGGTAAACTAGAAAAACATACATGCACTCTTTTCTCATTGTTTATCTTGATGCTCCTCCATATCTGTTTCTTCTTGTTGCATTTCAGATCAATTATTATAGTGTTTATAAAATAACAATAGAAACAGTTTTATATTTACAGAATAGAATGTTTAATGATGAGGAAAAACTGAAAATGCTCTATATCTACTCAACTGAAAAAGGAATAAAATATATAAATAAATTTTATTTAAAATGAGTATATTTTTTAAAAAAAATAAAGTCAAAATTGTTTCATACAAGTTAATACGTTTCTGCTCTCTTCCATTCTGTATTTTTTTTTGTTTGTCATTTATTTGTGATACTCTATATTCTTTAAGTGTTTAACTGTAAGTATTTCCCTGAATGCATTCCACACATTAAAGTTTGATGATTGTTTGTTTTACATCATGCAATACTGAGAAATGTGTGTGTAATGCATATTATATGGGGAGAGAGGCATGCATGCTGTTGACAGCATGGACTTTTCCACAACACTGAAACAAAGGCACAATGTTACAGCATTAACCAGAAAGAATCACTCTGATGCAGCTTTTTTAAAATGTAAACTGTATTCCAACAGCATGTTAATGCATCATGCTAAAAGTACTGATTTGTGCTAGTTGTCTGTAAAAATCAGAATTGGTTGACAGTGTAAATGGGTAAATCTAACCAGAGACTAAAGATAAATCTATCCCATTGAAACAAACTAACATCAGTTCTCATGAATACTGTATCTGTACTGTACCTTTGGCCAGGTGATGCTGGGAGGGAAGAACATTGAGGAAGGTTTTGGCATTGCATATCGGGTAATACAGGTAAGCACTTATGACTCAACTACAATAAAATCAGTCATTTATCTCATTTATACATAATTATGATTCTCTTTCCATCTGTGTGCTGCAGGACTTTCAGCTGGAGGCTCTGGCGGTGTACATACGTGTTGGACAGCGTCTGATCCGCCAGCGTCAGTACTCGTCTGTGCGGCAGCTGCTGAAGTGTGTAGGGGAGTCTGGCACAGCCTCTAAACACGACTGTGATGCCATTGTACTCAGCTGTGTCTCTGTAGCAGATAAGAGTCCTACTGATGTGAGTCTGCACCTGCTGATCTCTTTACTTAACTGCATTCTGTTTCAGGTTGTTTCTGTAGTAAAATCTATCCTACAATCTGGATTTTTCACATTTGAAATGTGAACAAAGTTCCTGTAGCTCAAATGGTAGACAAAGGTTGCAGGTTCGATTCTCAGGGAACACGCGTACTGATGAAATGTATAAATTGAATGCAGTGTAAGTCACTTTGAGTGAAGTGTCTGCCAAATGCATAAATGTAAATGTACACAAACAAATATGCAAGGGGTGGGAAATGTGTAGAAGTTTAGGAAAGTGAGCTTATAATGAGGTCAAAACATTATTGCTGACTGTTACGGCAGAAATCAGTGCACAGTATTTCCGACCTCTTATTATGAAGTATTTGAGATCCCTGCTGTGTCAAACTTTCTTTTTTCTGCTCAGGCTAAAGATCTAGAAGCCCTGATTCTGGAGTGTAAGAGTGTAGAAAACAAGGTGAAATTCTTTAGATCTGTCTGTTATGCCTGTTTCAATGTAATTTTCAGTCTGTATCTTTCTTTCACACGCTTTCCCTGTCTTTGTAGATAAAGGCATATCTGCAGTGCAGTAAGCTGCGGGCAGCATATCTTCTCGCTGTGAAGCTTGAGCTGGCGAAGTCGGCTCCACTGGTACAGGAAGTGATGCGAGGAGCTGAGAGCTCAGGTGACTCTGTCATGCATGACATCTGTCGCCAGTGGCTCTCAGAGCATCAGGAGCGATCGTCACGGCAACGACACACCAATAACTGAAAACCACTACCGACATCCTGTCACAGACTCTTAACTCCTATTGGTTGATGTATACTGAAGCATGTGCTCTGATTGGATGGCATAGGTTTATTATACTCTATGCTTTGGTCAAACAGGAAATAAATCACCAATGTGCCACTTTTAGTATTAAGTCAATTTGGGACCAATTCAATCCCTCAGCAAAACTCAAGCTATCATTGACCCTTAGCAAATACAGCCACAGTGATTCTCTGAAACACGGTGATTCACAGTTTATTCGTCTGTACTTCAGTATTAGGACCTATTCTTCTACCCCAGGAAAATTGAAATTAAGTTATTTCAATTTAAATTATTAAATAATGAAATTAAGTCAATGAATCACTGTGCTTTTCAAGTTAAATGGGGCTGTTTGGCCTTTAAGGAGAGATTGTATGTGAGATATGATTTCAATATGAGGAATGTGTTGTTTAAAGGGAAGGTGTGATTTACAGGCATTATGATGAGCAAGGTCTTAGATTTCAAAGCTTGCAAGAACAAACTTGAATAAATCCTTAGAAATTGCACAACTATAAACAACAAAAGAAAGGGATTCTGGGTATGTCATGGCATTTTGGAATATACTGTATCAATGCAACATTGCTTAAATGTTTACCTATAGCTAACTACTCTTCAGTCTAATAATTAACATCCTAAAATTGTGCACCACTTTTGAATGGAAAAGTTGTGTTTGTATGAGAGCGTGTGTGTGTTTGCTAATATTGTCTAATTCATTTTATCATAATGTGGATTCACTTTATAAATGTATGTTTTTGTGTTAATCAAAAGTTAAAGGAGGAGAATATTCTGTTTTACAGTCTGTTTTATGTGTCAGGGGATTGTTTCTTATTCTCCAGAGAATGGAAAATATCTGAACAGATTGTGTGATTACAAGGACTATGCCCATGAAAACGATAAATCTGTTACAGCTTTGCAGGTCTCAACACTGTCTGTCTCTGGAAGGAACTACAAGCGTCACTAGTTACAGAACATTTTCTTCAGTGTTACCAAAGAGCCAATTAGAAATGTATGTACATATCTCTCAAATCCATTAGACTGATGAATAGGTTTGTATATACCTTTCTTGATCATTAGTTAAAATAAATATATTTATATACAAAAAGGCCATTTTCATAAAAAATGACATTCTGAGAATAACCAAAATTTAGTTGTTTGAGCTAATGTTTTAAACGCCTGTCTGAAAAATCTGTTAAATATGCAAATAAAGGAAAAGAAGAATGCAATCACGATCATTATCTTTTTCAGTGTACATATATAAATACTGTTTCAGTCCTTAATGTATCACAGTATTGAAAAGCATGTTCACATCTGTATAAAAGACTTGCGCAGCTTAATATGTAGCTTAATGTGAGAATACTGAAATGGAAAATAAAGCAGTGCTCAAAATACAAACAGAATAACACATTAAATTCAGAATGGTCACAGATCTGTACAAGAATTAAAGAATCAAGTCATACCTGCTTGTCAAAAGGGCATGGGGTAAAAACCAGCCAACAGTGAACATTCACAAAACTTTGCCTAATGTTCTCTGAAAGTCCTCTTAAAGTTATCTAAAAACATTCTAGCAGTAACATTAGTAGAACGTTTTACTGTTATAAATCATAAAAAAATGTTATTCTTAGATGTTAGTGGAACGTTTTAAAAATATGACATGATTAAATGTTTAAATAACGCTCTTATAACCAGGCAATAACAGTAATAAAATGTTTTTGTTACTTGGGGAAATGTTCTTACAACCTAAGATTGTTAGTTGGTAATTGGTTCAAGGTGGAACAAAGTGGGTTCTGTTGAAAACAGATTGAAGAACAGATTGAAACACAAGTGTTTCAGTCAAAATGAGAAAAGAGTGACTGTTTGGTCACTTAAAATATCAATAATGAAAGGGGTGACTGACTTAAGGAGAAAAGAAAGTGAATGAAAAGAAAGAGTTAGTCCCACTCAATGCCTAATAATTCACAGTTTACATCCCATAATTGATGTGCTGTCTCCTCACTCCCTCCATGAGGGGCCACAAAAGCAGGGGCACAGTCACTGTGTGAGAGACAGAGAGAGGTTTAATAATATGCCATTACTAGTTAAACATATTTGATTAACGTCTGAACACGAAGAAACATGCTGGCGAAGAATTGTGACCCAGGCAACAGTAGGCTACAACTGCCCCAAAACATCAAACCTGACAGGATTTTGATTCTATAAGGATGCATAACCTCCAGCATCACACATGGGCTCCTGTAACTGTTCTGATGTGTGCTGTACCTGAAATGTTTTCCTGAAATGGACTGGAGCTCTTCTGCGATGGCACAGTAGATGGACGTCTGCGCTCCCTCCTTTGGTGTCTTCAGGAACATTGGAAATAGAGCGAACAGCAGTGACATCATGGTAGTGTCACACCATTCCTGACCTCTCTGTCCTCAGGTGCACACAATTCATGGTCAAATTTGAGTCTGTTAAAACAGAATTCAAACTGAAATTCTCTGCAACAGGAATCAGAGTGTAAACAGAATTGATTTCTCCATGGTTCCTCACCATGGAGTCTGAGTGCAAGTTCACGCGTGAAAAGCACATTAGCCAGCTTGCTTTGGCAGTAGGCCAGCCCACTGTTATAGCTGCCCAGACTGCATGTCATGGAATCGAATCCAGCTGAAATTATGTGCCAGTGAGGAAACCACCACTATTCGCGCTGGTGCACTGCGCTTCATCAGACCAATGAGGAGGTACGTCAACAGGAAGTGACTTGAATGAGAAGAGACGCAAAGGTGAGCTGTTGAAAAATCTGTTGTAGGTAAAGACATGAGGAGGAGGGTGATGCACAAAAGATGAGAAAAACAAACAGAGGGCTGGTCCACGTTATCGTACCTGGGGAAAAGGCGTGTTGAAGTCACTTACAGCACCATTAACACTGAAGAACAGATACAGATAAGTGTTGTCCGTACTAACCCAGATGATTGACCCCAATCTGCATCTCAAAGCCATCAGCAGTTTTCATATAAGGACACATCATGACACCGGCATTATTGACGAGGATATGCAGGCAGTCAACCTCTGAATGAAAAAACAAAAAGCATTTTCATTTAAACATCTGACTTTGAAAAGCAGTCGAAATAGATGTATTTAGTGTATCATGTATAAGGCAGTACCTCGAAGAAACCTCCGAGCAAAGGCCCGGATGGAGCAAGTGTCAGCCAAATCCAGCTCTTACCTCAACCTGAGCCCCATCCACCCTGGTTCAGATCTCTGTTGCCGCCTCTTCACCTTTCTCCAGGATCACATGTGCACCTGTAAAACAGGGCTTAACTGTAACCTAGCTTATTTAGTAATAATAATAGTAATAATTTAACAATATTACTGTTTTGACTGTTTACTTGATGAAATGCTATCTCAATGAACAGAAGAATTCATTTCTTTAAAGCTGCATTCTGTAACTTGTTTGGGTTGAAAATACACAAAAAGCATTTGTTGAGCAAGTACACAATATATAAGTGTTCTTAGATAGATCTATCTATCTATCTATCTATCTATCTATCTATCTATCTATCTATCTATCTATCTATCTATCTATCTATCTATCTATCTATCTATCTATCTATCTATCTATCTATCTATCTATCTATCTATCTATAATTATTAATTTCAAATTAATCATAATAATGACAGTCCCGCGCAAATGATTTTACGTTCATTCAAGCTGTCAAGGGATCCGACCCACGGCAATCCACGGCAGCCAATGACACAGCGCTGTTACGCGGAGAGGCGGGGCGACTCCGCCCACTCCGCCATTCTATTGGTCGGTTTAAAGAGCAGATCGTGTCAAGTGGAGGGCTTGACAACCTTCATCAAAACTCATTGTACACTCCATAAATAAATTGTAGTGAATGTATGACGTGATAGCCATTAGTTATGAATTTAGTTTGCCAAATTAACATGGTTTTATTATACGTCTCGTTGTGCTTGAATAGCTGCAACGCTACGTGTATAAGCGTATACATGCACAGCCCTTTAATACTAGTCTAAAAAGTCTTTATAAACATTTTTTTTCTAAAAAGCAAGGCTGATTACCTGATACGAGGAGCCAACAACCTTAATATTAGCACGAATACCCCTAAACCAGTCGCAGTACCAACGAGCATCATCATCATCATCATCATTAACCCGCCTGGTGAGTTCACATCAACAAAGCATTCACGGGGTTGTAGTTGATCTTGGACAAAAAGCTAAACCATTGTAAATATGAACCAAGCGGGATGTTAGAAATGTTTTTTAAGGTTTTAATGTTGATGTTGCAGTGGTTTTAAACATTTTTAAAGCGTTTGTGCTTTACGGCAGTATTGAGTTTAGCCGTATTTCTATATCTCCGTATTTCAGTAGCATTTCTATAAATCTTTTACGCAACATAGTTATAGATATCTGTGCGCTTTTGCTCTGACAATCTTATTAAGTTTAGACTAGTTGTTCATATTTGAAACCTGACATCGGTTTATTTGGTTTTACTGTAATATGAAAAACTACAAATCCCACAATGCTTTTTTCCACGCAGGAAGTCTGTTTGTTTGCTTGCGTAAACGTTTACTCGATTTTGTTACATTTGGTGATAGGGCGTGCTGAAATTAAAACAAAACGCACATAACATTATTAATTAACTTATTTTAGATGTTATATATATTTTTTAAATAACGCTTTAGCGATTTCTCACTCCTTTTGTTTTCAGGCAAAAACAAAAGCACCTATAATGACGAGGTCTTACACGGAACCTTCGGTTCAGGTGTCCCGAGGATAAAGCAGGTTTTTTTTCATTATCATCATCCCAAGACGTATTTTCGTTTATTTGTTTATTCGTTTCATTCAATTTACTTCATTCAGGTAATATTTGTTTGCTTTAAACGCGTCCGTCATGTCTTCTGAGGAGTTTGAAAAGCTGCACGAGATGTTTAAATCTCTGTATGACGAAGTGAAGTTGATTCCTGATCGGATGCACAGGTGTCAAGGAGGTAAATAAACTGTTCATGTGTACTGAATCAGTACAAAACACAGTATTTAACGTTTTATTTGTCTGTATTATTTACCCTGTAGTTTCCCAGACGTTTCATTGCAGAAACAGTGTCACAAAACAAGACTAAAACACAGATTATGATGCCACTCATGGCATGTGTATTGCGAGGACTGTGATTTTATGGTGGTGAAAATGTTAAGGTTCATATCAAAACTACCTAGAATAAAAAAAGGTTTTGGTGTTTATAATTTTAAACAATACTTTATGTAATCCAAATATTTTGTTATTATTATCAAATACATTGACAGACATTACTTGAAACCGGTGTCTAAAACTGGTCTCTGAAAAATACTGTACATTGCCATTGCAATACGTGGAGGAAAAATTGTTGAACCAACTGATGATTATGATGATGTCTGTTTAATCAGTCCTTGGCAGTATTTGTGTCATTGATTCAGTAATACATTATTTTTAAGCTGAAAGGTTAAATACTGTTGTTGTTTTCTAGAGGAAAGGAAGAGGATGGTCAGGGTTTTTGATGAGCGTGTTGAGGAGGCTGAAGAAGTGGTAAGTTAATATGTTAACGTCTTAGTAATGTTTTCAAGAACGATGAAATCTGTGTCTTTGAAAAGTGTCTCTCATGCATAAAACTAGTTGAAACAATTTCAGAATTTTTAACCTCAGAAATGACAAACTTTTACCAATATTTTTAAGTTAAATTTAGCAAGACTATAATAATGGTTCACTGTGGCCCGTAATGCTGCCAGTAACATCCTGGCTAGCAGGGAGTGTTCTCAGAACATTGGCTAATGTTCTCTAAATGTCCTTTCAAAGTTCTTGCAGTAGTAGAACTTTTTTAAAGTGTATATATATATATATATATATGTATACACAACCCCAAATCAGAAAAAGTTGGGACAGTATGGAAAACACAAATAAAAATAGTGATTTCTAAATTTACTTTGACTTGTATTTCATTGCAGACAATACAACAGCACATTTTAATGTGTTCCTCATGATTTTGTCATTTTCATCAATTTTTGTTTTTTCTTCAAAAAAAACATAATCCTATTTTGGTTCTTGCAACACATTTAAAAAAGTTGAAACAGGAGCAATTTAGGGCTAGTAATCGGGTAAATTGGTTAAATAATGATGTGATTTGAAACGGGTGATGTCAACAGGTGATTGTAATTATGATTTGGTACAAAAGCAGCATCCAAGTAAGGTCTAGTCCTTTAGGAGCAAAGATGGGCCGAGGATTGCCAGTTTGCCAACAAATACGTGAGAAAATTATTGAAATGTTTAAAAACAATGTTACTCAAAGAAAGATAGGAAGACATTTGCTGATTTCACCTTCAACAGTGCATAACATAATTAAAAGATTCAAGGAATGTGGAGGAATTTCAGTGCATAAAGGACAAGGGCGCAAGCCTAAGCTGAACAACCGTGCTCTCCGATCCCTCAGGCGGCACTGCATCAAGAATCGTCATTCATCTATAAGCAGTATCACCACATGGGCTCAGAACTACTTTGGCAAACCTTTGTCAAGTACAACAATACGTAGTTACATCCACAAATGCCAGTTAAAACTGTACTGTGCCAAAAGGAAACCCTGTGTTAACAGTGTCCAGAAGTGCCGTCGACTTCTCTGGGCTCGGAGGCATCTGGGATGGACCATCACATAGTGGAAATGTGTACTGTGGTCAGATGAATCAGTATTTTAGATAATTTTTGGGAGAAATGGACACTGTGTGCTCCGGACCAAAGAAGAAAAGGATCATCCAGACTGTTACCAGCAACAAGTCCAAAAGCCAGGGTCTGTCATGGTATGGGGTTGTGTCAGTGCCCATGGTTAAGGTAACTTGCACTTCTGTGATGGCACCATTAATGCTGAAAAGTACATAGATTTTGGAGCACAATATGATGTCTTCAAGAAGACATCATCTTATCCAGGGACGTCCATGCATATTTCAACAAGAAAATGCAAAACCACATTCTGCACACATTACAAAGTCCTGGCTGTGGAGGAAGAGGATACAGGTACTTGACTGGCCTGCCTGCAGTGTTGTGAAAAGGAATGGAAACATTACAAAGTGGTAAATGCTTTACTGTTCCAACTTTTTTTGAAATGTGTTGCAAGAACCAAAATAGGAATTTTTTTATTTTTAATTTTTTTGAAGAAAAAACAATAAAAATCATGAGGAACACATTAAATAATGTGCTGTTGTATTGTCTGCAATGAAATACAAGTCAAAGTAAATTTCAGAAATCAATACTTTTTTTTTTTTTGGCGTTTTCCATACTGTCCCAACTTTTTCTGATTTTGGGTTGTATATGTATAGAGCGTTGTTCATTAACATCTTAAGAATAATTTATACTATTGGGTTATTATGGTAATGTAGAGTCTAAATGTAAAGGAATTTAAAAATAAGTAATTATTAATTTTCAAGCTTGGAAGATGTATAAAATCTTAATTGGTAATGGAAACTTTTACAATAGTGTAGCTGTGGGAAACTTATTTTGTTTCATGCATGGCTTAAAGCAATTCAAATAATGCTACTAAAATTTGACTTTTGCGGTGTTGGCAAAGTACTGTTGTGTTGTATAAAGATAAAACCACACTGCTAATTAAGCTGTATTCTGTTTAAATGTTATTAGCATGACTGTGCTTGCCCTTTATTTGTATGTACTTTATATGTACTTTAAATAATTACAGGTAATGCTTATGGAATGTTCTGGAATAATGTTTTGACGAGTTAGAACCCTGAAGCTGTTTATGTATTTGTTTTGCTGTTTCGTGATCAGTTTCACACACCAGGTGGCAGTAGTACATCAGACAGCTAGTTACAGTCTCCCTTAATAGCACAGAGAGACCTAAACTAATTTCCAGTGTATTGAATCATGCACTGTTTAGAGCAGTGGTCTTCACTAGTTAATGTCAAAGATAGATTAAATAATTTAGACTGGATCAGTCTACTTAAATGTAACTATGTAACTTTAACGTTTCCCAATGACAGGTCAAGATGTTACCTGGAGTACAGTTCCTGCCTGAACGTGCCTGTAGCTTGGCTGACAGAGCTTGTGTTCAATTCCCAGGGGAAACACTAACAGATAAAATGTATATCCTGAATGCGCTGTAATTTTCTTTAGATATATGTCAGCCACATTTTATATTTACATTTTACATTTATGCATTTGCCAGACACTTTGTATTCAAAGCGACAAAAACTTTTAGCCAAACTTTTTTTTTTATCCAAAGCGAAAGTGCATTCAGGTTAAACGTTTGATCAGTATGTGTGTTGCCTGGGAATCAAACTCCCTTTGCACTGCTAACACAATGATCTACCAATTGAGCTACAGGAACACATTTGTAAATCAAAATAAATTGCAAATGTTTTCATACACTACAGAATTGTGTGTAAAATGGAATCAAAATAAATAGACCAAAATAAGTTTAGACCAAGTCATTCAAATTATTAGCTAAAAATAATAACTAAACTAAAATGGAAATTGAAAAAAAATCATCTTTAGCAATTTAAAAAATACATTAATAATAAAGTTACAAAAGCACATAAGATAGCTAAAATGGAATTAAAATTATCATATGTAAATATGTAAAGTTAATTCAAAATATTGATAAAATACTAAAAACAGAACTACAATAACTCTCCTTGTATTTAAAAGTCTTGCCTTTACTAAATCTGTAAGTGAATGTATAATATTTCCTCCAGCTTCAGGGAATGGAACAGGAGCTGTTTGGCGCTCCAGCATCTTTCCGGAACCCCATGTCAACAAAGATTCAGATGTACCGCAGAGATTTAGCCAAACTAAAGAGAAATGTACGCGGCTTCACCGGGGACTTTGGAGAAAGAAGAGGGGGAATGTATGCTGCACAGAATTACCAGAGTGTAAGTGTAAGAGTCTCATCAGGCCTTTATTAAAGAAGTTCATGCAAAACTCTTATTCTATTGTAAGACATTTTGACATTCCTGTAAAAGTATAATAATAATGGTTATATTTATCAGTTGAAATGTCTAAGATCTTTTTGTAGAAAAAAGTGAGGGAATTCTTGGATTTGACTGACTTGCAAATGACCTTTTAGCATTTAATTTCCATTTAATTTTTGTTGTAAATTGTAAAACATTAAAAATATAAAGAATTACCATTATCAGAATTGTCATATAAATTAGATGTACTAAATGGACACATTCAGTTAACAGTTCAAAGGTATATAAACATCTTGCTTACGCAAAACTTGACATGCTGACCCAATGGCACAACCTCTCCAGTTCAAGGAATTTAGTCTGATCTAGCCGTTTACTCATCCTAGATCCAGCTAGAACAGGTTTAAACTCCCCTATGCATTATAGCAAATCCTACAGAAAGTATGTGTTAGGTAAATAGTTGGTTTTGCGATCTCTATCGTCATTGTGTGTGCTTTGTGTTTTATGTGACCTTAACCCTGCATTCCCCAAGTGTTGCATGTTTTTCACTTACAGCCTAAAGCTACGGTTAAATCTGATCTCAAATAAGGTCAGAGAATCATTCTACTTTACCCACTGAGAGTCAGTGGGTAGTCAGTGGGTAATTCTACACTTAGAGCCTGTAAACCGATGTGAATTGATTTCTGGCTTGGGGTGTGTGGTGTGTTCCTCTATACTCAATATGTGATCTGTTGTGTAACTATTAATGCAGAAATAAAGCCGGGTCATGTTTCATCTTCATGTGTGCACTAAATTAAGATAAATGGTTTTATATTATGTGGCTTTAGAAGAAACCATTACTGAATGTTTTCTGACCTTTGTCCAGTTGAGGTTATGAGGTTAACCCCTGCCACTTTTTAAATAAAGATCTGTAATTTACTGGAAAGGAATAAAGTCATGCAAGACCTTGCAGTATGTCCCAATGTTTCTGGGTGTTGCTGCTGAGGGGACTTTTCGGTTTAAAAAAATGTTTTGTGTGTCATTTATGATGATATTAAAGCTACAGTAGCCGCATACTTTTAAGTGGGCTGTCTGGAAGTCTTGGGAAACTCTTAAGTCAGAAGTCATTAATTCATAAGCCTAAAAAACAAGTAATTAGAAATTTGTGAAGAGTGTAGGAAGAGAGATTTGATTGTTACTTGCAATTTTTTATGAAAGTGGGTGTTTATTGTTGAACTTTTTGGTGTGTTTCCTGTTTCTATGGCAACAGCAGCTCTTAGATTAGTGAATCTTGCTTTAGGATTGTGGGCAGTGTAATGCTTCCTGGTAATTCAACAACTATATAAACAAAAATACAAATAAATAAAGTTCAAATTACACTTGTGGCTTCATATAGCTTCTACAGACACCTCTACAAAATGTATACATCATTGCAAAAAATACTGAAGGGAGAATGCAGCTTGTACAAAATGTACACAAAACTTGTACATTTTACATCATTTCTAAAAAATACTGTTATCATAAGGGAGAGTGTACACCAGGACTGTGGCACAGTGTGTAAAACTAAAACTGTGGCTAACTGTTGAACTGTTCGGTTTGTTTGGCTCATCTTCAGTCCCAGCGTGCTTTGCTCATCCAGGGAACAGACTGTCTAAATAATGCCACAAAGAGCATTGAGCGGAGTCAGCGGATTGCTGTGGAAACAGACCAGATTGGCACAGACATCATTGAGGAGCTGGGAGAACAGAGAGAACAACTGGACCGAACCAGAGACAGAGTAAGAGACATCTAGATCAGCTGTTTTGAAGCACATGAAAACTTACTGTTGAAAGGCACCATTAAAATGGCAAACATGAAGCCAAAACAAATTTATGCAAATCATTTAATAACATAAGCAAACAGTGAATTGCACAAATGCCAAATAAAATATGTGAACACTCTGTTATCTTCACCTCCCTCTTTTCCATCTCAGTTGGTTCACACAGGGGAGAATCTGAGCCGCAGCAGAAAAATCTTGCGAGCAATGTCGCGGAGGTAAGACTTGCGCCTTACGATATTTTACGTTTCTATGTCTTTCTAAGAATTCACTGAATCAGTCTGTAAAAGTTCCTCTTTTCTGTCATTACAGACTGATGACTAACAAACTGCTGCTGTCTGTCATTATCATCATGGAGCTGGCCATTCTAGGGGCAGTGGTTTACCTGAAGTTCTTCCGAAAGTAGGCAATAAGACACAAAAGACTGTAAATAACACACATCTGCCTTCGTCCTGGTCTGGCTTGGTGACTGTGCAGGACACTTCTGTGGCTGTGAGTGTCACATGGATGTACTGGAGGTTATTTTAAGCTCTAAACTGTATTAGCATAAGTACTACTGTCAGAGTGGAAAGAAGACAGTGACTGCCTTCTGTGGTACATTCACACTCCTGAAGATCAGGGCCTGCATAAAGAGGAGAGGTGTGCTACTCCCTCCTTAAAGATGGTACCAGACCTGCTCATGATGTCTGGATGAATGGGCAGATGAACTGATGGAAGGTATAAATGAAGGATCTAGTGAAAAGACTGAGAAAGAAATTCAAAAATATTGTGCCATTTATCTGTGCTTAACTTTTTTTTTTTACTAGACCTCAACCACTACTGAAACCATTTAACTAAACTTTACACGTTTTTACCTTTATTCTTTACACCTAAATGTAATTTATTTATTTAGTTTAGTTTAACTACTTCTTTGACACAAGTCTAAATGTGGTATTAAAGGTAACAGCTACAGGGTTTTATTCTTAAAAATGGGTGTGTTTATTTACCCTTAGCTTTTCTCATTAATCAACACAGAGCTGCGGGTACTTCAGGCCAAGAGACAGTGACGACAGCAGAGAGGGCAACATACACACGTCACTTGTTTCATAAGCTCTGGTTGGATGATAAAAGGGTGTGTTCGACCCCTATCAGATAGGGTCGAACAGGGTGTAAACATCACTGAGAATGGGGTGGTAAGAACACCTGTTACACCCCCAAATGTCAAAGCCAAAACACTCTCGATCACCTTGACATACTGACTTCTTGCCAGTTGTCCGATGTTATTTTTATTTGTGTTGGGCTAGAACAGCAGAAGTATCATTGGAGGGCTCAGCAGTCATGTGCAGCAGGAGGGGGCAGTGGGGCAGATGATGTTGTAATAGGGGATCAATGGTGCACTGCAGGTGAATCAACTGTTCAGATTTGTTGAAATCAATTATAAACTCAAGTCAAACAACAAGAACTGTTTAACAGCAAATCCCTATTTCAGGGGAATCCCTATTTCTGTTTTAACAGCACGTTATTGAATTGTCATTTGCTTGACTCATAGTTAACAGTGAATTCTTGAGCATTTGAGTTAAAAATTTTTCATTTCAATTCAAATGCAAAGAGTTTTAATTTGAGCAACAAGTTTTATTAGTGGTGTTTATTAGGACAGGCATTGTTTTTACTGTTGCAATATTTAGGGTCGGAGTATTAAACATTAACAGATAACATGAATAATGTTGTAAATCATGAAGCTTGTTAAATGTGTACCATTACCTTGAGGCAATCGGACTATTATAGAAGCATTTACCATGTTACTACATCAGTGATCATGTCTCTCAGGAATTGATATTGAGCCTTATGTTATCAGTGTAACAGTGTATATGCGTGTACTTAAGCTTGTAAGAAGGTCATCATATGTTTCAAAACAGATAGTCACAGTTCTGTCTGACGTCAGTGAAATAGTTTATTGTGATGCAACAGTTTATTACAGACAAAGCAAAATACAACAAATCAAACCACACTTTACTCAGAAAACACTGGTTGTAAATTCAGATCTGAATATATACAAAATAATTCTAGATTTTGTCAAGCAAGACGTTTAATGAAAGATTTAAAGACATACTCAAATAACTTAAGTGTACTGTTAAAAAAGAAATCACTCAGTTCTAACCAGCTCACAGGATTAGAATAGCCATAGCAATTTAACTATGAAAAGCCAATGCTTTTTAACTATAAAAAATGAAAGAAAAAGCGAACATAAAATACAATATAAACCAGATGGTCCAAAAGTGCAAACATGTTTTAATTAAAGTAAAATAAGCCTGCTACTAAATTCTACCCACAGTAAAGGATCATAGTCTTAGAAAATATTCCTCATGCACTCATTTTCTTTTTGTCACTGTTTCATGGTAGGATTTCTCTGTAGCTACCCATTAAATCTGTCACAGTTGTTAAAAGGTGGAGCAGCACTACTAATCACAAATGAAAATATTTTTCAGAACAATTATTCTGTATTAATACAAAGAATCTAAATCTTGGCTTTTTGTTAAGACAGAATTAGTGGGTGTTTTGTGTGTATTGGAGACAGTCAGCTTTCTGCATTCTGCTTAAGCCTGTTTGGGCTAATCAGAAGAATATAACAAATCTCTCCTTAACACTTCACCAGTGAGGAAACCTTTTTTTTAGGCTAAGACTACAGAAAGCTTCTAATTAAAGCGTTAGTCTTGTGCTTCGTCTCTGCAAACCTCTTATTTTAGGCTTTGGAATGCAAAGTAGTTCACTTGTCCTCAAAAAGTGGTTCATAGTATTTTGTCAAAGACTGCGGGTTAGCTGGCACACTACAGCCGTAACTCTGTGCCTTCTTTTGGTTCTGGTATTTTCTGAAAGGTGATGTGCGCGCCCTCGCGTGTCTGACCGAGAGCGGATGCGATGACATCAACGGCGAGGCTAGCTGTGGCCTCCACAGCCTCGGGTGTCGCTCCCAGTGTGGGGTTCACTTCAACCAGATCCATCACAGACAGTAAACCTGCACAGTCCCAAAAACATTACATAATATTATGTTTTGCACACATCTCAGTTCGCTTGCCTAAACAGGACAGTGGAATTGTGATTTCAAGCACATGAAATGATCTGTTGATATAATTGATTATAGATTTGCACCTGTGTTGTGGATCTCCTCTGTGATGTAGATGCCTTCTCTGTAGGTCAGTCCACCGTTAACAGGGGTTCCAGTGGCAGGAGCCAGCGAGGGGTCAAATGCATCAATGTCAAAGCTCAGGTGAATAGGCCTTTGTTTCCTGAAATAAAACAAATGTTTTAAAACTACACTGGTTGGAAAGTATCAAGAACAGATATGAGAACCTATCCAACATTGGTTAATTTGTCCGACTTGTATTAAAGTGGCAGTTGTTCAAAGGTGATCTCAAACTTGTAAGTCAGGTTAAGATAAGTGGAGCTGATGTCTTTCAGAAATGAAACTATTCAGCCCCCATTTACAGTTGAGTTTTAAAGTACACAGAACTATATGGAGCACAAACAGCTGCAGGCAAATTGGTAGTGGTACCAATATTGTTGTTTAGTCTGAAAGTTTATGCAATATACCTTGCCAGGAGGTGATCCAGTGTGACCTCCATTACCCTCTGAATGCCCATTCTGTCAATATCACGCATGGAAAAGTACTGAATTCCAAGAGTCTTCAGAATTATACTGGGAAAGAGAAAGACATTATATTTTAATGAAACTAAATGTATGACCATAGAATCATACAATAGGTGACTTAACAACAATGGCTGACTAGGCTACAGCTGCCAAATTATGGGTGTTATTTTGAACAGGGACAGAACATGGTTCTTACTGCTCGCCTGGATCCACATCTCTGAGGCCGATGTAGACCAGATCTCTGGCAGTCAGGAAAGGCTTTATCCAAGAAAATCCAGGAACTTGTGGCATCTGAGGTAAAACAATGAGATAATGTTTTGATATGTTTTGATAGACAAAGCTTATCAGTTTCAGAGAATGCTATTCACCTTGTCACGCAGCTCCTTAAGTAAGAAAGCCACAGACTGGCCGTGAAGGTTTCCAGAAGGTGAAGTCAGAGGTGTGTTGACATCTGCATGGGCGTCAACCCAGATCAGACTGAGGTCAGGGCACTGCTGGGCATGTCCTTCCACTGAACCAATTGCTAAGCTGTGGAGATAAAATGCTTTAGTCATAATTTGTTTTTGAGGATTTGGCCTATAATAGAAGGTATTCATTATGCTGAATTCTCATTCTAGACAACCAGTACCTGTCTCAACACAGAAGGCAGTATTAAAAGAAATATATATTATACAATACAAGGAAGTAACTAAAGGAAGTAACAACCAAAAATTAATGATAAAAATTGCAATATTGGGAAAATTGCATACTAAAACGTGTATGTGTGTACCTGTGGTCTCCCCCCAGCATGATGCAGGTGTGCCCCGCCCCCACTGCGCCGCTCACAGCTCCTGACAGAAGCTCACTGGCTCGTCCAACTGTTCGTGGAAATGGGACATGCATGAAGGGCTCATCCTTCTCCAGATGCTGGAAGCTCAGGTCTCCGAAGTCATGCACAGAGTAATCTATAACAAAACAGTTAACAACAAATCAACAAAAATACAGAACTTTTCATTTATATCTGTATATTACATGCAGCTTCTCAGAACTAGTTTTATTAGGTAGACTTGAGGAAAAGGTGCTGGAACATGCTAGAAAGGTACAAGCAGAAGCTGGTTCTGTTGAATCTGGTTCTGTCACTCAATGTCATCATGGAGCTGACCAAGCCATGCAGAAGTCATACAGGAACATAGGCAGACAACTCTGATAGCTGGACACTGATGAAGATTTAAACAGGTGATGGGGCCCAGCTCGACAGAACCAGAACAGCTCCACTGACAGTGTTAAATTACTTGTGAGACCCTAAAGCTACCAGTGATGACCTCCTGTACCATTTAGTGGCCTCTTAACAGGAACAGACTGAGCACTGAAGTCCAGTTAAGGCTTTCAGAACATGTTTAGGCAAATGTTTAGGCTGAATGTTGGGGCTTTTTCAATACTTTCGGACCTATTTTTTAAATTGACAGTGTTTCTTGTGCAATCACAGAAGTTAAATGAAAAGCCATTTCTGCTTATCAGTTAACCGTCCTGCCGTATGCATTTCATATTCACAACCAACAGTTGTGAAAGGAAGCAAGACTATATTTGTTGCATTGGATAAGTGCTGATATAGTTTGGTCAAGAATTCCTGCCATATAAGGCGGCTAAGGAAAGGGATATTTTCACAGCTCCAAACACGTGCCAAGCAAGATGCAAAAACATTTAGGCACTGCATGACTACTTAATAATATTTCATATAATATTTTAGTATTAATGATATCTATATATCCAGTATATGAATAATATATTTATATATATATATATATATAAGAAATAAGAAAATGGAACATCTGTATGTGTAATTATTATTCTCATTACTTATTCAGCATTTTAAACGTTACACAATAAGCTCTTTAATGACTTCTCATTTTTTATTTCGGGGTGAAACGTTACCCCAGGCGCATATAACTTATATAACGCATATACAACTTATGCATATATTCTTATATATAACTTACAAGAACAGTAAAATAATGTGGCGCGTATATCTTTAGCTCGATTTAATACCCACAGTCCCAGCATGTGAGGCAACATCACGAGAGCTAAAAAAAAAAGCCGAGCAATACAAAAATACATGCAATGTCTTCTGTTCAGCCATAATAAGAGTACATCCTCCACAATTAAGGTGGTTAATCATTCCTGCGGCTTCTGACGTGCTCTCAAAAGCATGCACCCGCCGACGGAAAGATCTCGGGCTTAAGATAGCGGGAACTATCGCATTACCTGCAGAAACGGGATTACGTAACGGTGCCGCCCCTGATCTCTGAACAGTGTTTATGTGATTCACAGCTGACGGAGGCCAGACTCGCAGAGGTGACTTGCACATTCCTCACTTCTGCATGTCGTGACATCAGCTCAGACTTCAGAGAGGATTTGTTTTTGTACGTTTTGCACATATTTTGTACATTTTAACGCGTTCCCCGTTAATTCATTACAATAGCGGCAGTTTTGTTTTCCGTCGGGCGTGTCATTGGTTTTTATGATGAGAAATAAAAACAATGAAAAGTACATGCATTGTTTATTTGGGTTATATGTAGTTATTCATTATAAAAGAAATGTCATTGAAACCACGCGTTTTAAAGATGCCTGTCTAGAAGCAGTTGCATTACGTGCACCGTGGTTAAACCATAGTTCCTCTACTAAAAGCATGGTTAATTTGTGTTTCATGTGGTTTAACTAACATGAAAGAAAGAAAGAAAGAAAGAAAGAAAGAAAAATCTGCACTTTAAAAGATGTACAAAGGATTTTATTTAGAAACCCACACTGGTGTGTCGGCCTTTCTCCCTCACGTGCGCCTCAGAAACTCTCAGACCTTCATGGCGGTGGGATGCATTTATAATCATTATTATTATAATAATAATGATTAAATCAAATTAAAATTAAATCAAACATGCATTAAGGATAAAAACAGTCTGCACTGATCATTTCTAGCGGCTGTGGTTAAACTTTTTCCACCACAGAAATCCATGATCTCATCAGCTCCGCGTCTCAGTACCGGGACGACCCAAAATAGCGTCTACCACGTTTTGTCCCGGAACCGTTTTGAGGTGCACAAAGTCTGCCAACATGTTACCAATGTTAATGCTCATCTATCAAGCAGACAAGAAAACGGATTGAGCCAATCGCCGCAAAGCATTTCTGATGACATAATATGCCATTGTTACGTGATGCCTCGTGTCATCACTGCGCAGCCCTGACCCGTCGTTTCTGAAAACTTTTTTAAAGAAAGTTTTGTAATATTAATGAAAATGTAAATAGAAATCAACGCGTAATGTATTATTGTTACAAAAAAAAAAAAAAAGTGCGCCGTGGAAGTCGTTTCTAGTAACCTCGGGTCATTCAGCTGGTCCGCTGGATGATGTAACAGCTACTCCAGCGCTTTATTTTTATTATATTTGTTATATTACTATATTTATATCCAGTGGTGATGTGATGTTGCTAAAGGCATATATATGCTACTGTTACGAGCAATAAATGCAACTGCAGAAATGTACGGAAAATATTGATCATAATGATGTACTTACCAAGATTTGAAAGTCTCTCCACCAAGCCAGCATCCCGGATAGCTTTGGGTCCATGCTCCACCCCTCTTCTTTTCTGAATGATAAAAAACACCATCCTACTGTTATAAAACGAAAACTTTTAACATCAAGTGACAATTCATCTTGAGCGGATCCGTTTCATACCTGCCCTTTAGAAAAAGGGGCTCCCACAATCGCCACCGAATGCGAGCGGTTCTGTTGACCGGAACTCAGCGTGAATCTCAATAATCTGGACAGCGGTCCTCTCATGGCCATCCTGTATCAAACTGGATGGTTATAAAATACAACGACGCAATAAAGTTTGTGACTTTCTCTTGGGATGCCGAAGCAGCTTCTGCTTCTCAAAGCGCTGGCGTGCGGTTTTTCTTCAAAACTTCCGCTTCATTCATATTCATGAGTCGTTGAATAGCGGAAGGTGAAGCTCGGCTACACGCTTTGTGTGAACGTCCCCCAAATCTACCAGCCCTTCTTCATCCAATTGTTAGCGTTGAATCTCGGCCATTAAGTTGATTGTTTCTGCTCGGCTCGAACCAGGTTTTTCTATTCGTAGAGCAACCAACCTGCGTCAGAGATGATGACACACCTTCCCTCCAGCGAATCGGAAGAGCCCCCGGCGTGGGTTTGTTTCGAGGGGGCGTGGCTTAGGCGACAGAGACTGGCGTTTGCTGGAGCGCCTTTTTGCAGTGTCGGAAATTTCCATCTCAGCACCGTCACCAAAATGTTTTTTTGCTCGCCCCGTGATCTCGCCTAGTGAAAAACAGATCCGGTATCCATATCATGACCGGAAGACTGAATATTTATGTTATATAGACATGCCTGCAATACCAATAGTCATGCTGAGGGATGTTTCGCCATGTTGTTGGCCGCACAAATAGTTTGTAGGTTTGCGTTGCCATACGGATCGTGAAGGCATGTGTTTTTTTAAAAGGTTGCCTTTTTCTTTATATTAAATTCCCACAACTACAGAACATGCGAAAGAAAACGCCATGCATACGTAATAAAACCGCGAAATCCAAATCATGCAAGAGAGTTTATATTTATTTATTAACTAGTAGGCCGCATTTAACTGTTTATTGCACGAAATCACAATGTTTGAGGTTTCCAAGTCCGTTTCTTAGCGCTTTGGCAGGGTTTTGTGAGGTGGTTATCGAACGTCCCCATACTAGAGCATTGGCTGCATAATGATGTTTTGTGAGGCAATGCCGCGTCTATATGAGTTGTCCCCATACTGCACTAGAATAATCATATGACATAATGAGTTATGTGGGCACATATTGCAGTCAATGCCATGCAGTTTGTGAACTTGTGTGAAATTGCTTTTTATACATACAGTAGGTTAGCAACGATGTCACATTATGTTTCGGAGTAGTTCTTTTTTGTGTTTTTCTCATTGGACGGCAAATGTTATTACGTAATGACTTTTCATATGGCACATATACTATAATTCCTCAAGGGGGCGCTGACGGGTCAGAACACAATTCTGCATTGAAAAGTATAATCGTTAATTAATTTTAATACTTAGAAATAATAATACAATAATTAAACGTTTAATTTAAACGAATGTAAGAACAAAGCGACAACACAGTAAATGTGCTGCCTCGTCAACAGCGATTTCTTTTACCAAAAATACACTGGAATAACATAGAAACCCTAATAGTAACCTCGGAGAATAAATTAGCTCAATTATAGATAAAGAATGGGCCACTAAGCCACGCCCACTGTTTTACTCCTAATCATGATGAGTTCCTGTTTTTCTATTTCTTTGGCTTTTCTTTAGATACTCTTTATTATGAGAGGTACGCATGATCACATTAGAGGGATATTTTTATTTATTTTACTGTCTGTGGGCTTATACATACACACCTGCTGCGAATGCAAGACATCAGTTTTAATCTGCACTAAGTATAAATATAGAGCAGAAATTTATTTTCCAACCTGCGTTCAGATTCAAGTTGTCTGTAATGGAGTGCAGAGATTTATTGAACTCATTTGCAATGTATGTGGATAAAGTGGGTGCTGGTTTATTAAACATGTTTATCTATTCATCAAAGTTTTTTGGATAGGGTAGCTTGCTTGTGAGTTCTCCGTATAGTGTGGTGAGAAATGCTGTACTATATTATTATTCAGTACAGTCGGAAGGGGGCGCCCTTTCACAGGACACTGAAGACTTCTCAGGTGAGATTATCACATTTATTCCTGTTTTTCTTAGTTTTAGTTAAGAATTACATTTAAGTATTATTTAAGTTTGACATAAAAAATGATTGTATGGCATTATCTCCTTAAATAAAAGTGAAAATAAAACTACAAAATTAAAAAGAGCTGTCCAAATTTCAGAGGTAAGTTGACCAAAATTAAGCCTTTGTCCCTATACATTTCATTATGATTAATTATTATTTAGAAATAGAAGCCCTTTTATATGTCTCTCCCAACCATCTATTTTGATGGAAAATGCATAAACCCAGAAAATATAACAGTGACAGAAGACTAGGCATTGCAGAAAGCCTAGAGATACTGAGATAGAGATACTAGAGATGCTGTTTAGAGCGTTCTAGAATCTTAGGCTCTATATCCTATGTAAGTGTTGTTTATTTTCTGTAAGCAGTGTAATTGCTGGTTTCTGGGGTTTAGAATGAATATAGTGTGTGGGTGCCTTTGTGTTTCGAAGGGAGAGAAGTCGAAAAGAGAAGAAAAAAGAACGAGAGGAGGATGAGGAGAAAGCGTACAACGGCGCAAGCTAGAGAGGAAGCTGCATGAGAAAGAGGCGGCTTATCAGAAGGTTCAGAATCTTTCTATCTAAAATGAAACTGTTTTTTTTGGTGCAAGAAACCTTGATTGCTGTTATGAGTAAACTTGGGCAGACGTGTAGAGTATTAAGAACTTTAATTTGGTTTTGTTGACACTGGCAAGTAAAGGTAATTTCTAGAGCACTACTTGTGTCTGAGGAGCTGTGTAGAGTCTTGCTTCTGATCATCTCCCCTCATTTTTACACACATGCAGCACTGTGTGTGTAACAGAACATGGTCAAATATTGTGAATTCTGTCTTTCACAATGCCTGAAGAACTGGGAGATCAGAGAGAGGAAAAAATGAGAAATTACAGTAAAGAAACAGAGAGAGAGATGGTAAAAACTATATTGTGAATGTTGGGCTGGAGAATATTCCTCAGCTTTTTCATTTATTTGCACAGAAATTACTTAAAATGTTTTTTTGCAACCTAATCAACCACCAAAAAATTGACCATAAGAATCTAGTTTAAAAAGCAATCACTGCATGTTTTCACATTTACTTAAAATAATGATATTTAGCTGTTGTAATTTAGTTGTACAAATATAACAATATGTAGTAGGAAACAGCAATTTTGACCCACATAAATATTTTTTATTAAAGCATTTAGAGTAACATTTTTAGTGATAATACAGAAGCGTAATTGAGTGAAAGTTTTAAATCAATTCACTGCATCACTTTAAACAATTCAGGAAAATACTTAGAACTCCACAAACACCATTTTTTACTGCTGAAATTTAAATGAGACTATTAAAAGGCTCTCATAATTACAAGACAAAGAGAGCATTCATGCATTCATGTGTGTGTCTCTGTGTGTGACAGTGTTTATCTGCCTTACAGATAGAGCAGGAGGCGGTGAGGGTGCGTCACCCTCCTTTAGGGCAAGAAAAGAGCAAGAAGGTGCTGGACGTCTCCCGTGAGGAGCATCAAAGAAAAGGAGGCATACTCCTTAGACAATAATATTACAGACAGAGGGGAAGAAGGTGATGACGATGATGACGGAGATGCAAAGCCATGCCTGAAGCCCACGCTGTTACCACTGCACCCTCATCTCTGTTGCCAGTGGCAATGTCATGCCCCTCTTGCCTGGCAGTCTTAAACTGGGTCTGTGTGTTATTAAACTTATCTTTAGCTCCTTCTGTAAAAAAATGACAGCAGAGTATTTGGGCCAGCGTTATGGGTACAAAAAGTGGGGGAGATATAGATGGTGTAAAGCTGTAGATAGTTCTATATTTGATGTGAATTTGTATGAGCAACATAATATTGTTTCAGCCCAATTAAACAAGAAAAACATTTTCTTCTGCATGTGTCTCTCTCTGTCTTTCTGACTGTCAGTCTCTGTCTGTCTGCCTATCTCTCTCTCTCTGTCTCTGTCTTTCTTTCTGTCTGTCTCTCTCTCTCTCAGACGCTGTTGGCAGTCCAAAACTGCCCCAGGCAGGAAGATGAAAGGTTCTTACTGCAGTGGACAGTGTCTTTAATACGTTTGATTATGAGGAGGTGGAGGAAGTGCCTAGGAAGAGGAAGCTGGTACCTCTGGACTACAGATGAGGGATGAGCCTCAATGGGGCAGAGATCATGGGGTCACGACCTGGTGTTAACACAGAGGAGAACGCATCAAGAGTCTGACTGAGAAAATCCCCACAGTCAAACAAGAGCTGTTTAATTATCCACTGGACTGGAGCATGAAAGCTCAAGGAAATGTATTGATGATTAATGAACTCTGTTCCCCACTCAGACCTTAATGGACAGGAGAATCCATTCCTGGATCAATAAAAAAATCATAGAATACACTGGAGAGAAGGAAGCCACACTGATTGAGTTTGTGTGCTCTAAGGTGTGTGTTGGTGTCTCAGTACAGTATCTCAGTACAGTAGGTGTCAAATCCGGGCTCTGTTCACTGTATTAATGTGTGTTCTGTCTTTTGCAGATCATGGCTCACAGTACAACGGAGGGAATACTGGATGATGTTGCCATGGAAAGTAACACGTCTTGATATTTGCACACACACCTTATTCTGAGTCTGAATAAGTGCTTAAGTTTTAATATATATGTGTGTGTTTGAGATAAAACCTCATGTGAGGTTGAGATCAATGATCTCATGAGATCAAAAACATGTCCAAGTTGTATTTCACCAAAAAAACAGAAGAAAGCTACACAAACATTTTATTTTGATTCAAGGTCATAAAAATAGGTGTGGTTTGCATTTTGTTTTACATTGTGACATAGTTTTTGTGAGAGTTTATGTAATTTTCTCTTCCCACTTGTCATTACCATAACACAAAAATATGTACAAAGACTATTTCTATATTATAATTAACATAAAAGATATTTTATATATTATATGTATTTATATGTTGGATAAACTAAATCACTTAAAAACATGCTGGTGAATGGCAAAAGTTTTCTATGAGGATTGGGGGATCTTGGGAGAGTCCTCATAAACCATATTTGCCAGCGTGTGTGTGCGTGCATGTATGTTGAAACTGGTTTAAGCATGTGTTTAAGCATGTGTGTGTCTGTGTGTTTTGGCAATCTGACAGCCTTGCCAAAATATGTGAAGGTTAAAAGGCTTTATGTTCAGATTCAACAGGCAGTTCAGATTCAACTGGCTGCCTGTTTTCCATGTGACTCAGGCATGTAGGAAATGATTATTTAAATTCACTTTTATTTAATTTTCTTGTATGATCAGGAATTCTGTTTGTTTTCTTTAATTATGTTCTAAGTGAGCTCAGATACATTTTACTGTCCGACTGTCTGATTACCCAAAAGTATGATCACATTTTAGAGAGCCGTATTTATGAGAAACATTGTTTAAATAAGGATTCAATATTACATAGCTGCTGTAAACAGGCTTACTGAAGCCATACAAGTGAAGATATAAAGGATGTTTTTCATGAATGTGGTCTATTTTGCACATACTAGCTGAGTCGAAGAGCAGTTTCCATGGTGATTGTTTTGACTTTGAAATATTAACATTTTTCTAAACTAGATGCTCTTTTCTGATTCCCTCGTCTCTCTTTAACTCTCATTTGTTTTCAGATCAAATATGGTTACAAGGTAATATTGCTTTGAGATTTTACACTCCCATGTTGACCACAGAGGTAAGTTGCCACAGAAAATAAACAGAGCATGTGCTAGAATTATCTAAATATTCTGTGCTTGCACCACGTTCATATAACTAAATATTTGGAAACAGTTTATAGTGACATGCTGTTCATAACCTGTTGATATATAACATATTAATATTTTGTGTGAATGTATTTATTTCAACAATTTTTAGTATGTATCATGACATTTACATTTAAGTGTTCATTAATCTGGTCTTGGTGGAGAAAAAGGGTAAAGTTAATGCAAACTTACACGTTTGGAATAGCTGGAAGTGTGATAAAAACATCAAACCGAACCTACCTGGAAATATATTGTATGTCTTGTAATTCTGGTTAAATTCCCACGGGTGGCGCAATAACCCCGAGATGGTTTTCTTTGCCCCCCGACGCTCTCCAACAAGCGGGGGAAGCAAATAAGTGACTAATACGGTTACAAATACATCATATTTTTGTTTTTATTTAGCGCATATGTATTTCATAAGAAGCAGACCTGACGATGTGATGTATGAAATATCACACTTCCTCTCAACAATGAACGCCATTAAGTAACTCCAGGTGACGTGAACACAAACAACAGGCAAAACAACTATCCATTTGTTTTAAAGTGGAAGCCTGTTGTCCTGTTTTTACTCTTGGTAAATGTGTTGGAAAGGGCAGGAAACACCAGGAGGGTTGAGGGTTAGAGAGAGAGAAAGAGAGAGAGAGAGAGAGATGGGCAGGGAGGAGGAAAAGACCTGTTACCGCTGCGCCAACTGCGCGCTCTCGCTGCGCCAAAGCGCACAATAATTCGATCTGCTCGCATCAAGATACCAATCTTCCGGTTCTTCATCAGCAAACTTACAAGAAAAATGAAGTTGTTTTACTTTTAAGCATTGTGAACAGAATGAGCATCGTCTCTTGACAAAAGGAACCTGCGTCTCCATGCGTCTTACCATTTTTGACCTTTAACGCGATTTTAATGTATTTGTAGTGAGCATGTGGACGTTACCAAGGACCCGGTTCGCGCACTGCAGCGGTTCGTCAAGCAGTGATGAGAAAGAAATCGCCGTGAATATCGGCGGTGTGCGGCTGGTGCTGTGCGGGGACATCCTGAACCGCTATCCGGAGAGCAGGCTCGCCGAACTTGTGAACTGTTCGCCGCGGAGTTTCGATGTCATTTCCTCCCTTTGCGATGATTACGATCCTGGCAAAAGGGAATTTTATTTCGACAGGGACCCCGACTCGTTTAAATGCATCGTGGAGGTGTATTACTACGACGAGATCCATATGAAGCGAGGCATCTGTCCTATTTGCTTCATCAAAGAGATGGAGTTTTGGAAGATAGACTTGAGTTACTTGGACGAATGCTGCAAGAGCAACCTGAATGAGAAAGAAGAAGAGTTGGCAGAAATTGCGGACAAGGTGAAAATGATCTTGGATGATCTGGACTGTGACACCGGCATTAGCCGCACGGAGAGGTGGCAGAAGTTCCTCTGGAAGCTCATGGAGAAGCCCGAGTCTTCGCTTCCCGCACGCGTAATAGCCATCGTGTCTTTCCTCTTCATATTAGTGTCGTCTGTCGTGATGTGTCTCGGGACCCTGCCGGACCTTCAGGTGGAGGACTCTGAAGGGAACCGTGTCGAGCACCCGACCCTGGACGCTATTGAAACGGCGTGCATCGGGTGGTTCACGGTGGAATACGTCCTGCGCCTCGCGTCATCTCCTAACAAGGTGCGCTTTGCTCTCTCCTTCATGAACATCATAGACTTCATGGCCATCTTGCCTTTCTACGTAGTGCTGGTTCTCACGTACCTCGGCACGGCCATGATGGAGCTGGTCAACGTGCAACAGGCGGTGCAGGCGCTCCGCATCATGCGCATTGCGCGGATCTTCAAGCTGGCGCGTCATTCTTCTGGCCTCCAAACTCTTACTTACGCACTGAAAAGAAGCTTCAAGGAGCTCGGCCTGCTTCTCATGTATATGGGAGTGGGCATCTTTGTGTTCTCCGCCCTCGGGTACACCATGGAGCAGAGCCACCCGGAGACTCTCTTCAGAAGCATACCACAGTCCTTCTGGTGGGCCATCATCACCATGACCACCGTCGGCTATGGGGATATCTACCCAAAGACCACCCTGGGCAGGTGCAACGCGGCCATCAGCTTTCTGTGCGGCGTGATCGCCATTGCGCTGCCCATACATCCCATCATCAACAATTTCGTGATCTATTACAACAAACAGAAAGTGCTCGAAACCGCCGCCAAGCACGAACTTGAACTCATGGAGCTGCGGGCGCTTGAGCTCGCCGTGAGAAGCGCGTCGCGCAGGTCTGACGCGCCCGGGAGAGGGTGGGAAGGTGCCATGCGCGCATCGCGTAGCGATACATACATCCCGCTTCTTTCTGGTGCGCACAGGACCGAGAGAGAGCTTGTGAAAAAGAAGAGCTTGACTTAGGACAAGCCTGGAAAAAAAACACTCAATGCACTTTAAATTTGACCATTTTCATGTTCATTATGCGCTGTTAACGACCGGCCTGCCTCGTCCGAAAAGCTGAAATGGGACTGTCGGGCAGCTGGCGTTGTTTTCATCGACTGGACGTCATTTTCTTGAGGCGTGAAAAACACTGTTTCTCTTCAAAGTGTTGTTTTGTCTTAATCAAATAAAGTGCATGGCAAAGTCCACGTGTGTTTGTTTTTGGTTGCCAGAAAGCTGTGAGACTTTTGTGGGGGTCATCACAAAAGTGGTTTTATTTTGAACATGATAAAAAAATGTGTATTTATCTATATAAAAGCTGAGGTATAGATATAAAATCTATAGATGTTATTTCCTATATGCAATATTTCTTATACACCATTTCCCTTTTTTACTTTCTTTCATGGGGCTTATAGAAGAGAGGCAGGTGGATTCAGGTGACTGCAGAGCTACAGGTGAGTCTAGTTTTTCAAACTCTCTCTCTCTCTCTCTCTCTCTCTCTCTCTCTCTCTCAATTTCTATTCAATCAAAGTGTGCTTTATTGGCCTGGTAAAACTGTACATTTGTATAGGCAAAGCCATAACAGCTAGGTTGCATACAAATGTGAGCTATGTAAAATCAGTTGTTTAAACAGTGTTTTAAACAACCCCCCACCCCCACCTCTTTCTCACTCAATGTCTCTCTAGGTTTAAAGGTGAAATTCTCCCACACATACTATTTGCCTTCCTTTTTCGTCATCTTGCATCTTTCAAATTCCAGTTCTTGTTCCTGACTCAACATTCCAGCACAGGGATTAAGGCAAATGACTCGCAGAATCCTCCCAAACATGCAGGAATTCTACGAAGAGTCACTGGGGGGGCTAAGAATAGGACCCTCGGCATGATGTGGGCTGGTGTCAGTCATGAGAGGTGATACAGAGCGTGTTATGAAGGGAATCTGTGTCAGGTTTATACAGAGAAGCATTTGAGCGTGTCTGCACTGCGGGGGGTTCTCACACGCACCCTCGAAAAGCTCAGACAGCATTGTGGCCCTGGCACCTGAAAGCGTGGTGACATAACTGAAACCATTTATATTCACAACGTGAAGAATATGGGTGTGTATTTGTGTGAACAGATTTAAGGATGTTTCTTTAAAAAGTTATTTTTGTTCCCTATGTGCTGTTTCTAGTCTCATTAAATATGTGTTCCTGTAGCTCAGTTGGTAGAGCATTTTGTTCACAGCACAAACGGTTGTGGGTTTGATTCTTAGGGAACACACCTGCTGGATAAATGTATAGCTTAAATGCTTTGTATGATAAATGAATAAAAGGATGTGCCAAATGCATAAATGTAAACGTATGTTGTCAATGTAAGTTCTTAACTTCTAGTTCTGTTAAGCACAAAATATTTATTTAAAAGACAAGAACAGTGATTGGCCATCAGAAGTCTGTTATGCCATACACAGGTCTCTGTACAGCATGTATGCAATTGAACTCACCTGTGTGGGGTGTCTGATTTCTGTCACCTGCTTGGGTGTTCTCCCAGTACTGTCCATTCTGCAAATCTGCTCTTTCGGGTCCTCTGAGCTGATCTGCTCATCAGCTCTTTCGGGTCCTCATCACCATGGGAACATAGAGGACAATAGTTAGAGTTCTTAGAACATCTATGACAATTAAGAGGAGCTAAAGATGTTCAGTTAAAAACAATGTCACTAAATGATTTGGAATTGTCTGGAACTGTGTTGTGTGTGGTGACCTGATTGGTGACCTGAAGTGACAATGGTTTCCCGTGTATGTGAGACCAAATTTACAGTTTCTAAGAATAAATATGATCTATAAAAGGAATATAATAAAAATAAAAAGGTCGGGGAAATTTCTTTTATGAAAATAGGTTGTTTTAGCTATGCTTGACTCTAAAATAATTCATCATTTCAAAAGATTTTTTGGGTAATCACCAGGTAATCATGAGCGACATCAGCTATCAAAAGGTATGTGTACCCTGCAAAAAATAAATCTTTATCTGTGTTTTGTTTTGCAAGATAAATTAACTTTTGCAAGATAAATTAGCAAAAATGTGCATAAGACTTGCTTACTTTAGTTTCAACACAATTAACTAATGCTAGTACTTAAAGCAAGACAAGACAAATTGCCAATGGGTAAAAAAAACTCTTAATCATTTTTTACTCCAATACAAAACAAAATAACTGAGTTATTTTTAAAAGTTATTTTTAAAAATAAAAGTTATTTTTATGCAACGTATGCATGAGTTGAAGTTTGTGTGACGAGTGAGATTTTGTGTGCATTGTGGAATTACATTTTTTGACTATGCATTTGGCTGAAGGGCAGTATATCACCTTTAGTTTGCTCACTGGTTGCTTACAAATAAATATATCATTGTCTTGAAACCCTAAATAGAAATGGCCAAAAAGGACAATATATGGAAATGTTTATTGCAATGTTAACTAGGGATAGTGCTATAAGAATCGAATGGAATTTTAAATGTATGTATGAGAGTGGATGTGTCTGTATGTGGGTGTGTGTGCGTATGTCCTGCATGTCTGAGCTGCTGTGCATTAGACTGTGAGACTGAGTGACAGATACAAGAACATTCTCACCCCATGTTTAATAGTTAAAGATTTCACCTTCCAGTTACCGCGAACATGATTACAGCTGCTTCCCTTATTACAGTATATTTAAGTGTGTGTGTGTGTGTGTGTTGCAAATGTTCAGCATCCATCAGTTCCTATTCACAAGTGTACAAAGGTGAGACACATGAAAGTGTTTGTGTGTGTGTGAAAACAGAGCTGGAAGTGTTTTGGAATAGTTACACTCAACAACTGATATTAAATGTAAACTATGTCAATAGTAATAACGTTGTACAGACCCATACACCATAAAAACCAAACACACACACATACACACACACTTATATATGTGGGTACCACAAATCAAATGTTCTATTGCCTAACTCCATCCCTAAACCTAAACAGAAAACATTTACAGAACATAATTTGGTATGTTGTTAAGCCATTTGGTTTATGAGGACACAGGAAGTTTACAGGAAGTTTTAATAGTCATTATATTTGTACACACACACACACACACACACACACACATTGTGAGCTATTTTACAGCCTAAGTGGTGTGGGACTATAAAAATGACATTTTTGTAACTTTTACCTCATATAGTATGGGTAGTGGTTATTATAATGATACTTTTGTTCAGTTCAGACAGCTGACTGCAGCTCTAAATCACAGCAGGCCGTTTCAAATGCTTAATGCTAAAACTGTTTTTGATACAGGCAGTGAGCGAAGGGTGCCTTGCGGAAACGTTGAACCCAAATTCTCTTTGTCATTTAATTAATGTCACAGCTAAACGAATCCATAACCATAGCACACACAGAGGCATTTGAATCATTCTGGCTTTACTGTCTGACGGCAGTACTGTACCTGCCATTATCTGGCTTAAGTGTTTGTTGACATTTAAACATCTCCACATTTCTGTACTCAAGCACTTAATGGCCTTAATATGTAGCTATAAATAAAACTCAGTGTTTTTTAGGATAATGTTTAAAAACACCAGTGTGGATATACGTATATCTAGTTCATTGTGGAGCTTCTGGAGTCAAGCATTGTTAGTTTTCTGTGACTAGTTTATTGGGTGAATCCAGATGTTGACAGTAATTATTAAATATATATATATGAAATATCTCTTAAATATATCTTTAAAATCTAGTCAGTGTGTTTAGATGAATAAGAGTGAAACACTGCCATTAATGTAATTGAAATGTAATTATTAAGTTGTTTATTATTTAACTAAATTTCAAACTACACTATGTTTAATTTCAGTTGGTTTCTTTCACAAAGCTCTTGTATATCTTCAGACGACTGCTATAGCGCATGAATCATATGCGTTATACAATTGCAATTGCATTCATTGCAATTGCAGTTGTGTTTATTTATTATATTATAAATCTTTTATAGAGCTTTGAAGATGTGGTCACCATAAATTGTCATTGAATCCAAGACATATTTAAAATATGTGTAAAATATATAATATTCAAAAAATCTTCACATGCAGGAATAAGTGTGAGTAAAGAAATAACAAAATTGTCTTTTTTGAGTTAACTTTAAATTCTCGTGCTATAAAAAAGCAGAAGAAGTCTGAGCAATAAACATTTCCTTTGAGAATGTGAGGTTGGTGCGATTAGATTTAAGTTCACTGTAGGTGACATTCTACACAGCTGGGTGTAGTTTGTGATTTAGAGTTGGTCTGAATGTGTTTGAAGTGGCAGGTTCGGGAATGCATGTCTGATTGTTTGTGATCGTTTGTAACCGGTGATCACTGTTCTGCAGTCGCCAGCTGACGCCTACAGTTCTGCTGCTTGTTAGGGATCGGATAGAGAAAATAATTAGTCCAATACTCCAGCAATTCCAATCCGAGATAATTACTCAAACACAGAGCAGTCCTTCACACAGACAGAACAACTTGACCTTTTACTTCAAAGAGCGCCAGAGAGAAACCAGTCATAATTGTCTTTTATAAGATGAAAATAGCTGCTTTTTCACATATTGCCCAGTAAGGAAATAAAAGAAGAATGGACTCTTTCTATTTAACTTTTTTTACAGAGTGTATCTTTTCGCTTTGTGTCAGCTCTATGCCCAGGGCAAAGTGCAAAAGGTTTGCAATGGGAATTATGAGTGCTTCAGGGGTGTGATAGTTCTGATGGAAGGGTGTGAATTGTGTGTGTATGTGTCTTTGTGTGTAACAGAGAGAGCTGAATGCACGGTCACATTAATGTGAGTGTGTGTGGGCTGTGAGAGGAAAAACAAGCAGGAGGTCTAACTCACGGATTGAGTATTGACTGATTCCTAGACTGACAAGACAAAAACAACAGTTTAGTGTTTACCTAAATTTAATTCTGTAAGGTTAGAAAAGGAGAGACACAGAGAGGGAGAGAGAGGTACAAATGAAAAGAACAACAAATAACTTTTGGATCATTTCAATTAACCTGTTTAATGGTGCAGGAAGTGCCACTGATGGGAGAAAAGATAAATGGTCATATTTAATTGGTCCTCAGCACTGTGTGATTTGCTTCAGTAACTGGCTGACAGCAGACACTGTGCAATCTTGCAAAAACATTGCGATGTGATAAAGCTGAACTCTGCTGGCATCTTGTCATGACTCAGTTTGACATGAGGCTTCTCACATCACAGGGAAATAAACAACAAAAGTATATTATTGGTGTCAGTGAAGACTTTTGAACCACATGTCATCTTGTGAACTGTGTAGGCTTGGCAGGACATTAAACAACAGTGAAATGTAATAGCTTTAGATGAACGTATCCGCAGGGGGGTTCAGTCCTGTGTCTTAAGATGCTGGTTTCTGGGAGCTGTGATTGACTATCAGGGGGCAGGGCTTAGAGAGGGGAAGGAATGGTGGGTGGCACTTATCTGTCAAGGAACAATATACATAGTAGATCCAGTTTTATTTATCTTTATTTCTCTCTTAAGTTGTCTGTCTCACAATAGACTACCCTGGAAACCATTAATCCAGGCTGATCAATATAATCTGGCAGTAAACATGTTCGTCCTTTTTAAGCATGCACAACAGAAACCTTCTGCTAGAATCTATAATTATTCTTAATGTTACAGGGGTTTTATAATAGGAAAATCTAATAAAACAAATATATTTTTTTGGTGACGGTCACTGATTCTGAGTGCTGACTATATTTATCTTGTCTTTGAAGAATACTTGTTTGAATCTAATATTGTGTTTTCCTTTTTGGTTTCCTGTTTAAGAGATATGTGTTTTAATTTGTGTTCACATAGAGCAAACAGGAGAAAGCATAATTTGTAATCATCTGTATTACTGTGAACCACAGGTACAGTATGACGTTGAGCTGGTTCTGATTGCATATAAGCAAGTCCAACATTGTCTAAATTGATCTTTAACTGCTGCTCTGCTCTTCTCTTGGCTGATCCTCAAGTCTGAGTGGAGTGGGTGGTATCCCATGATCTCTTTCCAGGTTGTGATCTGCATCTTCAGTTTTTTTTAAGATTACACTTGTGTGTGTGTAGGTTCTGAAGAGAGAGAAAAGAACATTTTCTAACCGGGCTGGTCTGCTGATGTTGGATCATTTTCGCTATTTAAAATCTTTGTAAATTTATCTTGTTCCTAAATTTGGTTTTGACAGATGGCCAACAGGTTGACCCTCCCAATGGGAAAAGTCTCTGTGCTTTCTGTGGCTATTCCGTCCCTGACTCCTTCCACCTCCTGGATTGATGGGAATTTCTTCCTTAATTGGCCCACATGGCTGTGATTGGTCCCATGATCTTATGCTCTCCGTTGCATTGTGGGTAAATAAATCAGCGTTGAAGCCTTTTGTAAATGACATTGTTGGAATATTATAGTTTCTGTGTATTTCATTGTAAGAAAATGTCATTTAGCAACAAAGTAGGTTATACAATTGCCTGAAACACAGTAATATCTTTCATTCTCCAAAATTCCCTTCTAAACTATTTTGCTGTAAATTACTGTGTAGGTTTTTGTTTGTTCTCTAAAACAGTTTAATTTGAGAGCAGCGATGCTTTTGAAATTTGGTTACAATGGAGTGTCATTCTTATAGTGTGTTATGTTTTATGTGCTGGAACAGAGTGAGAAGGATTTGCTTTTGCTCTGTGAAGAGCGTTAACCTCATCCATCAATCTATACTGTCATTTATTAGTAGCTGTTTTTATGTGTGACAGCAGCCTCACGTTTGTGTTAATCAGAGAGATATGTTGGCCAAACACACGACTGTAAAAGAATGTGTATGCATGATGTAAGTCACTCATTACAGAGATTAATGCAGACTAACAGAAAGTTCAGCCAAACATTTATATTGATAAACTGTTCATCACTTTGACACACACAAACACGTTTAATTATCTATCTAAACTGGGTTTAGATCTAAACAGGTGTGTGACTTTTTGAGTCACTTGAGGGACATCCTCAATTAAAAATGATTAGTACATAAAAGATAATCTCTTTATTATTTAAAAGGGCAAATATTTCTTCAGATGTTGGGTAAAAGTTTGAGTATATTACAGTCTTCATTTATTAAATAGTCTAGGAGGTTTTATAATTTGAGCATTGTACTCCAGCCCTCCAACATGAGCAGTAATTCAGTCAGATATGTTTACTTTCAGATTGTGTTTACCTAAATTAGATATTTAGATAAGTAAACGTGTGTATGTAAGATTTGGCGAGACACAAACCCGTATTATCATGAGAGTAAAATAAAGCATCTTATCACATAGAAACAGGTGTGAAAATGACATCATGTAGGCGGAAAGCACACACACACACACACACACACACACACACACACACACAGTGAACAAGCTTTTGAAGCCATTCTGCCTGCAGGCTTTCTGTCCGCCCTGATGCGCATTTATTTTGTGCTAGCAAGTGGTCTGGTTAGTGTGTATGTGCCAGGACTCTCACAATTCTTCCTCCTTTCTCTAACAATAGTGGACTGATTTATATTTACAAAGACATGAATGTGATTTGCACAGATCTACTTCGGTAGATCAGTAGAGTTATTTATTAAAGACCAGCCTCAAATAAAATCTTTTATTTTGCTACGATTTTATTACATATAGTTTGAGGGAAAAGTTTATTTCAATGTTTTATGACCGCATGTATTTGAACCTGCTGTTCCAGGTAATTCTTGTAGCTCAATGGTAGAGCATTGTGTTAGCAGCGCAAAAGGTTGTGGGTTTGATTCCAAGGGAACACACTTACTGACAAAATGGATAACTTGAATGTACTGTAAGTTGCTTTAGATAAAAGCATCTGCCAAATGCATAAATGTGAAATTCTGCTGAGATTTGCGAATGTGAATGTTCTAAAGAGCGTTGTAAGGAAATCTGTCCTTTACTGAGTTACCACATAACCTAAAAAATAATGGAGTGTTAAAGCTGCAATCCGTAACTTTTTTTGGGTTAAAAATGAACAAAAATATGTTCGAGCAACGTACATTATATCAGTCTTTAAAATGGTCCCCTTACCTTGATTCGCAAAAGTAAGTATATTTATGTTTATATATAATTTGAGCAATCAGGTCCGATTTTGTGTCAGTCTGTATGTCAGTCTGTAAACAAAAAAATCCTTATATTGTAGATTGTGCAGCGTTTGTAGCTTGTTCTAACAGCAGTAGTTTAGAATTTAAACTTGTAATCTACATTAAGAAAATAACTGCATGTACCCTGCAATGTTATGGTTCAAACAGAGATGGCAGTAGAGAGGCAAATGTTATGAATTGCAGTTTTAAATAAACCTTCTTCAAAATCCATCTTTAAAAGAAAAAACTACAGCTGTTCAATCTGGTCTCAGACCCCACTTCACAAACAAATTACCCATTCAGAAATATCTACAGGTGCATTTGAATATGGCCTTGTGCTGGAGTCAGCCAGAGGCCAAACCTACCCAATGTTCACAGTCCACAGTTTTTTCTCTGGTCAGATCTGGGAGCAGCAGGTTCCTGGCAGAACGTTTGTTGGCTCAGTGGGATGCTAATGTCTCTTTATGGGTGCGGGCAGATCCCTGATGCTTCTGAGCAGGGTGTGTGTGTAGACGTCAGTTGCTCCAACAGAGTGTGTAGCTGTGATCAACCATCTGAGCCCTGGGAAGACAGAGGAAGCTCAGACACACAATACAATATATAAACAACACAATAGGACACACATACATTTCACTCTCTCAGCTTTATGTCTGAGGCCTGTGGAGCGTGTTGGTTTGTGTGTAGCTCACACTTCCTCTTTTCTATTTGACAGACTGTGTCGTCTTGCCCAGCGATCTGTAATGTTGCAGTAATGCCACAGTAACTCAATGCTTACTGTTTGGCAGCTCATTTTCAAACACTTTTTTTAAATGACAGACAAAAACTCTCTATTATGCAACAGTTGCTAGTTTTTGGTGCAGTAAGTTTTGGACAGGGCCTACAATCATAGCGATCTAAAGAAGATTCTTGAAAGACTTTGTTTTACTAAAGATTTTTAGTAAAACATTGTTTATAGATGCAATTCGGTTTGATGATACTTTCAAGTTTTAATTTTTAATTGCTTTCTTTAAAGAGTACATTTTTGATGAAATTTTATTACATCTTTTTAAAGGCAGAGTAGGCAATCTTTTCCAGAAACATTTTTTGTTATGGTGGCGATAGTCTCTTCACACCTTGATAGCAATTATTGAATGGTCTAAATATTTTTTAAATTGTTTATTTATTAAATTTATTAAAAGTTTATTTTTTTATCTTACGTGGAAGGTGCAGGACCATAAAATGTTCGTCCAATAATTGCATTTAGTCTGAAAGAAAAGATAGGATGTCCTACTTGCTTGTCAAACTATGTATGCGTTCAGGTGTTTTAGAGGTGTGGCTTTAAAGAACTGACCTCAGGGCGGGATCTTCTGCTTTCAAAGCTAGCTTGCTATTGCTAGCCTCTCTGAAATTGCCTACCCTACCTTTAACAGGCCTGTTTTACTAAAGGGGTAAACCACCGGTGGGTATGCGTTACAGTAACTTAAAGTGGTACCGCAGTTCTTAAATGTGGTAAAAACACTTTGACACAGTCTTGAGTGGCTAAAGGTTTCATAAAACAGCAGCTTGTTTCCATAGAAACAAATAATTTCCAAATCTGAGGACATGATTGGCTCTGAGTCTAATTTCAGAGGTGCCATCTCATAATTACAGTAATTTTAACAGACGTGGACACATGTAAACTGTATGGTTGCCAAGCAACATTGCAGTATGCCAGATTAATATTCTGAATTCTGTGTGCGGTCACAGGTGTGTTTATATTAACAATAGCATTGAACATGGCTCAGCCAATCAGAATTCAGCTTTGGAAGTATCGGTTTTACAGTGTGAAACTGAATTTGAAATTGACGGATTGATTTTTAAGCAGATCTTTTAATCTTCACCTCCAAGGCAATTTGTATTGTGATGACTTAAAGGAGTAATTAAAAATTTTGAAATTACAGTATGACAAAAATTAATGACAGTATCTGAAGGCCCAAATCATATTGGAATCTGTTGTTTTATTATATTAATCAGATTCTGAGTCTGAGAAACTGAGTCATTAATCACAGTATAAACAATTATATATACAACGTGCTGTCTCTCTATCCCGCACCCGCTCTCTCTCTTTTCCTCCCTCTCTCTCTCTCTCTCTCTTCATGACTTTGCATTTGTGTTTGTTGGTACGTGTGTGTTTGCAGGCGTCCTATGTCTACTTAACTGCCATCAGCTAATGTTATTTTTCTCTCTCAGTGTGTGTAAGCTTTTTGTGCTTGTCTGTGTGTCTGTCATTTTCCCCTATAATGAGAGCTTGTTTTTTCAGTTCCCATGGTAACATCAAGATAATGATGCCTCTGTGCCTCGTCAAGACATCTGATAATGCAGTGGGTTGTCTGTGACATCCCAACTTACAAGGCATCGTGTCCCACGCGAGCCGTGAGTGGTGCCACCTCACCCATGGGTGTGTAAAATAGAGGAACTTCAATTTATCTGTGTCTGTTAAAAAGACTAAACAGAGACAGAAAGACAGACTGTGAGGGAGAGAAAGATACTTCTCAGTAAAGTATTTCACTATGACTATAGTAGACTTAATAGACTTGCTTGTATAAATCATGACAGATTTCAGAATCTCTCTGGTAACCGCGGACTGTTTCTCTCAGTGCATTAACATCACCTGTAGGGGAATGTTTCAGGTTTAATACAAGTTCTGTTAACACAATTCACTTCATGCTTTATGATTTTTTAACAACATTTATGGCATAATGTCAGTAGCCAAAGGAAATAGTTTTGGCTTGTTTAAAAGCAAAAATTTCACTGTCAGGCACTTACAGTAAAATACAGAAGAAATGGTAAAATACACACTCTTTGAAACGCACACTGTAAAAAAAACTTTGCTGCCTTAAATGTTTATGTTTAATCAACTTGGCTTTACAAGTCATTTCAACTTAATAGTTTAAATCCTGACCAACTATTTTTAATACGTTACAGCAACTCAAGACCAGTCAAGATTACAAAGAGTAAGCTGAAATGACTTGTGCAGCCACATTGATTAAACTGGTTAAACAGTGTACAATAACAAAACTTAAGAATTATACCTGACAGAATGTGACTAGTGTAGTCTTACACTGCGTTAACTTTAATGTCATAACTAAGTGAAGCTGTTAAATGTGCTAACTTTTTCTTGTTACAGTGTCTAGTGTAGTCTTACACTGCGTTAACTTTAATGTCATAACTAAGTGAAGCTGTTAAATGTGGTAACTTTTTCTTGTTACAGTGTCTAGTGTAGTCTTACACTGCGTTAACTTTAATGTCATAACTAAGTGAAGCTGTTAAATGTGCTAACTTTTTCTTGTTACAGTGTCTAGTGTAGTCTTACACTGCGTTAACTTTAATGTCATAACTAAGTGAAGCTGTTAAATGTGGTAACTTTTTCTTGTTACAGTGTCTAGTGTAGTCTTACACTGCGTTAACTTTAATGTCATAACTAAGTGAAGCTGTTAAATGTGCTAACTTTTTCTTGTTACAGTGTCTAGTGTAGTCTTACACTGTTAATTTAATGTCATAACTAAGTGAAGCTGTTAAATGTGGTAACTTTTTTGTTAAGTGTCTAGTGTAGTCTTACACTGCGTTAACTTTAATGTCATAAATAAGTGAAGCTGTTAAATGTGGTAACTTTTTCTTGTTACAGTGTCTAGTGTAGTCTTACACTGCGTTAACTTTAATGTCATAACTAAGTGAAGCTGTTAAATGTGCTAACTTTTTCTTGTTACAGTGTCTAGTGTAGTCTTACACTGTGTTAACTTTAATGTCATAACTAAGTGAAGCTGTTAAATGTGGTAACTTTTTCTTGTTACAGTGTCTAGTGTAGTCTTACACTGTGTTAGCTTTAATGTCATAAAAAGTATTAATGTCAGGTAAAGCTGTTAAATGAGGTAATTTTTTTCTTGATACATGCAAAAATAGAGAAACATTTTGCATGAGTAAACACCACTCGCAGGAATTTTGATGGTAATGCATAACCACGTTCTGCCGTCTAGAAGACTTCCCGCCTCAAGAAAGATCAAATAAACGCTTAAATAAATAATTAATGTAGGTGCTTTTACTTAATTCTGAGCCTTACATTTCTGTCGTAAAGCCTCACATGTGTATTGTAAGTGCATCGCTGCAACACAATTTGTGACAAGTGGAAATTGTTTTATTTGTTGTAATTCCGAGCCTGTCACAAATGTAACACAATTCACAAAGTACAGGTTAAAACAGAATGAGGTTTGCAGAAAACATGAAAAACACAGAGAATGAAAACATTGCTTTAGTGGGAAGATAGCAACAGAGAGAGAGAGAGAGAGAGAGAGAGAGAGAATTTGACCACTTGAGGAGATAAAACTAAATCTAATTCATATAAACTAGATGCACAATACACAGAAGACAACAGGCTGTGAGACATAATGAAACATAATGAGAAATAAAAGAAATTACCCGCTTGTCTTCTGCCTTTGGTTTTCAACTCCTGGCTCATTTAAATTCAGCCTAGCTAACAAACACACAGTCGATTCGTACGGTCAGACTGCTCACACTGATCTGAGAACAAACACATTCATCAACACACCTTGATATTAAACACATGCCTGGGAGACAGAAAAAGAGGGTGTTTGTTGTGAATTAACAGGCGTTCAGTGAGAAATTGTTGTTGCCAATGCAATCAGAGCTGGTGCTGTACTCACAAGAGAATCTAGTGGCGATTGACCCACACACACATGGAGAGGCAACATCAACTCCTAAGTGAATCTTTCATAGGTCTCCTCTCTGTTCTAGCTAAATAAAACTCTCTGCTGAAATATTGACACTGTGACTTTATAGGCTGTGACTTTATGTGGTTCCTCTCCTCTAAACCCTCAATAATGCTGCTTGAGATTCTCAACAGTCCTTTAAAGACTCTCCTCTGACTCGTTCATTTTTTTAAAGCACTTTTCTTGAGAAGAGTATGTATGACTGTAGGAAAAGGTTTTGTGTTGAGGCTCTGAGACTCACTAGTTGTATGAGAGTACAGCATTATAAACCAGGCTTCATCTGTGACCTTTTTGGACTTAAACCTTTTTTTGGAAGGTTTTGTAGTTATGACAATACATTGAGTTTTTGAAGAAGGTTCACCCCAAAGTAAAACCTTTTCATTGGTTTAGTGATGTCAGACGCCATTGTAACTTGTGTGTTTCATCACAATTATGACGTGCTGAGTTTGAATGAAATGAATTGAACAAAGTGTGAATTCAATTTCTCTCTGTTCTGTTCCCTGCACACAGGTGCAAGAGTTGCTTCCATGAACCCTTCAGCCCAAGTGCCTGAAGTATTGCAAAAGGACATCAAGAACTACATACAAAAATCAAACGGGAAAAACAAAAGCGAATTTAAAATTCAGTTAGCTTTATTTAATTAAAAAAGCGCTGTATTAGAAACAGTGCAGCCTACTGTTCCCATAAGCCCTCGCCCATCCACTTTCATGTACTTCATTTTTCTAAATGAATCAGTCTGGAGCCTTTCTCAGAGATGAAAGCAGCAGCAGAAGAGAGTGCAGTGTGGAACAATGAAGCTGACCGTCTGAATGGTTGTCAGATAATTGTCACTCTTTAATTCTGCATCACAGCATTCAGAAATTCACATGTGTAATACAAGATTTTTCTAGATATTTTGCAGAGCATCAGGATAAAGCAGTGCAATGTGTTGGAGTGTGTGTATGTGTTTACTTAACCAAATACTGATGACAAATTTGTACTCAAAAGTCAGCCTAAAAGTCACCAAATCCTGACCTAAGAAAAACCTCCTTTTGAGGAGGTCCTCAAAACACTATAAAAATATAGTAAATAAAGATTTTTACAATTGTAAACTTTTCTGTTAGGGTTAAAGTGTGGATTAGGGTTGGGTTATATTATTTATAAGAAGTCTATGGAATGTCCCCATTTAGATAAATAAGTAAATGCGAGTGAACGCGTGTGAGCAAGGAGCTTGTTTAGCTGAAACATTTTATCTCAGTGACATTTGAGAAGAGCTGTGTAAAAGAAGTTTGTGAATGACAGCTCATGTTGTTTTCTGTCTCTGAACATCCTGCAGGCTAAAAAACAACTTCATCCTTTACAGAGAAAATCCATAAAGTGAATCCATAAAGCCATTTTTAATATTTAACAGTACGTCTTAAATGTGCTAAGCACTGTGCTGAGCACTTTTTTTTGTGTGTCTGTGTTAGAAAAAGATCCACAGGCATAAATCCATTCAATATCATGTGTTCAACACATGTTTCTGTAATGACTTATATAATCCATGCTAGAGGTGTGTAGACACACAGCATCTGACCTCAGGACAGCAGAGGCATCAATTTAACACCTTAAGGGTTAAATTCAACAGCTGTATGCAGTACATGCATTTGTGTGCATACATGCATGAGACCCACTGATAGCTGTAATCGTTGTTTAAATATTTACATGCAGCTTGTCACATGCAGAAACTGGATAAAATGCCTGTGTGCCATTTCTTCAGAGACGGCAGATTTAATTAATTTCTTTTGTTCTGCCCAACACAATGGTTGTTAATGTCATTTTAATAGATGAAAAATAACCCTCTTAATGTTGAAATAATGTTGATTACTTCTCCTAATCTTTTGAGAATTGATTCTTTTTTAAAATTGATTGTGTTCTCTGTTTGAAACATTGCCTTTATTTAGGGGTCTTACAAACTTTAGACATGATAATGCAGTATTTTTACAGTACGTTTTACATGTTATGATATTGGACAATATTTTTGTAAAGTGAATTTCACTTTGTGATCTGACAGACAAGATAAAGTTTGAAGAGTATCTGCCTACTGGGTTTGATTCAAAGAAACATCTTAAAGAAATTTAAAGGGACAATGTAACAGTCAAGTCTCTGGGACCCAAAACATGAAGAATGTACAGTCAACCCTAACAGAACATGATGCTTAATCAAACATCTTCTTTTCTAATCAGATTGTTGGTGGTTTGTGTTTGATGATCATGCTGAGTAATTGGAAAACGGATCAATGATGCCCATCGGATCAATTCCAATTAACCGCACGACAATTTCTTCTCTTCAAGGCCACAAAGCAGCTCAGCAATTTAATCACATATCTCAAGCCCGACCTGAAGCTGACCTCTAGAAAAGACTGGTAAGCGCTTCTCTTAAAGGCAGGGTAGGTGATTTTTTCCAGAGACACTTGTTTGTTATGCTGGTTGAAAGTCTGATCCCTAAGTAAAGTGGTATAAATATATTTATACATTTACATATCTTCTGTGGAAGGTGCAGGACTATAAAATGCTTGTTGAATGGTAGAATGTTCTACTTGCCTGTCAAGCTATGTATTTGCATACCTCCACACACTGTTGGAGGAGGCATGGCTTTGGAGAGCGCTCTGAACAAATGATGGAAGTGTATCAAACTTTAATGTCAAAAGCTTGTCTGAGATGACTGGAGAAGAAGGACTGTCTCTAGTCTCTCTTTTTCTCCTCCATCCTTTTGGTCTTTCTCCACATTTTCACTTTTCAGTTTTCTTTTAAAAATGTATTGCCCTGCTTTAATGTCACATCATAAAGCCCACATTAAACAACCCTAGCAGCAGCCGGAAGCTAATGAAGAGACTCCTCTCTCTGACTGAGAAACTAAAAAGCTGTACACAGAATTAGGGGAGAATAAATGAGCTTCTCCACAGCACCAACAGCCAGAGGGGCCAAACAGAGCTGCTCTTTTAGCTCAGTGATGGGAGGAAGAAAAACACAGAGAAAACACACATGCAGGTTATAGGGTTATGAAAGCACTGGGGAAAATTGCAATACAATCCACTGACAGTTAACTTCAGTTTTAGGTGAAACAGCATAAAACTCATAAGAACTAAAATGATGAAAAGTCAAAGGACAAACTGAGGTCAGCTGTGCCAAACCTGTGCTACAATTAAACAACCTGTGCTACAATTAAACAACATGGATGGAACTTCAGTGAAACAGTTTCAGTGGTTCAGTTTTCATATATCCAGCAAAAGCCTCTCTCTCTTTTTCTGTATCTCTTCCTCAGTCTTTAACATATGCTTCCAGCCTCCTTTTATATGCATAATTCAATTTCTTTCCCCACATTATTAATAGATTTGAGTCAACTGTAAGTGCTGATCACTGTAACTTCTATAAAAACCCTCAGGTCCACTAAAAGGCATTACAACCAAATCATTATATTGATGTTGACAGATTGAACATTTGTTTTAATGGTGTAGAATCTGTTTATGTAGAATCTTTTATGACCAACATTATGACTTATATTGACATTATAAATCTGTAACTTTTTTGGGTTAAAAAAAAATCAATTATTGTAAATTACAGTCTCCTTACCTTACCCCAATTCACAACAGTACGTTTATAATAAAGATTTATTATTTAGGCTGTCGAGTCTGATTTCTCGGGAAATGTCAGTTTTGCTTAATTTCACTTCAATATACATAAAAGCATGAAAACAATGTAAAGTAACCTGCAATTTTGTTGTTTCAAACAGAGGCGACAGAGAGGCAAAAGTTGTGGAGCAGCTTTAATGATGAGCTGAGCTGGTAAGACTATACAGAAGTCAGTGGAGAAGATTCCAGACAACAGCTCCAGCTGTTCTAGAAAATTCATTTTAGAATGAAGCTCCAGTTTCTTGCTCATAAACTGTTTGTTTGTGCTTATCTCATGTAGGGCCGAGAACGTTTTCTAATTTATCTTCAGGCTGTTTGGATAACATCAGCTCAGCACTTAATGTTCCTGTGTGGTTTTCACAGTGGACCTCCTGCCATTCTGGTCACATCACACTAATTACTTACTCATCTGTGTAACAACATGCGCTTGGTATCAAAACTCAGTAAGTCAATACCAGCGTTAGATATCTTCTCAATGACCTGTTCAGAAAAATTCTGTTTTGGACTCGGTGTCTGATAAATGTGTTAATGAGAAACTTTATTTCAAGCTTGTTGAAAGGGGTCTGTGTGAGAAAATTGGCTTTATTCAGTTTATTTGTACTGTTACAATGATCTAGGCCATATACATTACTAACAATAATGTAGTACCATGATTTTTGGATATACCTTGACCATGTACCACAACAATACCATGTTTTTTGTATATTTTGTATGTTTTGGTATATTTTCACCATTATGTTACAGAAACATAATTCTTTTCTTCAATTTTACAGGTCAAAACCATTTCATAATTGCAGAAAAGTGTTAAGTTAACTTATCACTGCAGGTTGCCACCATGAAACCATTTTGTTATTACCTAAACATTTTTGAATTCTTTTTTTAACAATTTTAATATTTAACTCGTAAACGATTTTAATGTGTTAATTATCTAATCTCATGTAAATTGATACCATCACTGATTCATACAAGCAAGGTTTTTTTTAAGGGATTTGTTTGGTCAATTTTGTGATTTTTAGTTGTAGTTTAAACAGTAATACATTCAAGGTTATTAGACAGATACATTTCATTATATCTTCATCTGTCTGTAGCCTCTGATTGGACTTTTAGAACAAGAAACCTTCTACTGGGAGTTCCAGAGAGAGGTAGAGAGAGATTGACAGAGAGATTGACACAGAAAGAGAGAGAGAGCGAGAGAGAGAGAGAGAGAGAGAGAGAGAGTGTGCTTAGTATTATCATGGTTAATTACTCTGATAAGCAACAGTGTTATTGAGCAGAGGTTTCCATACAGCAACACTCTGTTCACACACATACAAAAGTGTGAAAGTGTGTGTATGTTTGGTTGTGTGTATCAGTGCAGTGTGTGTGTTTGTGTGTTTGTGTGAGATGCAGATTGCTGCAGTATAACAGTTTTAACATGGCAAGACCTGCCGCAGTGCGGTGCATGAGTGTGTGTGCTGTATGTGAATTTAAATGCCATAATTTCTTTCAAATTCAATGCAGAACAAAGTGGCATGTCATTATTATTCCCTCAGGCCATCTGTAGATAAAACGAGTACAAGTCCTGGTGAATCATTTAAATAAACCATTTCAGGAGGTGGTGCGGTTGAATATTGAAGATGATGATTATGATGATTATGATGATATGATGATGTTCTTTGAGCTTGTTTAGCCACAGAACAGACGTTTCACTGAGTGCCTTGTTGATTTGATCTCAGGTGTTCTGTAAATGAGTTTCGCCAGCTCACTATTAAGTATAAACACCCTCAGTATACACTGCGCACAACACATTTGCAACACATTTTTATGTCCTCTCTGAGCTCAAGCAGTAAGAAAAAAGCATTAGGAGGGCAATTACACATTTGCTATGTGTATATGTACATACAATTACAATTGAGGCATTATTCACCAGTCGTAATGCAAAAATATGTGATATATATCTTCTAAGATATCTGTACATATGACTATTTTTTTATAGAACTGTGTGACTGATTTATGAGATGCCATATGGTGCATTATTAATTACAGTAATTATACAGTCCTGATAATCAGCAGGGACACAAATGAGCGTCTTGCCCTGCTCATCTTCTCATGATTTTTAATCTCCCTTCTCCTCTTCATCTGTATGCTTTCTTCCTTTATGAAAATCAACCATGGTTTTAACTGCAGTAACGATGGTATTTGTAGTTAAAACACAGTGACCACAAATGTTATAAATTTTATTTGATAAAAAGTTATCTCACTGGACTAACCAAATTTTAACCATGATAAAATATTTAATAAAACTATTGAATTAAAATACTGATTCTCTTCTTGAGAAAGGGGACAGTGTCTTTTAAAACTTCAGTAAAAGGTAGAATACAAGTACGTTATTTTAAAACCTTGATTATTCAGTGCCACTCAGTGAATTCCCTGCAACTAAAAGTGGTTTAATTTGATCTACACATAATTTAGTTCAGCTTTTGTTGTATTGTAATTCAACAGTGTAAATGGGGTCTAGAGGTGATAGCTTGCAATCCACAAGATTGTGGAGTGAGATTGAAGGTAATTCAGAACGTTCATTGGTTGTTCAGTCTTCATACTGCCTTCAGCTTTGAATGCTGAGAGGTTTTTGAACACAGATGATAACTTCTGTGCTGTTAGTTCTGTGAGTTTAATATTCAGGATACTGAAATAGATCCTCATTGAGCAGAGGGTCTGAGCTAAAGGTCACCTCATGCATTAATATCCCTGAGAGAAGAAACACTCTCATCTTCTCCATATCACTTCACACAAATGCAGAAACATAGATGTATATGAAATAATTATTTAAGGTGTCTCTATGTGACAGGTTCGCAAGATAAATGCAGTTCAATCAAAGCAAATAAAATCTGAATGGGTGAGAAGAATAAAAGGTCTGTCTCTGTTTACTTCAAAGAACAAAGTCTGTATAACTTTCTTCCATCGAACTCTTTAAAAAAATATTGATGCTGATCTTTTCCAACACAATGAAAGGAAATGGTGACTGAGGCTGTCAGTTCCTAAATTGTTAATTTGCCTGACACCTCCTTGTCGCTTCACAGAGGTCATACTGGTTTGACACAACATGTGGGTGAGTAAATGATAGAATGATTAGTTTTGAATAACTTGCTCTTTAAGAGCAACCATAATCTGACATACCTGAACAGTGCAACATTATTGAGAAGAAGTGTATGGCGAGGTTTGATTTTATAAACCCATCTGGTTTTGATTAGACAGTGAAATGATTTCCGAATGGAAGCAGGTGGTTGGATGGGTTTGTGAAGTCAAGCAGAACAGAATCATCATTTCAAAGACATAAAAGTTATTACACTTTTTTAGGAATGTATTTGGAATTACAAGAACCTTAATGTAGATATCTGCTCTGTTAATGTACATCCAGAAAAGGTCCATTTTGATGATGTTATGTTGTCTTAAAGCAGTTTTATGACAGGTTTCACCTTCCAGTAGATGATACACAAGCAAATGTACAGTATAAATTTTTCATCATTCCCCTTCATGTTATTTGCTTGCATATGTTCTACAGCAACACAGTGTGTGAGACTGAACGGTTATTTTTTTGACCTTTACATGTTCTCTAGAATCTTAACATCCTTCACTCTGTCCATTTCTCTCTGCCTCTCTTTCATTTCATTTCTCTGGTGAACGGTCCCGTGGCATTTGGAGATTCCTGCTGGGCTGAAGAAGATGGAAAATGTTCAGAAAAGAAAGTAAGTGTCTTTTCATTTTTTTTTTTTGTTTTGTGGTGAAAGGGTCTGCATTTTGCGGCCTGTGCTCTTTACAGTGATCAATAATCCATGGACTCAATGGAGAGTTGCTCTGTGAAGGTCTGTGTGTGTGTGGTCTTACATACATTGTGGGGACCAGTCAGCAGTCCCCATGAGGGAAACTGATTTTTAAACATGCAACGGTTTCTGTGAAGGTTAGGTTTACGGGTAGGGTGAGGGTTAGGGTTAGGGGAAAGACTTTTTAGTTTATACAGTATAAAAGTCATTATGTCTATGAAAAGTCCCCACAAAGCATAGAAGCATAGAAAGCATAGAAACGTGTGTGTGTGTGTTCAGTGAGAAAGATAAAGACAGAATTTTGCCTTGCAGATGGAAGTGGGGAGCCACAGGAGGTCATTGATGAAATGAACACAAATGTTACACAATGTGTACTTACAGTTCACTTAAATACATTTAAACAGAAAATAGGCATAATGCATGAAAAGTCTAAGTGTACATTTTGCTTTCTTTCTTTTCTGCTACATCTATATCATCTCTCTTCCATCTAGCTAATACACAAAAACCTGTCCACTTTTTTTACCTCTCTGTTTCTCTCTCTCTCTCTCTCTCTCTCTCTCTCTCTCTCTCTCTCTCTCTCTCCATCTATCTCTCTCTGTTCCTGATCAGGATGTTTTAAGATTGACCTTTCTGCTGCCACCATCCACAGCACAATCCGTAATAGACATGAATCAGTAATTAAAGCACTGACACACACACACAATTATTAAATGCTGATCTACCTTTTAAGGGCTACATCACTTACTGTCGCACACACACACACACACACACACACACACAGTGGGAGGTGCATGACTCAACAGCACCTCAGACAGCGGTGACATCAGACGTCTGTGATCGTGTTGCTTTACTTGGCGGGAAGGTGATTTTCAACCCTCAATTATTATACACAATATTGGAGAGCTAATTACACTCTTTATCCCTCCATTTTAAGCTGCAGAGACCAATATACAAGAGAGAATAAAACAAATAAACTGAGCTGTATCATGACATGAGGAGGCAAAGATCTCACTAGTTTCCATTTTATGCTTACATAGTTTGTCCTGTTTGATCCATTAATGTGGATTTGCAGGCCCTTCATAAAAATTGCAGGTGGGCATTGCAATGTTGACAAGGTGGTTGACAAGGCTTTTTATATAGATAACAACTTTGTCTTATGTTTTGTCATATGTTTTACCTAAAATTGCTTTGAAGAATAAAAATAGAAACAGAGACATTTGTTAAAATATGTTAAGATGATGGAGCTGTAAAGTGATAGTAGATTGTAGCTAAATGAATCTGTATTTGAATACATTTGATGAGAAGTGTCTGAGTTCATATTACAATCTTGAATAATTAACGTTTGATTGCAGACTTTGCAAATCTCAGCTTGTCATACTGTTGAGATCTCTTCTGATCTATTCTCTAATGGAGACATTTGTGCGATTTCTGAGTCATTTTCTCAGGAGAAATAACTGAGACACAGGAGACTTAAGTAAACATTTCTATTTGCTCTCCATTGACTCTTATGCTGTCTAGGAGAAATAATTAAGATATTAAAGAGATCTTACCTGTGATTTTTGTTTCCTATGCATCTTTATCTGAAGAAAACTTGTGGGTATCACTAGATGCTTAAAAAAATAATATCGTAGGAACACAACAGTGCGTCTGTATATGAGCTGTATATGTGTGAGAAACTGTGTGTGTATTGCCATGTGTGTGAATTCCAGAGAGTTTAATAAGACTGTCTAACTATTTTCAGGAGGGCTTGCTGAAGCAGGTCTGCAGGCGAGAGGTTAATGAAGGACAGGAAGACTTGTCTAAATTATTCACACATCCTCAGTCCTCCTCTTCATCAATCTATGAGTGACCTCTGACCATCTACCCTTCCACAGGTAAAAATACCTCCAACGTCATTATGGTGGTCAGGTCCACGCTAACAATTTTAGGTTGTAAGAACGTTTACCCAACGTTTACATTAATACAAAAACAATTTTTAAAAAATGTTATAACGTTCTAACGTCCAGTTTTTTAGATGTTGCATTAACATTATTCAAACATTTTTTAAACGTTCTGGAAAACATTTTACTAACAACTTAAGAAGAGTGTTTTTGATATGTTATATAACGTTAAAAAACATTCTACTAATGTTACTGAAAGAACAGTTTTGATTACTTTGAGAGAACCTGAGAGAGAGATATTCAACATATATTCAGTGTATATACATGCACGTTGTATAGCAGTCCTATTATAAGTGCTGGTATCGGGTATGCAGTTTTGAGTGTGTTGTTCTGCTTTGGGCCATTTATACTTTTTCAATGCAAACTGAGATTTGAGAGGAGAATGAATCCCTTTGATGAGTGTGATTTCAGTGGGGATGTTCATTGAATGTGTTGAATATTCACTTCAATACAAATGATACAGACTGTTATATTTTGCTGCAGCCTGAGGCAGGTGCTGCTGGTAGATGAGTGAAGGACCATGAGTACGACTATATGAATAGACAGCAGAGAGTCTTTGTGAAATCTGAGTTCAGATTTATCCTCTGTGTACGTGTAAGTGCTATGTGAGTCTGACCCATGGGACTCCTCATGGTGACATGTACAGAGTGTACTTCAATTTCGAAAGCAAATGAAATGCATTCTGGTTTTATAGCATTTTATTTTAAGCAATACAGCTCTGTTTGTAAAGACTGTTCCCCATAAACAAAATATGTACAATCTGGTTGTCATTCAGCTGACATGTTTTAATAGATGGTCTTTCTGGACCAGCAAAGAAATACTGAACGTTACAGTTTCCCATCGAACCCACAAACCTTTGCACTGCTAACACAATGCTCTACCAACTGAACTACAGGAACAGCTCTAGTACTGTTAACATTTGTGTTAGAAGACAGAGAGAGAGAGTTAGAAGTGACTTGTGTTGAATGACAACAGTTGACTTCTCAGCAGCTGAGAACACCTCTGGTCTCACTGTGGAGAGAGTGAAGGCCACACATCCGTGTGCTAGTTTGAGACGTTTCTTCACACAGTCTGCAGTTTATAAGGCCTCTGCTGTGCATTTGTTTTGGAGATATTGCTTGTAAACCAGTGGGAATCTCTTAGGCGGCAGTGGAAACATTAATACTCCAGAAAGGATCTTTAAAGGTCAACATTTTTCCAATTCAAAGGTGGAAGTTTTTTGACTTTCTGACATGCCATCAGCAGTGTTTTAGACTCTGGGTGTGAAATATAAATGGCTTATACTTAAAAATAAACTTTAGATAAAATTTAATGTAATAAAAACATACTATGTAAAACCAGGTGATCGTTAGACGCTATCCAATCTTATGTTAGACGCTGAAGTTGTTTGCTTAGCATTTATGTATTTTGCACAGTGCTGTTAATTTATTATAATGTTAATTTATTTTGTCACTGCATATATTTTTCCGTGTATCACATACAAGCAAAATCATGTTTACTAATTTGGGCATGATCTCTCTTAATATGTGTAAACCAGAGTAAAATCATTTTAAAATCTTAACAAAGTTCATTTATTCAGTGATCCTATAGAATATTTTGTGCTTCCCCACTATATCAGACATACCTCCTCATTTCAATATACCACTATTATCTCAAACTGCTAAACTGCTTTTCTTCTCTGTCACTCTCTGCGGCTCATCAGATTGATCAGGATCTTTCTAGGATCTGTATCAGAAGTTTACTGCTGTGATGAGGGTGTCTAGTCTTGCTCTGAAATTGATTAGCCTCTGTACTCTGTGTAGAGACGACACACATTACAGGGAAATGGGGGATGCAGGATGGATGGAACATGGATTAGAATGGATCAATACTAACACAGACAAATGTTCTTAAGAGTAAAACATGAACTTTAGCCATGCTGCATCAGTACAGTCTTAGAACCAGGTATGAAGGTTGCGGTTTGTGAAATAAGTGGCGTATTTGTCAATATATGGTAACCCATAATTGAAATGTGACCTCTGCATTTAGCCCATCCAGTGTGGAGTGAACACACTGCAAATCATGAACACACACACCCGGAGCAGCGGGCAGCCATCACTGCAGTGCCCGGGTAGCAACTGGGGTAAAGGTGCCTTGCTCAAGGGCACCTTTCCTGCCAGCTGTGAGAATCGAACCTGCGACTTTTGGTTTACAGACTCTCTGTCCATTAGGCCACGACTGCCTCACAGCAAAATAATATAGAACAACAACAGTACAGACTCTTTAGAGGAAATGACCATGTAGCTTCAGCAGAGATTTCAGTGTGTTTTATACCTATAGTGATGGGTTCAAGGTCACAATAATTTAAGAGCAAGCGAGAAGTGTGAAGCAGCACCTAAAGTGATCATTAAGTAAAGAAAAAGAGAAGAAACACATTCTTTGTCCTCCCAAAGGGAGAGATCAGAGGTGAAATAGGAAGAAACGCTGTCACACAGTGAGTTTTAAACTGTTTGTTTATTCCTCAGTAAACAGATCTGATTTAAGCTTAATGCAGTCAGACTGTGCAGTTTCTGACAAGACTTAATAGACTAATAAGCAAGACAAATTTGCATATACTAAAGTGAGGAGCTATTTTTTAAGGTATGAAATATTTTTTCAATAAAGGTTCATGGTATGAAATGACATCAGTGTGACTTGTTTTTATCATTTCATAGCATTCAGTGGGGAAGATAATCTGTTTTTTGTTATTGTGGAGGGTGACAGTCTTAGTCCTCATTCGCTGGTTTTTTTTAGATGTATTTTTAGGTGTATTAACATTGCTTGGTTATATGAGCATTATTGAAACTTTTTTCTACATTCTGTAATGTTTTTAAAATGTTCCACGTTTTTGATATATGATATATTATGTTAAAATATATTTAACTAATGTTTCTGCAAGAACAGTTTTGAGAACTTTAGGAGAATGTTAGCCAATGTTCTGAAAATGTTCCTTGTTAGCTAGTTTGGAACAACAGAATTATGACAGATGTTTTATTTTTGGGTAAACTATTTCTTTAAAATGCATTTATTCTGTTTCTATCCTCCATACAGATAAACCTGCTGCCATTCTTGGCTTGACTGTGTGAATGTTTGCTTGGTCTGACATGTCGACAAACAGATGGAGAGTGAGAGAGAGACAGCTGAGCTCAGAGCCTAACATGTAGGCTTCCTCTAACATGTGTGTGGGAGTCAGTTACCTGATGACTGCATCATAAGGTCTCCTGTATGCAGCTGGAGTCTAGATGAGTATCCTGAATGAATCACACGCTGATTCACTGATGTTAGCTGTTCAGAAATAGCAAATTTGGATTTCAAACATGACAAATAGTCAGAAAATGTACTGCAAAACCCATTATAAAACAGAAAATACGAAAGATTCAGAATTTAAAGCTGCAACACGTAACGTTCACCTCTCTATCGCCATCTCTGTTTGAAACGTAACATTGCCGGTTTTTTTACATACTTTTATTTATGTGTGTTGAAGTCAAATGAAGCTAATGATCAGCTGACATTTCCCAGGAAATCGGACCCAAGAGCTCAAATTATAAATCATTTTTATAAACTTACCATTAAGAATTAGTGGAAGATAAGAGGACTTGAACACTCATGTTCTGTCATGTACTTGCTCAAAAACTCAATAACAATTTTTGTTAGTTTTTTAATCGAAAGAAGTTACAGATTGCAGCTTTAAAGATTCTCAGTCATTTCTTAGAATTAACAACACCATTCAGGCTGAATGTGGAAAGTGCAGACGGTCCGTAATCACTGCCCCCTGTTTTTCCCTTTTTGTTCCCGAGCTTTAAATAACAGCTCTTTACAAAAAAGGTCCATGCATGGCAGAAGAGAGACGGGTTGGGGGTTGTGTTGCCTGGACAACGCCATTTTAGAGTGATTACACACCTGCTGATCGTCAGTTAGACGCTGATATGGTCGGAGGAAGGATAAAATATGGAGAATGTATTCTTTGTTGTCTGAAAAATATTACTTATTACCGGCCAACTGTCCACAGTAAATTCATATGTGCTCGGGAAATCTGTTTCTAGGCAAAGGATCAAACTACACACTTAAAATCTTAAAAATAATTGTCACCTCATAAATGGATACAGTGGTTTCTTGGTTTATAATTTATCATTTTTAGCTCCTCCTTCCAGCGGAAGCCTATAAATATAACACAAATTAAGTAGATCTGAACTAAATAAAGTAAAAAAACATCAAAAATATGTGTGAAAATATTTATCTGTAAAATGCATTAGTCTGCCGATGTTCTCTTTACTGGGTGATGTGGTTAATGCTGAGCGCTCTCTGAAGACATTCTCATAAATGTTTGATGCTCTGCCTGGACTAAAGTTTTCAGGATCTGTTTTTGGGAGTTTTCCTTAGAAACAAACTTATGAAATATTCTGTAATAAATAAATAAAACTGTAACTGTAAACATTGCTTATCCTAATAAGCTGCTTTCTAATTATACACAACCTCTGATCGAAACTGAAATAAAAGGATTAAGCTTTTTCAGCACATGCAATAAAGTGCAATCTTTATAGTGTTTCTTTTTAAATATTCAGAGATTTGAGGCTTTAGGTTGGAACAAACTTTCAGACTGTAGAATAACACAAGTGTAAAGATTTTGGGAGAAGAATTTCTCTGTCCTTTATCAACTAATCCAAAGCGGTATTTATATTTTAACAGTGTCCTGAAATCAAGGACTGGCATCTGAATAGAATATCCGATGCATGAGATGAATTTATTAAACATTGTTTTGATAGAAAGAGGTTTGTTGGGACACTGGAAGGCATTTGACAGTGGTAGTTCTTCAGAAGGGTTCAGAGACTCCTCTGCCAGACTTGACTGACACACATTGAAATGCATTGAAAAGTGTTTCAAATGTAGTAGCAACTTACCAGTGTGCTCGTGAGATTATTAAAAATAAAAACACAAAAACCTAGACAGAAACTGAGGATTTGATAGACATGTACAGCAATTATGTGCAGTTCAGTTTGTGTGTTTACATGTACTGGGCATTTCTCAAAATCATCGTAAGCCTACGTAGTCAGCCAATCAGATTAGAGCTTGCCAAGTTGAGAAAGCGCTTTCCAGTTTTGTGTAAAATATACATCAGACGGACTGTGGGCGGTCAGCGGGCCAGCAGTCTGAAGATAAATTAACACTGAGGTTGCAAAAAAGGAAGTGTTTTGGGAAAGAGATGTGTACTTTTGGGGGTAAAATAAAATCCAGTTTTATCTCATTTTTGCGTTTTTCTTGAGTTGAGTAAGAGATGTGTTTATTTAAGACAGATTTGAGCTTTAGCTAGATTTTGAAAACTAACAGTCTAAAGGTCTTTTCAGGCTCCTGTTTCTCATGCTTTAAAACACTCACAAATATCTGACTCACATTTAAAGATTGCCTGAGGTGTGTATGAGAGCAAACTGTTTCTCTGCCAATAAGAGATCTATATTTTTGCACATATTCCATTATTTTTCTGATGGTAGTTTATAGTATTAAAACTACATGGCTCTCTCAGCAATCACATCTTTTAAGAATATAGTCCTTGTTTGCTCAGATATATATTACCCAAACACCTGCCTTACCTCTGTCTTCAGTGAGAAACACACTACAGTCAGAACTGATGATCTTTTTAATGGTTCTGACCCACCCTTCAAATGTCTTCCAAGCCCATTATACGCTTTACCAGTTCACCAAACAGCACATCAACAAAACCTTTCTCTCACCCCTGAAAAAAACATTTTTCCTTGAAGGATTTCTGTTCCGTCGTCCTTCTGTCCTCTATCGTAGCATCACTAGCACTCTCTTGTGAGTTCATCTGTTTGTTCTGTGTCTTGGGAGAGATTCTTTCTGTCTTGGAGAGCCGGGAGTTGAGCAGGGTCTGGTGCAGAGGTGATAACTCTAAAAGGATTAACTTCAGAGAGATAGAGAAGAAAGAGAGGAAGCAAGAGAGAGTGGGAGAGTCAGAGGAGAGTTGAAAGAAATGGCCTTAGAGAATAAAACTCTAGGTCTAGTCAGTTAGAGTAAGTCAAGCACACACACACAGGTTTGTTTTACTATATTATTAAGGGCATGTCAGAGTCTTCCATTATTTTAATATTAGGTTAACAGGTTTGTTTTTCTGTATTATTATGTACATCTCAGTAGCCCTCCATTGTTTTTATACCAGGTTAACATTTTTTATTGTATTAGTAAGGTCATCATGTAGACCTCCATTGTTTTTATACCAGGTTAACATTTTTTATCGTATTAGTAAGGTCATCACATAGACCTCCATTGTTTTTATACCAGGTTAACATTTTTTTTACTGTATTAGTAAGGACATCTCGTAGACTTCCATTGGTTTTACACCAGGTTAACAGGTTTGTTTTACAATATTAGCATGGACATCTCATAGACTTATGATATAGTTCTTATACCAGGTTAATAATTATCCCCTATGCCTAAATCTGACATTCATACAAACCTTTGACATCATATGATTTATGAGCATTTCATTATTTTATAGTAAGGACCACCTTAAATGTCCAATGTCCTGTGAGTTTTTGACATATTTCGCTTTGTCTGTGAGGATTTTTAAAAACTTGTCTCATATATAGCCAAACATAGACACACATGCTTCACCAAATAGATTTCCTATTAGGGGAGGCTTTCCACACATACTCACAGTAATTTAAAGTTAATAACATCTTTATGTGTGCCAAAGCTCATGCCTGACATGGAAAAGCCCCTCTTAATTGCAGTCTGGTTTTATTTAGTGTATCTTTTCACTGGCTTATCCGACTGCTAAGATTTCAGATTCAGCATCTGAAGGTTTTGTGAGATCAATAGTGTAAAAAAAAAAGGACCACTTGTATCTTAATAATGGTTTATTATTCAATAAAAAAGTCACAAGCTTTCCTTCTGAGGTGTAAAAAGATCTGTCATGTAGAGACTTGAGCCCTTTGGCCCATTTGGATAGATTAGCACTGTAATTAAGGCGATTTGGAACAGAAAATTAAACCTTGTTTGTTCCATCCAAGGTGCTATATCTGAGTGCCAATATACTAAAATAAGAGTGTGGCTTTTCCAATGTGACTGTAGCGTTTTTTGGTGCATTACTTTCGCAAGGCAATGTGCAGCTCTGTCAAAGGTCTATTTTTGTCTTTTTGTAGGTAAATTATGGAGTTACATGATGTTGACTGAAGTCTGAAAGCCGGCAGGCCAATGTGAATGTTCTCCTTGCAGAAACATGTGCATTTTAATGTTCTTATGATTTTGTTTTGGTTGCCTTGACGTCATCACTTCCCTAATTTTAGAGCGTGGTTGGTATGTTGTTGCCTGGTAACAAAGTCGTACACTCAAGCTTCCTGTCGCATGAAACTTGAGGCGTTGGGAAGAAAATAAGGAGGTAAAACTCAATACAGAGACACACGGTTTCACAAAGGCAGAGAAGGAAAGCACTTTACATATGACAATCTCCATTAACAAATGATGCACTTGGTGCTGGTTTTCATTTAAATGTGTTTTCATCTTGATTTAAGTCATTAGAATTTTCCGTTCCTTGTCATCTCTCTCTCAGTCTTTCTCTCTCAAGCTGTTATTTAATTACTGTCTTCAAGCATGTAAGAGCCCATAAATGCTGAATACAAACAGTGGCCTGTGTAATTAAATGGCTGATTAGTTGTTTCTAAGGGAAACCATGAGGCAGGGGCTCAATGTAACTGCAACTGTAAGTTATTAAATTGAACACCGCAGACAGAAAATCTGTATCAATCAGTATTTTTTTCATTTTCCACATCCTTTAAAAGAAAAGAGAATATCTTAAATTTAAACTTTGTTATCCTACCCCACTGGTAATGTTTCAACAGGTTTTAAAGGGATAGTTCACCCAAAAATGAAACCTTTTACTTCATGTACTCACAGTCATGTTATATAAATTTTCTTCCGATGAACGCAAAAGAAGATATTTTGACGTATGATGGTAACCAAACAACAGTGGCACCCGTGACTTCCATTGTATGGACACAAAACCACTGAGACGTTTCTTAAAATATACAGGTTTAAAATGACTAAATGTTGTTGTTTATGTCAAAAATTTGAATAGAGTAATAAAAATAAACAATTCTTTCTATGTAAGAAAACCATATTCTTGTTGTAATGATGTTAAGATATTTTTACTGTAAAACAAGGGGACAAATCTGATTCAGAAAATGAGTTTATGCAAAGAAATCACACATTCAAGAAACACACGTTTCATCCTCACACTCACACAGACTCAAACACAGTCCTACACTGACTGATTAGTGTAAAGCTCACATGCACACACAATACATTTCACATTCAGCGGCTTTGCGAGTCTTTGTTGAAATTTATGAGCCGAGAAGGAGAAAAGGACAGAATGGAACAGAAGGAGAAATAAGTGAGATGCATGGCTACACAGTCACGAGGTTTCAGCATCTCTGCCAGGCAGGCAGGCAGCAGCCGATTGCCCGTTTCGTCTGCTGTGCAGCAGGATAATTACAGTCATCATGCCTCCGTCTCTCAGTGCAGAGAATGCTGAGAAAAATAACAATTATATAACAGCCTTACAGGGTCACCGGACTGCAACCCTGAGAGACGATTGCTAAAAAAAAAGTAACAGAGGAAACCATCCAGATTCATGATAATCAGTCCAGGGTCAATGTCTTGTGTTGTGAAAGCCCCCCCCGCATTTGATATGTGGGAGGTAAATCTAGGGAATGATAAGATGAGGTCTTATGATTCCTGTTTTGATCATTTGCCATGATTCTGTCATTAGAATACCAGACCAGATAGAAATTTTTGTTCATCCAAAAAACATAAATTACCATAATACTCAGCTAACAAGGAATGTTCTCAGAATACTGGCTAATGTTTTTTAAAAGTTTTCTCAAAGTTATCAGAAATGTTCCTGCAGTAATGTTATATGTCATATATAAAAAATGTACTTAAAAAAGTTGTTAGAGGGATGTCTTAAAAACAGTACAGAATTAAAAAATGTTTGAAAAACATTCTTATAACCAAGCAATAATGTTAATACAATGTCTAAAAAAATGGAAGTTTTGAACATTTCTAGAACTTTATAAAAAAACATTTTTAACATTTTTTTTTTAATTTTTAATGTTTTTGTTACTTAATGGAAACATTAGGGAAACGTTCAAACAACCTAAATTTGTTAGCAGGGTATACTCACCCTTATGTCTATCCAAACCTGGATGGCTTATTCTCTTAATTTAATAAACACTAATGAAAGAATATTATGGCTACTGTTTTCCATATAATGAAAATAAATGGGGACCTGGGCTGTCAGGCTCAAAAAAGAATTAGGTATCAAAAGTCATGCAAATGATTATATTCTCAGTTTTCTAAAGTTATATGAGAGCTTTGTGTGAGAAACAGACCATAACTGAGGTAATTTTCACTTTAAATGTTCCCCTCCAATAAGCTGGTTACTGCGGAAACCAGATCATTACATTTACATTACACTGAGTCAGTGAGTTGACTCTGATTCGTGAATGAATTCAGATCAGTTTTGTGATTCAGTTCAATCAATTCATTGCAAAGTTCTGATTTAAATAACTTCTCAATTCACTAATCAGACATTTCTGCTTCTCAGGAATGCACTCAGGTATCAAGACTTTGCTTAATTATTTTTATTTCAGTGAGTTTCTCACACAAAGCTACTTATGATTAATCAAGGAGTGCACTGAAAGATGTTCTTTGAAGGAAACCTTTGGTTTTTGTCTAATGGACCTTGTTTTTCTGCTTCCGTAACTTCTGCTTGGAAGCCCTCAGTGATGGGCTCTATCAGAGATTACATGTGTAAAAGCTTTCCTGCTGCTAAAAAAAGGCAAGTGATTTCCAGTCAACCGAGTTCTTGATTGCAAGGCGATTTGCGTCACTCTTTTGCACTTTCATCGTGGTCTAGAATTCAAAACAAGATATGAAAGAAAAGCATTATTCTAGAGTATTTTAGACAGAATGTTCAAGTGAGGTAGACCTCCATGTTTCAGTCAGGAGCATTAAATATAACTGTAATATAGACTTTTAAGATAAGCGTTTGTTTATATTTCTCTTGTACAGTCTATTGCAGTCATTACCAACAAACAACAAATGTTTTGAGAGCAGTGTTCCCCCCACTGTTTTATGTTATGATATTTGCTATGCAATCTTGCACAAACAGTGATTTCAGAATGATAAAAGTTTCAGTGCACCACTGTTTTTAATGTATTATTAATGCATTTCAATGTGAAAGTACTGTGACTTGATCAAATTTTTAATAATATTCAAATTGTTGGCATTTAATGTAATTGTTGTTTGCTCTAGTAAACACCATTCACGTGTACTTTTGTAACAAGCTCCATATCAGTGATTTAAATAACTTAATAGGTCTGTCTGCACTCTCTTGTAGCCAGCACATCTGGTCTGTGATCAGGTGGAAATGATGGAGAGCTCCTGGAGTGATCTGTTCATTTTCAATAGTCCATCTCTCATTTTTTTCACTGTCTGGTCTGAAGGGTTCTATATTAAGCCTGTGTGTCTATACTGAGAGCGAAGAGGAACAACACGTCCTCCAGATGTGCTTCTGTGGTCTTCTTTACCTACACAAAATAAAATAAGGATGTTATACAATGGCACAGAAGAATTATTTTTGGCTATATGGTTCCATAAAGAACCTTTAACAACCACAGAATCTTTCTGTTTAACAAATGGTTCTCTGTAGTGGTAAAAGGTTCTTTAAACTATGAAAAGGTAAAAAAAGAAATGGTTCTTTACAGAAGCCTTGACCAGATGGTTCTTTGGAAAACAAAAAAATGTTGTTCTATGGCATCGCTGTGAAGAACTGTTAAAGAAATTTTAATTTTAAGCGTGTAAAGGTGAAAAAGACAGAACCACTGACTGCTCATTCACGTAATCAGAAAAAAGTCTTGAAGGTGTTTTTGTGGAAGATCTTTAGTGCCATCCTGGTTGTTAAATGACCACAGGGTTTGTGAGCAGCTAATCTTTAGGATTTATGGCTGTTGTATCTTTGTCTAATAGTGTTTGCGGTTACTGTTCTTCTGTTTACTTGGTAGAACATGTTTTGCTATTGAACAACTGTTTTGGTCCTTCAGTTCTGACAAATGATGGGAGATTCTTGTAAGAGCAATTTATAAATCACTTAAACTGGGTTTGAACCTGCCACTATAAGGCTGTTTTCCAGCGTTAGCCACCTGTTCTGTTTTACAGTACTCAGTTTCGTTGCTGTGATGTTATGTCATGGGCCCTAAGACTGTCTGACAGAATGACTGACTGCTGTCAGATATGATTACACTGAAAAGAACCTGCAGGGGAATCATTCAAAATCACACTCACATAAATGCACACACAAGCTGGGATTGTGGCGATAGCTGATAACTGATCAGTATATTATATTCCTGTAGTCATGTATGCACTTATGGTGTGGTTATATGGTTATGTCCTGTGGTTTTATAGGACTGTTTATGTCAGGTGTCAGGTTTGCCCTAAGTGTAATGTTTAATTAAAATGTCTGAGATATTAATGATACCACAGAAAGCATATCTCTCTCCAAACACCCACATGCAGTTTTTCATGCCAGTGAACATTTCTTAGGCATATATACACACACATATCTATACACACACACCCTATGTACCTGTTTGTTTTTAATCTGCTGTTTTATTCTCTCTGCCTCTCACGCATACACATGTCAAACCTGTGCATTTTGTATTAACTGTGATGTTTTCTCACCATCTCATCAACATAAAGTCACACTTTGATTGTGTAGGAGGTCCTTTGAGGTAACTAGGAAAAAGTTTTTTTAATTTGGAGTCTCCACAGACCAGATTAGACAAGAAATCTCCTGACAGAACTGTGCTTCTGTCATTCTGAATCAAAAGCTGACTAAAGTAGCATTACAGTTTTACATTTGTAAAACCAGCATGAGATAGGCCTCATATGATCGTATTGTTTCATTCAGGAGATGTAATCTCTCTCGCTTTTTTGCACTTTACCTTTCTCCACAATTTTGTCACCTTGAGTGAGGCTGATGGGAAGACGTGTGTGGGCGTTGCGCATCAGGAATCGAATATCTATCCATAGGAAAAATTGCCTCTAATCGTTTCATTAAATGCGTTCATGGTGAAAGGCAGTAATTGGTTGGGGGTGATGAGTAAGCCGTGCCTGAAATGGGCTCAGAGAGACAGCGAGGCTTCTGCAAATCATGAGGGAGGACAGCAGGATGTTTCTCCTGCTGTAAGAGGGCATAGCCTGTGTTTAGTCAAAAGATGTTGAGAAGACATGAGAAAGACTTGTTTAAAAAAATCTTCTGTTAATACTTTTAAGCAACATTTTCTTGTTTTAAGCAAAAATCTGACCAAATTGTATGACATTTCTGCTTAAAACAACAATTCTTACACAATTCTGCTTCTTAAGTAACCTTGTTTTAAGGTAAATCTATCTTGTAAATCTTGTCTTGTTCATTTTACTGTAATTAAGAAATCATTTGCAGTTTTCTGAATGGCCCTGTCTTGGTAATAACTCTGTATCAGAGTAAATATCAGCATTGCACCTTCAAACTAATTCTTAAAAAAAAAAATTGGTTCTTCTTTAATCAAATTTTCCTGGTGATGTTCTTCCATGTATTCACAGACTGAACATCATCTGCACCCCAAAAGCTGAAGTCAGAAGTTCTGTCACAGTAAATCACAGGCTAAATTATTTAACACTGTGTTCTGCCTACAGCCCAGAAAAGCAGGGTCTGCCCTCTGAAATTTACCTTTGATATTATTCATAACATTTATTCATAACTTGGATTAAATGTGCATGTTTAATTGGAAGCTTAGATATTTCTTTTTGCTGTCAAATGTTTTTTATGATGAATTAACTTGCGGCTGTCTACAGGATAAATTGAAAGTTTAAAATGTGGAGTATATCGCCCCCTTGAGGGCAAGAAAAAAGTTAAATTTCAGATTTATTTTATTTCTGGTCCAGAATCTCAGAGAAGCTGTGCGTGGCTGTCCACCTGTGATGCTGTTTCAGTGGCTCCGGGTTTGAACTTTCTCCCTCGTCCCGTCCTGGTTCTTTGACGTCTGTTTTAGGCATATTTTGTATCAGGTTGGTAATCTGGTCCGAGCTCTTTATGAATTTAATGTAATTCAGATGACACATTTCGAAAGATTGCCAAAGAAACACAAGCATTGCCAAATGTTTCACAACAGTAGAAAGTATGAGACATGCAACATTAAGCAATATTTTATGTTAACAATGCTGTGATCTCAGTAACCTGTCATTTAGAGATTATATACTGTCACCATGGAACAGTTTGTCTTGGTTTACATGAATCATTGGATCCATCTGGAGGAAAATCTCTTCTTCAAAAGTTTGCATGACTGTTCTCACTGCACAGCAGTTTTTTTTTTATTCAAAACCTCAGATTATTAAATGACTGACAATGCATCACCACATGACTGCTGAACAAGACTTCATCAGATGTGCCTTGTGTGACTGAGGGCATATAAGGACCCTGAGAATAAATATTGTGTCGGTGGTCTTACTCTGAAGTATTTCAACCCGTTGGCTGTTGGATCGTCAGTCTTTGGCTTTTGTGAGCCTAATTTGTTGTCATTGCTGCAGCGGATGTCTCGTCTTCCCGTGAATTAACAAAAGCTTCGGGAGGGCATCCCTGCATCGCCCGGATGTCTCCCGGGAAACGACACGGGTAAACAAGATCTCCGCGCAACCGGGCGGCAGCAGCAGCAGCCGGTGCGCTTGTGTCGTGATTGCCGTGAATGTGCGCCTCAGATCAAGCCAAGGTGGTTTACTAAAGCATTAAGTGGGAATGTTCGCAGCTAAAGAAGGAAAAATGAATTTGATCGTGGCTTGAATTAAACGCGTGTTTGCATTTGATCGACAAGCTCAAAGATCTTCCGTAAATGATGGATAGAAAAGGGAACGTGCGGCGCGCCACCTCCGCTGGATACCGTTTACCGGACCGACCCAACGGCCCTCTCGCTTCCCAGTCATCCGTCTCAGTGTTCAGACATTCAGCGACCAGGACACGAAACACCGGAGAGACACCGGCAAAAGACGATGACACCAGAGATCCGGTAAAGCAGGACCAGATCTGGAGAGAGTTCGTGCGCGCCGAGCGAACCGGTGTAAAGGAATGGTAAGAAACATCTTTATATTCAGTTTCCTAAAACTGTACAGGAATTGCGGCTTCTCAGCCACTTTCTCTGGAGTTGCGTTACAAATCTTGTCTTTCACCTCTGAAATGTCATTGTGTCATTGTTCGACCCGATATTTGATACGGATTGTAGTTGACCAGGCGCCCCCTGGACGGTGTGCATTACTCGGCTCCTGTTCTTTACTCAATACATTATGAGGCCGTGGTTACTGTACACAAACCAATGCAATAAAGCAAACGATCACAATTTTGTTGCTAAATAATTCAATGCATCGCACTGTCTAGAGATAGTAGCATATTATGTTGTAAAATGCTGAATGGCTGTTTTCTTATCACAGGGAGAAGAACTGGAGTTTTCTGAAGAACTTTGACCAGCTGGTAAAGTTATCAGTGTTGACTCTTACCAGTGATGGCAATAACCAAAAATTGCCATTATATTACTGATGATCAAATAGTAGGATACAAAGTAGGATACATTGTCTTGCTCCTAAAAGAACATGCAAGGGCAAAACATAAATTGGACTAGAATTGAAGCTCAAGTTTGAAATGGCCGCATTATAATTGTATTCTTTCATTTTAAATTTCACATTCACTAACTAATACTGCATTACAGTGTAACAATAAATGTCAATTGAAGTGATACATTATAGCAGAAGCAGTTATGACTCTGTGGCCTGTACCTATTTACTCAATAATATGTATGTTTTTATATATTATTATTTGTAATTATTTAATAAAGCTATCATTTAACTTTAATTTAGGTAAATCATTTGTTGTAAGTGTCCATAATGGAGTACACAAAGCTGAATTATTAGGCCTATATGTTGGTCATGCTGATTTGTGGCTAATTTGTGTAACTGTCGCACACACAGGGTTGCCCACGAACAGAAAGTCCTCTTCCCACCTCCGTGTCTTTGTATTCAGATAGAGTCCCAAACACCAGTAACCAAATGTTGGGCAGTGGCTTGTGCACTGAGCTGGGCAAGGAGCTGATTCGCCTGGACAATCTGCTAATCCTGACAGCAAACCACCGCAAGACCAAAAGGAATTCAGAGATGCTACCCTGCTGAGGTTTACAGTGTAAAAGATCTGTTAGGAAACACACCCTACACTCTTGAAAAAGGTGCTTTACGCCATAGAAGAACCCTTTCTGGCTGTATGGTTCCTTTAAGAACCTTTAACATCTGCAGAACTTTTGTGTTTCTTTGCAGTGAAAAAGTTATTTATATGAAATGGTAAGAAAGAAATTGTCCTTTAAAGAACTTTTGACTGAATGGTTCTTTGGGGAACCAAAAATGGTTCTTTTACAGCATTGCTGTGAAGAACCTTTCATGAACCTTTATTTTTAAAAGTGTGTCCAAGCTTAGATTTGTTCCATTCTCTAGAGACCTTCCCTTGGGTCCTTCTGTTTGTGTTTTGCTTCTACAAATATGCTTAGACAAACTCAGCCTGCTGTGATGATTCAGTGGATTATATTTTGTTTTCTATTTACAGTTTCGGGAATAGTTTTTAGTATATATATATCATTCAAATTTTCTGTGCATTGTTGTTGTTTTGGACAGACCAAATCTTAGATGCCAACCTCTGAATATCGGGTTGTATGTTTGTGTTTCTGTATGCCAGTCTGTTCTAGAGCTTTTGTAGAAGGTTTGTTTTATATTCTAGTTTGTGTTGACATTAGAAAGCATCTCTCAGAGTACTGTAATTTATGGTGGTGGAGGCAGTAAAGATTTTTCTATTTTTAGAATATACTATTTGTATAATCATCTTTAGAGGAACATAGATGCCTGTTGATGTGTGTATAAATGCAAATTAGTTCCAGAAATTGACTTAAACTCTGTCACTGTATTCTTTGTTAGTATGAAAGCATTTATTGTGTTAGTTACTTAAAAACTTTAAGTTTACAAATAGTACTAGCCAGTAAACATATTTTATCCATAAAGCTTTTGGAAGATTAGACATTTTTGCCAAGATTTATGTTTTAAATACTTTGCCAAATTAAATTAAAGTGTTTTCTTTTAAACACATGAATATTGCATGTCTTCTGTTTGGCAATATTGAAATATGGATGTTTATGTTCAAAATTATATTCCAGTTGTGTGATTTTCAGCAGGCTATCCCTAAATTTGTCCATCAGAGCTGTGGGAATGCTTGCCGACAGCTGCGACTGGTGCTGTCATATACTGTCCTATAAAAAAAGTTTGCCTGCTGTCCACTGTCCATAGAGAATGTATTCTAATAGCTTGAAATGTTACTGTCAGATATTTCCCCCGTTTTCCATAAGAGAGAAGGCTCACACAACATTAAATCTGAGAAAGCTTAAGAATGTAGAAAGAGAGGAGTGTATTTAATCTTGCTTGACAGACCAAATAAATTCTTGGTAATATCAGAGTAGATCATAAAGAACAGCCAGGTTATTTCTCCTGTTTATCCCATTCGTTTAAAATGATAAAACGCGCCCTCTGGTGGAACAATTGTTCCTCTGCAGCAACCATATCAACACGTGCGGTTAATAACTAGTTACACCCACAAGAGGTCACTGTTACACTCTTTTATTAAGAAGTTAGTTTTACTCTCTCCAGCTATTCTTCTCCTGCAGTTTTGCTTCAAACTTGGCCATATAAACAACTGCACCATTGCTTCGGTGTTCGTGGCAAGAAAACGTGATTTCTTTTTCATTTAGTTTGTACACCACACCACAGCAACAGATTTTTCTTACGGTGGCATCAACACCCTGTTCAGTCTTTCATGAAAACTTGCACTCCATCTCATCCATCGTCTATCCTTTTAAAAGCATTAAAGCACGTTTTATTATTGCACTTGTATTTTGACTAATACTTGCAATAACGCAAACGTGGGTCGATCCACACGATCTGGAGGCATGCATTGTGATTACAGCATTGCCTTTATTCCTAAATAAAGTGCACTTATTATTTCACATAAATCAATAGGACTGAACTGTTTTCTCTGTGATGTTTGTGGGTCACGACAGCACAATCCACCAGAGCATTTACATTCTCTCGTGGGCGAGACAAAGAGAGAGAAGAAGAAGAAGAAGAAGAAGAAGAGGGAGGAGAGGCTTATGGGTAAAGACTGCAGCTGTCGTCGTGTTGATGTCAAAGCAACGATTCCCAGCGAGCAAAACCGATTTCAGATCGGATCCGCGACACCGAGTCTGTTGGCAGGACGTGGACACGCATTGTTTGCGAGGCGCTTAAAGTAATTCATGTTATAAGAGATCCAACACAACGCGCTGGTTTGGTTTCGAGTCGCAGCCGGTGTTTTGCGGGTATGCGTTTGGAGATCTGGTCCATTCAACAGACGATTTTGATAAACTGCGGGGTTGTTTGTAAACCGAGGAAGATCTGAAGTCTCCGGATCAGCCAGTCCGGAGAGGGGGAAGAGGGGAGACAGGAGGAGAGGGGAGGAGAGAGGAGAGGGGCGAGAGGCGGGAGGAGAGGGGCGCCCAGAAAACGCCCTGCTGTTGAAGCTTCTCAAAATTAAAACTTTATCGCGCCATTGACGAGAGAGGTGAGCCCTACCGTAATGGTTTGGGAAGTCTGATCCCGCTCAGTGGTTTGAAATAACCACGATCGTGTTTGTGGGAGGTTTGGGGAAAACCTCCGGCGCGCTTATTGGATTGTTTTTCCGCTTTTATCCTGGACAAGTCCGGAGTTGTCCAGAGTTTTAGGAGGACGGCGAGTCGGAGGCTGTCTAGGCCCACGGCCGCCGCTCGACAACTTGAACGAAGATCCTGTATTTTTAATGTGAACAAGAAAAGTTGACCAGATCGCGCTTCGTTGCTCAGCCTGGCGCCAGGAGAAGACAAAAATGTCGCCGGGTGCGGAGAGAAGGATGGAAAACCGGCTGAGAAAACTGGAAGCCGTGATCAAAGACCCGCGGTCCGCGATCAACTTGGAGAGTTTGCTGGTAAGTTCACGGTCCTTTTCATGAATGTTTAATGCACATCCGAGCTCGGTTACCCCGGGCTGAAAGAAAAGAGCAAGCGGACGTTCAGACGCTACAATGTTGCAACAACGAACCTGCGAGTTTGTTACACTGTAGCGCTGAACCGAAATCTTAAGATTAAGACTAAGATCGAAATCTTAAGACATTTCCTAAGCTCGATATTTGTGCATATCCTCAAAGTCTCCCTCTCAACAACTCTTGGATAAGCTTTAGTGTCGTAGTCCCATGTTAAAAGTCGTAATCATCTATAAAACGGATTTTTCTCAGACTTGCCATATTTGAATAACGGTGCTGCGTCAAGTTCTGACTTCATCCGCTGCCACACACCAAATATAGTAATAATTTTGGCCGGCAATATGACAATTTCGTAATCCCCTTCCTGCTTCTTATGGGTTACTTGGTTATGTTGCTATTAACTGGCCTGTTCGTGCATGTGAAGGAACTTGACACTTGATCTTTGAGCAGGACGTAACATAATTTACAATCTCTTTCAATGATATTTACATTATTAATGTCCTTATGTTTGTATTTCTGTGTGCGGGCATATGTCAGAATGACGAGAGATGTTGTGCTTCACAATCACACACAATCTTTCAAAGGTAACCGGTCAGTTTGACGATACCAGATGTGAGTTTGTGTCATAATTTGGGGCAGCTGAAATGGCTAAATCTAAGACAACTGTTTCTTGCACAGAAAGAAAGAAATGTGCTAAATAAAGTTTATTTTTTTTTAGGACTAGGCTAAGTCTAGTCGGTAGTATGTGCAGGTTTATTTGATGACGGAAGTGATCGGCCTATATAGATTCGATATTAGTGATATTTGATAAAGTGAAGCATAGATAAGTGTTTACGTAAGAAGCAAGAAGCATTTAAGATGGACCTGTTAGACTGATTAGTAAATATGTAAAAATGTATGATGAAGTAAATATGTTCCAAAGCTAAACAATATTCAACAGACATGTTGACTGTCATTGGACTCACTGTAACTGGGCCAGAGTGTTGGCTGAACTCTGAGCTGAGCCACCGATGTGGGTCAGAGAACGTGTGTATGCTCCTCAAAAAGTGTGTGTTGAGTTCTGTCCATTCTGCATGTGTTGGTAACGAATGAGTTTTTCCACAGCTTGAGATTGTGTTTCCTGAGAAGTACGTGAGAAGTGGGAAGCGGTGAGTGGGAGTGAGCAGGCCGCACACCGTGTCTCTCTCTCTGTGTGCCATTTATAGCTCAAGTCCCTCTCTGGTTTAGCTCAGGGCAGGAGATTGCTCTCTCTCCCTCTCTGCATGTTTAACTGTAAATAAGATGCTGAGATACTTCTAGAAAACAGCTTTGGAAATAACCTATCACTGAGACCGGATTTGCAATAAGAAGTCGAAGAATTCCCACCACTTGTCCTGGTTTGATGAAACTGCAAATTCACTTTTTAGCTAAAATCTGTATCTCTGTCTGTCTGTCTGTCTGTCTGTCTGTCTGTCTGTCTGTCTGTCTGTCTGTCTGTCTCTGTCTGTCTGTCTGTCTCTGTCTGTCTGTCTCTGTCTGTCTGTCTGTCTGTCTCTGTCTCTCTCTCTCTCTCTCTCTCTCTCTCTCTCTCAGGTCTAACCTCTTTGTGAACTCATTTAACTTGTCATTAACTCCAGCTCAATCTGATTACTGTGAGTTATGCGTAATGCAGCCAGCGTAATGTGATTGTTTTCAGGTCTTTAAATCAAGCATTGCACCATGAAATCATTCACTCTTTGGCCCATGTGTATGTCTATGTGCCAAATTAATGGCAAATCCATTCATCAAGAATTTTTGGAATTTTCCAGGTTAATGTCCAAAGGCACTTATTGTATAATGTTATGATGAGATGCACCAAACTGACGTCAAAAAACTAAAGGCAATGAAAGTTGACTGTGGCATGGCCTCACATCGGCTGCATCAGGGTTTAAAAGATAGGCCCGCTAAACCACTTTGAATCAGTTTGCGGGCTGAATTCAGATTAAAAGTTGGAGCGTGTGGTGCTGTATTGTGGTGTCATTGTATAGCAGCATTACAGAAGGTAATGTTAGGCCTGGACCATTGAGCATTGTACAGTTAAAGATGCTTTCTTTGTATGCTTCTTAAAATTAATAGAAAAAAATCCAGATTGATGGTTTAACAATGTATGTATTTTAAAACCTGTGTGTAGCACAAGTTATTTGGGCTACTCTTACAATGCTACTAGAGCGGCTTATACATTCTGCGTTTTCCATTTGTGTATCACAATAGAGAGAATCCCATGGGTCTGCGATGATGTGAGGGTGAGAAAATAACAGAATTTTCACGTTTAGGTGAACTATTCGTTTAAGATGGCCAGGTGGCAGCCTGGCCTGAGAAAGGTCAAAGGTCAGACTCAGGAGAGAAGGTTAATGTATAACCTGCCTGTCATTTGTTTATAGACTGTCAGAAAGGCAATGCTCTGCTTATACAGATAATTCTAGCGTGCACAAACCCAGGCTCAGCACAACACAAAACCTCTATTTAATATCTCTAGAAATCAGCTGTCCTGTTACTTAAACGTGGGCTTAATGGAATGATTCTTAGCTGTGGACTGTTTTTAGTTTGCGTCCCTGAACGGTTTTGGCTAAGATAACGGGCAGTCACACTGTACACTGGAATGTTGATGGGTCTTATCTGTGTTCCCTTCTTCCCTTGAGGCGCGTGTGGATGGCATCTGCTTATGTACTTCTGTTGTTTGTGTGGATGCAACCCAGCTAACAGGGAACATTCTCTGAACGTTCTCTTAAAGTTCTGTCACAGCTTTTAAAAAATGTTAGTTGAACTTTTTAACGTTATGTGTCATACACAAAACTGTCATTCTTAAGTTTAGTGAAACATTTAAAAAATGTTACAGAATTAAAAAACATTGAGAAACTGGATGTTTTGAACGTTTCTATTTTTGTTACTCAATGGAAACCTTCTTACCTAAAATTTTAACCTAAATGTTCTAACCTAAAATTGTCAGTCAGTTGGGAAGATGTTCCAGTTCCACAAACACATAATAGAAGTTCTGTAATGCAAAAACTAGCAAAAGCAAACCAGACACCTCCATTCTGCACCATAAAGACATTTTAGATCTTCTCAATGCAGTTTCCATACCTATTACTGTAACTTTTATACCTTACTGTAGCTTTATGACTGGCATGGCTTTTGCACTACAGTAATAACGAAACGGGGCAGATGGTTGGGTTCCAGCTAACAGGGAACATTCCCAGAACATTGGCTAACATTTTCTGAAAGTACTTTCAAAATGAATAAAAATGTTCTTGCAATAGCATGAGTAGAACTTTTTAAATGTTATATCATACATATCAAAAACGTTATACTTAAGTTGTTAGTGGAGCATTTTAAAAACATTACAGAATTGAAAAATGTACTTCTATCCAAGCAATAAGGTTACTACAACAGCTAAAAAAACAGGATGTTTTGAATGTTCCTAGAACATTTAAAATAGCGTTTTCAGCGTTTTTGTTACTTAATTGAAACGTTAGGGTTCTTGCAACTTAAAATTGCTAGCTGGGTCTGCCCTGTGACACAAACACAGACACCTGTGAAAGTTGTTGCGCTTGTAAAGTTTATCCAGGAACATCTGGGATAAGCAGAAGAACAGCTGAACCCTGATACTGTTATTGTTTGGTGTCATTGTTGGATCTTATCAGCCCACAGCAGGTTTAATCTCTACTGGAACGAGAAGATGTGATTTCATGGGACTAGCATCAACGCTATTTCTGTCCAGTTTTCTTCGGCGTGTGGTGGATGCTGTATTTGATTGGATGTTGGACTGCACAGACCTCCTGACATACTTGTAAACTTCCTGTGTCTCGCGCTGGCGGAGCTGGATATCGTATTGTTTATGTCTCAACACCATTAGCAGACGCTGCTGTTTTGGCTCTCCTAATCGGACAGAGAAATAATAGAAGCTCTTTCACAAGACCTGTTGTGTTGTTCTGTAGTATCCGTGTGTGTTTTCTCTGTGGAGACATAATGAATTTTGAGCTGAAGGCAGGCAGGAATATGTGTCACCAGGAGAGGGATTCATCTTTTATTTCATTATCTCTTTTTAAACTTGAAACTACAGCAGTCTCAAGAATAAAGTCCCAATGAAATTAGATTAAGTGATGTTAAAGTAACTTAAATTTCTAGCTGTTAAGTATTAGTTTGCATGCTAGCATCACTGTATGTAATGTGTAGTGTTTGCAGAAAGAACACTAGTGAGGGGACTAGCCACTGTGTTAGTATTTGCACCGTAAATGCTTTATAAAGTACAGCAATATATCTGTCACATTCATCATGTCCAGTTATTGACCAAAGCATAAACTTAATTTTTTACCACAATAAAGAAACCATTAAAGAATAATAAACATTATCAAGCATCTCAATCTTTCTTCAAATGACTTAAATCACATAAAATAACTCTTATTTTCAGCATTTAATCTCATCATTTAGTCCCATGTAAACATGCCGGGAACTGGAAATCCCCTGTCCAGATTTAGGAATGTTATTCTAATGCCAATGGGAATTATTTGTGTAGCCCTGTTAAGTAAACATCTGTTTTACAAAGTTAAATGTCATATAATGAATTTAGGTTCTGACAAAAATTTGCTTGTTTTTAAATTAAGTGATCTGTAACTTGTTCTACCAAAATATTAGCTTTGTCCGCAGGTTCTCTCGGGGAACCTCCTTCCTAGAATAGAAATGGTGACTAAAATGAAAAGTTTGGTCACGGTTCTTTCTTTACATCAGGCCCCTTGAAACATTACATAATGTGAGATTGCATCAACCACACTGCAGACTGCCCAACGTTGGTTTCAGAAGTACCAATTTAATATGTAACCTATAATTGATTTGTAAACGTGTTTCTGTATTCTGCGTAATAAGTAATCTGTGGTTTAGTGCAAATACTGTGTTTAATACAGTATCATGTCTTTGTGAGAGAGCATCAGAAATTAAATGACTTGTCTTTCTTGAATACCTGGAGAAAGCTTTCTGTTTGCAACCTGCTTGCTGTTATGTTTGCCCAAGGGCAGTCAGTTTTAGACGTGGATGTTTTTGAGCCAGTCACCTGAGCTGTAAATGGCACGTGACTGATCCCTCTGGAGCCACAGGAAATGATATCATCATGGGCATGGCTGAAGTCAGCACGAGCATGACACAGCCCTGAGTCCTTCACTAGCGGCAGTCCTACTGTTGCATGAGCTGACACTTTTTAAGTCCCCTTAAAAAAAAAGCTATATTTTAAAGCTGCAATCTGTAAAGTTGTTGAGTTAAAAATGAACAAAAATCAGGTATTGAGCAATTTATCAGGTATTGATTTATGATTTGACTGTTGGGTCTGATTTCCTGGGAAATTTGGCTTCATTGGTGTTCATATGTGATAAAGAGTACATAAAGTAACCAGCAATTTTATGTTTCAAACAGAGATGACAGTAGATAGGTGAAGGTTATGGATTGCAGCTTTAATTAGATATTTGTTTCTGCTCACGTACGGTCACTCTGTGTGACGGGGAAATCGTGTGTACGTGTTTAAAGATTGTGATTTTAACTGGACTGTCGGCATTAGACTAATTAAAATTTCCGAGTGAGTAATGGGGGATGTTGTCACACTTCAGTGATCTGTCAGTGCTGGTATGTGATGCTGGTATGTGATTCTGGGCTGTTGAGTTTACAGCGTTTTATTAGAATCGGATATGAATCATGATTTATTATGCTGCACAATCGCTGTGTTCTCACTGAGATTCGGCTGGCTGAAACGTTAATAAACACATTTCTGGTGCCTGATGCATTCGTTTGGGTGTAGGTGTATGTGTGCATCTGAGAGAGAGAGAGATAAATGCACATTCCTATCATCACATTCCGTCAACACAAACTTTATGCACGTATATGCATGTTCACATCTGAACTGGAGTGATACGGTCCTGTACATCAGGAGTATGCTGAAACACTGTTTTTCCAGAGTTAGTAGATCTGTTTGCAAGTGTGGCATCTCTGTACACTGTGGCTGTGTTCCAGATCTATAAGGCACAATCAAAATTAAATGAATGTTCTGCGTAGATAAAAGCTTTGTGTTAAACAAAGCTGCTCACGTGAAACACAGGTGGCTCAACTCGCGGTTGATTTCAGTCAGAGTTCCCATAATGCAAGTATTGTCATCATCTTTAGCTTTAAACCTCTTCCTCCAGCTGATGTGCACGCAAGTTCTAAAGTAAACAAACTCTAAACTAAATAGCAAGACTTCCATATTGAGCAGTACCTTTAGAAAAATAATTGAGGTTTCTTATTAGTTTAAACTGCATTTTACTAATTCTGTGCAATATTTAACAGTATATACGTAATCCACGCTTTAGCTTGTCTTACATCATTTATTGATTCAGTCGCTATGCATTATGGGATTGCATTTCTTTGCAAAGATTTTGCTTTGTCTAAAAAATAATTAAGGCAGGGTAGGTGATTTTATTCCAGAAACATTTTTTATGCTGGCTGAAATTCTCTTCATATCCTTATAGCAATCACTGAGTAAAGCGGTCTAAATATATGTATATATATTCTTCTCTGGAAGGTGCAGGACCATAAAATGTTTGTCCAATCATTGCATTCGGTCTGAATGCAATGATTAGACATGATACCTGCCTGTCCAACTTTGTATGCGTTCGCGCTTTGGAGGAGGTGTGGCTTTAGAGAGTGTTTACAATAAATAGTTATGCTGCTTACCATTTGAAACACTATTCTGTCAGGAGCACACCCAGAATGTTCTAAAATGCTGCCTACATAGGCAACTCACTATGTTTTGGAACAGAGCCGGTGATTTACAATGACTGTGCTTGACAGGTGGACAGACTGGCCCTCTCAGGGCTTCATGTCACTGATTTGTGTCTGTGCAGGTCCATTATCTTTACTGGGGAGCAGGAATACTGCTTTCAATTTATCATCAGTACATTTTAATCCACTAAATAGCCACTACATGATGGAATAATGGATGAGTGGAACACTTTAATTCCATTACTCAGTGCTATTGTGTTTTACTTCCAGGAGAGGCTCTGCCACAAATAGAAAAGGTTTGTTGGTCCATTATCAAATTATCTCCAAAGACATGAATTAAAAGAACTAAGCACAGTTCTTGTCCTAAAGGTGTTTACTCGGCTAACAGGGAATAATCTTGTCGAATGTGGCTAACATTCTCTTAAAGGTCTCTCAAAAATGTTCTTGCGGTAAAATTGTTACTACATTTTTAACAATATATATTATATATCAAAAACATTACATCTTGTTAGTGCAGCATTTTGCAAATGTTACAGAATTAAACTGAAAACTGGATGGCCTACAATATAACTGGACCAGCCTCAGCCAATTCTCATTGGTTAATCGATATGTTAACTTTTAGACAGCAGTTCAAGTTTTCTCAACTTTCGGTCATTTGGTAAAACCCAACCTAGTGTTTTTTTTTTATTGACTTCTTTGTGACACACCATCCCCAGTAAAATGAAAGGATTTTCAGTATTCTTTGGTTCAATGTAAACTTTAACATTTAGATACCATAATACTTCAGGAAAACACAGATGTAAATATGCACGCAGAAGATGGATTAACAAGCGTTTTTGATGCTATTTATAGATTCTAAAAGGGCCGAATGTCACAAATAGGGTATTTATTCTGGACTAGAATCTTGTTGTGTTTTTAAAATGAGAAAATGGGTATATTAAAGCTCTGTCAAAGTTTGACTTTTTAATTCTTTCCAGAGCTTATCATGTCCCTCCCTCTTTTCATTCTCTCTCTCTGTCTCTCTCTCTCGCTCTGTGGGCAGATAGGAGAAACACTGCCATATAAGGTGGTGTGATAGTGGCCTTGTCCATTTTTACTCGGGAACAGCAGCTGTTTCTTGCGCCCCCTCAGTCAAAATAACCAGGAAACCTTTTACAGTGTTCTGCCCTCTGTGACACATTATTTGTGCTTGCCGCTGTTCTCCTTTCATTTTCAGAAGTTTTCTAGCGAATATTTCACTTTAGTTTTGTCTGAGATGTCAGGGCAGTTCTTATGAACCGTCAATACATTTTTTGCAAGCATAGCAGTTATTCTGATTAGAATAAGTGCTATGCTTACTCTGTTTTTTAAAGCACAGCCGTGTACGTTAAAAACATGGTGCAATGTAATAAAGTAAAATAACAATAATTTAATAGAACAAATAGTTAGAATATTTATACAGATTATAAATAATTAAGAGAAATAAAGAATTGGTTTAAGAAAGTAATAAGCATGATATGATTGATGCAGATACAGACTTAAAGCTGTAATATGACATTTATATTGTTATAAAACATTTAACATAACATTTTTTGGTTATAAATGAACAAAACTCAGTTATTGAGCATGAGTACATGACAGATCAGTGTTCAAAACAATCTCCACGGTAAGTGTTACCCAACGGTAAGTTCATAAAAATGATTTATAATTTGAGTAAACATTTCCCAGGAAATGTCATTTTGTCTTCATTTGACTTCAGCATGCGAATTAAAGTATGTAAAGTAACCTGCAATATGTTATGAACAGATGGAGCAGTAGAAAGGTGAAAGTTACAGATTGCAGCTTTAAAACTGTTCTTTGTGAACTCTCTTAAGGAGGTGTTTAGCACACATGGATGGTCTTTATGATCCACAGTAATAAGTTTTGCTTAGCCACCCAAAACTTTAGTGCTGTCTCAGGCTTTGCACTTTGCACTATTAGAATGATTCTGGTTACTTTTGATGATTCTGGTGATTTTTCACGTTTCACATGTACAGTTTTTATAGAGCAAAATACATGCTGAACAAACCTATGTAAGCAGCAATGACAAAATCTGTGTATATCTGTGTATATATGTTGGCATATATATATATATATATATCCATGTGCAAGTAATTATTACACAGGCAGATGAACTAATAAACACAGATTGTCACTGGCAGGAGCTGATGATGTGTGAGATTTAACTGAAGCTTGTGGATAATCATTTGTCTTTATTGCAGTTAGTGTTGGAGGAGGGTGTGTGTGTGTGTGTGTGTGTGTGTGGGTGACAGTGACTCAGTCTGAGTGTGTGTGTGTGTGTAATATAATGTAAGATGTCTGTATTTGTAACTCCTACTCTTTGTTCACTGCTTAAATCATCTTTACATTCATTTATGCATTTCCATATTCAAATGAAGAGTAACTTAATTCTTTGATCAAATTATAAACGGTAATGGTATTACAATCTGCCACAGGTCATGTTTAGAACATGGTAATTTATATTTCCATCCATCCATTTATTTATTTATTTATTTATTTATATGTAAGCTATAGCTTGTTTATTTTTAAATCACAAACTTTATTTGAGCCTCTTCTTGGCCTGGAACCTGTGATATGAACTTGTGATCCCAGCTAATAGGAAACGTTCTCAGAACGTTGGTTAATGGTCTCTCAAAGTTACAAAAAGTTCTTGCAGTACCGTTAGTAGAACATTTCTTTTACATTATATTTCATATATCAAAAATGCTATTCTTTGTTCAAATGTTTTGAAGTTACAAAATTAAAAAAAAGTTTGAATAATGTTCTTATAACCAAGCAATAATGTTAATACAGCATCTAAAAACTAGATGTTTTGAACGTTCCTTATTTTGAACTTTCAAAATAAACTTTTTAACATCTTTGTTAGCTAATGGAAACTTTACATAAATGTTCTTACAACCTAAAACTGTTAGTAGGGATGTCAGCTGAAGTTCACACAGCACTCTAGTAGAATTTGGTTCACTTTTGTAAGATGTTTCTGTTGAAGTGTTACAATGCTATTTCCTGTTTATTGTACAGACAGAAAGACAGTCACAGGTTGTGGCCCTGCAGTGTTTTCAAAACATTGTTCTGTTTGTTCGAACCGCCTTTCATAGCAACATTAAGCTTGACCATTGACACAGATTTTAAACAGGAGTAAAAACAAATGTCTGCTTTTTTCCCCAAGATCCCTTGCAGGGCTTCCATTTTGTGCTAACTTTGCAACCTTAAAATTATTGCAATATGTACAGTGTTTGTTCTATCCAATATATCTAGAAGGTTATTTTTAAATCCTTATCCATTAGTCACAAATGACTGAAAAAGTTATGGAAAGTCCTTGGTCAAAAGGTGTGGAAACCAAGAGGGTTGACAAAAGTTGAAGGTCTGGAGAATGTGGAGAAGGTTTCTAGATTAGTTTATATAGCTCAACTGGTAGAGCAGTGCTTTAGCAGTTTTGGATTAAAGCAAATGCATAAATTTAAATGTAGCAATGCCACGGCCAAGGAACATAGGTACTGAAAAATCAATACCACAAATGTACTGTGGTGGGCTTAGGATATAAAATCTGTCTGTCAAAGGCAGATAATATTAGGAAAATTATAAAGAGAGAGAGAGAAGGGAGAGAGATTTGACTGTTGGTCTTTTGGAATATTTTCCCGGTAAGAGTTTCCTGGGAGACCATGTCTGGTATGTTGGACACTCTCAGAATGTTGGCTAACATTCTCTAAATGTTATCTGAAAGTTATCAAAAACATTTTTGCAGTAACATTACTGCAAGCATTACTGTACTTCAGCTGGTAAGCAGCGCAAAGATCATGCAATATTGCAGAACATTGTATAAATGTTACAGAATACAACGTATAAAAACGGGATGTTTTGAACATTTCTATATCATTTTTGACATTATTTCTACTTAATGAAAATGTTAGGGAAATGTTTTTACAATCTAAAATTGTTAGTGGGGTTGATATGCGCAGGAAGAAATCCACAGGCCTGGTGGTCTGGTTGATGCATGCTTAATTGTTTTAAATGCATTTCCTTTCATTATACACAGCGTTCTCTCGGGACAAGACATCATCCAGATGCCCAAAAAAGGTGAACTGTGTCCTGGGTAACAAAGGCTCTAATAAAAACGTGATGAATGACTTGTCAGATCAGGCCTTATCAGCACAATTAGAAGTTATTCTGCATACTTTGCTTTGATGATCTGTCAGCCTTAAGATTTCTCCAGGCTGGAAGTTCTGCCATTTAACTTCCTGTCCTCCAAGAACATTCCACTCTGGGCTTAAATAAAGAGACTTTTATCAACCTTTCAGTTTGCCCATGTCTTTTTAAATGGTTACCCAGCTAACAGGGAACGTTCGCTAACATAAAAGCTAAAAGTTCTCTCAAGGTTATGTAAAGCGTTCTTGCAGCAATGTTAATAGAACCATTTAACATTCATATATCAGAACATTATATATTATATATATATACCACATATAGCAAAAACGTTGTTAGTCGTTAGAGTTGTTAGTGATAAATAAATGTTTTACTTGTGTTTTCAGGATTCCATGAATGCTCTCGTCTTGGACCTGGACTTTCCAGCCTTGCGTAAAAACAAAAACATCGAGACCTTCTTGAACAGATGTGAGTTTCTGCTTTTAAGAGATTTTCTTGCAGATTTTTAAATGTAAGGGAAGTGGTCGATGGTGTCATGTTTTACAGTGAGACTTTTTGCTGAAACACAAACTGAATAGAGCTGCTTTGATTGGCTGTTAATTTAGGGCAACTTACTTTACAACAGTAAAGCTCATCATATTAATAATGGGTGATCAACACAGTGTAAACTGCAAAAATAGCCAGGGTTTGAAGAAATGGCTTTTGGGTGATATCATTGAGGATTTTTACTGTAGTTCCACTGCAGTGTAATCCAGATTAGAGAGTTTCTAAGTAAAGCTGGTTTGTCGCAAGGACTTGTGGTTTTTATTTCTAGGTTTCGCAGTTTGAGGAAATGTTTCCAGAGTGTTTCATACATGTCAGCTGTAGTTCATTGCTAATGTAACTGTAATATAATGTAGTTTGTAATCTGCCCTGTAAACTTTGTAAAGTCTCTGAAGGTTTTGAAACGGTATGCACAACTCACCTGGTTTACCAGTAGTATAGTTTTTATAACAGTATTCTCTGTCATGAATAATATTTGATTTTTGTTCATGTTCAATACATTATTCTGTGCCTGTCTGTGTTTTATTCATGCGCTGTTAAACTTTCAGCTAATTATCACATTCTGTCCCGATTTTGTTCCTGATTTTGCCTGTTGCCATGGAGACCATAGGGCTGTGTGGACATTATAATGTGCAGTTTGGCAAGGAGAGTGTGATTCAACAGTCCTCTCATCCAGACTGTGAACTCTGTCTGAACTGGCCTTTGATAACTGTTATTCCTGAAACAGACGCTGCGTTAAAACAAGCTTGTGGATTCTTTTAATGAATCAGTGAATGTTATGCGTTCTGATATTAAGATACTCTCAAATCTGGAATGAAGACGATTGGTGCAGTTTTTCTTTACAGTATGTGAGGAATTATACATGCATCAATTGCTTCCTTTAATATACATAGTATTTAATGCACCACTAAACAAATTGCTGTTGATCATTGGATGATAAAGGTACATTTTGGTGTGGTTTTTTTTGTGGTGTGTGTACAGATGAGAAGGTTATGGGTCGTATTCAGGAGCTGCAGATGAAGCCGGATGATTTTGACAGGGTGAAGGTGATCGGTAGAGGAGCATTCGGAGAGGTTCAGCTGGTGAGTAAACTGTGTGTGAGGTCATATCAGTATTTATATATACATACATACACGCATACATACACATAACAATAAACATACACAAACAAGCCCTCTTTTCAAAACCCGCCTTCCAAAGACATGTCTGCAAGCCTGAATCTGATTCCTTTTCTGCCTTGTGTCCTGTTTGGCTAAAGACGCAACGTATTTCAGGAATATCTGTTAGTTTAGCCATTTTTTTGCAGGATATCAAAAATTACTAACAGCACTTTTAGCTTGTAAGATTAAGTAAATATGTTTAAAGTTGTTAAACCCAAAGTAGATAGCTGATTGTTTTTACAGGTTCATTCTTTTCAGATGATTTCACACAACAGTCATGTAGCGTGTTTGTTAGTAATTGATGTAGACTGCTTGTTTATTAATAAATTAAAACCAGATGGGACTGTTAACAATCATTTGGAGTCTTGGGATGATGTAATTCGATTATCATTGAGAAATAACACCTACAAGTCACACGTTCTGTCATTGGTACAAACGTTACTAAAGGCAACAGGGTTCTGCTACAGCTTCACCAAAACATCTTTCAGTTATATTATATGCAACAAAATGCACTCCCGTTTAAAACAACAGAATATATATGTTGAGATGTTTTACATCGACTGATTAAAAAATGGGTTTGTTTGAAATCGCTTCTGACAGCCATGCTTTAAATTAAACTATCACTTCTGCTCATCCACAGAAGAACACACTGCAGACACTTCTGTGGTTCTTGCTGAATGGCTCTCAGATATATAAATGAAGGGTTCTGTGTGTAGTTCTGTATTGTGTAGTTGTTCTGGATGTGTGTTCGTGACAGTCGGAGGAGGGGTGCAGTGGTACGCGTCTGAACAAGCCTGTCGACACAAACAACATGATTGCCCAGTGTTCTCCTCCGTCAGTCTTCTGACAGGACCTGTGTGGGTGTATTACGTCTGGAACACAACATCAGAGCGTGTTTAAAAATGTGGCTTGCTTGCGTGAAGGGCAAAAAGCTTCTCTAAGGGTATTTATTCGGTGTGTTTTTAAAATGTTTTTTGGGGAGCGAGACACAAAGCCTGCCTGAAGTTGTGTGATGATGTTGTGAAGATGTGGTTTGTGAGTTCAAAGCTCCTTGACATTATTTGTGATCATATATTAAAAACTGGCCACTTGTTTAACCGTACCAATAACTTTAGGACCTTCCAAGCTAAGAGGTAGCATTCTCAGGATGTTTTTTAAACGTTATATATCAAAGTGCTATTCTTAAGTAGTTAGTTGTTACAGAACTAAACATTACAACTTAAAAAAAAATGCTTGAATAGTGTTCTTATAATTCAGAAGTAATGTTAATACAATGTAAAAACTGGATGTTTTTGTTACTTAATGGAAATGTTAGGGAACTGTTCTTACAACCTAAATTTGTTAGCTGGGTTCAGCAGTAGGAACACCCACTAGCGACCCAGCAACAGTACAGCGGCCTCCACTGATAAAACCTTATGTAAGGCTACGTCTACACTAATCCACATGCATTTCCAAACGAAAACATTATTGTGGATTAAAGGCCACTGAGCTTTAGTATTGAATCAGGTTGTGTATTGTTTGTGTGTGTTTGTGTAGGTTAGGCATAAGGCCTCCCAAAAGGTGTATGCAATGAAGGTGCTCAGTAAGTTTGAAATGATCAAGCGCTCAGACTCTGCCTTCTTCTGGGAGGAGCGTGACATCATGGCATTTGCAGACAGCCCGTGGGTCGTACAGGTGAGATAATTCAGATATACACCTGTGTTGCTAACTGTCTGATTTGACCTAACCTTCTTTTCTGTCAATCTCTGTCTCATGGCCACCTCTTCCGTCTGGCCTCCAGCTGTGCTGTGCGTTCCAGGACGACCGCTCTCTCTATATGGTTATGGAATACATGCCAGGAGGAGATCTTGTCAATCTCACCAGCACATATGACGTTCCGGAGAAGTGGGCGAAGTTCTACACAGCTGAGGTCGTGTTGGCTTTAGATGCCATTCATTCCATGGGCTTCATTCACCGAGACGTCAAACCAGACAACATGCTGTTGGACCGTTACGGGCACCTCAAACTAGCAGACTTTGGGACGTGCATGAAAATGAACGAGGTGAGAGGTTCGAGACACTCCTGCAACCAGCCTGGGTATAACTGCATGGCAAATAGCTGGCATGCATGCTGGTTCTTTTCCCAACCTTGACCTTAGAACTCAAGGGACCAAAAAGGTCTCAGCCGTCTTTTCTTTATTTATATCTGAAGGAGGAAGTCCTCGGCTGGGTTTAGAGGTCACGGTGTCAGACTGAGGTTAAGTAGTTTTTTTTTTTTTTGAGATTTCTCATTTTGTGCTGCTTGAGGAATAAAATAAAATCCTGTTGTATGGAAAAAAGGTGCAACAAAAGAAAATGGAGACTGAGGCAGTCAGTCCAAGGTGCATTCAATGCATAAAGGGACATAGAACAGGTTTGAAACAAGATGAGGGTGGGTAAATGACAGCAATGTTTTATTTCCAGGTGGACTGTCCCTTTAGTTTACAATCTGCAGCCGCGCCCTTAACTCATTTGTTTGAGTGTTATGGGAAGTCCGTATCTGTTAGGAAAATGGAAACGGCACCTTAATTACAGTGTTTGATGTACTAAATGTACTTAAGACAGCACTGTGACCCATCTATAGAGGGCTTTCTCTGTATACTTTCCGCATACTCTTTTTTTAGATGTAATGTGGCAATTATATACCATTAACTGAAAGATCTTAATAGTAGGAATAGAATAGAATATTACGAAGGTTGTTGGAATGGAAATGTTATATAATTTAAAACAATTCAATACAAGGGACATTGCTTTGACCTAAATTGTAAGTGGGGCATTTTGTCACTGTGGAATTTTTGCCCCAAGCTATAAATTCTGACCTGGCACTTGAGTGCCTCAATCCAGCTGCAGAAAAATGGCTGGACACACTGGTTGTGTGCTGACAGGGTGACATCTACAGTATAAATGCAGTACTACATGTTGAAACAACTTTTCAGATCTCATGCATTAAAATGCTTCATGTCTTGACAGGAAGTGCAGCGATCTCCCCTTTTGGTTGATTGGTTGGTTGGTTAATTTATTGATTGGTCGAATAATTGGTTGATTGATTGATTACAGACAGGGATGGTTCACTGTGATACTGCAGTAGGAACCCCTGATTACATCTCACCAGAGGTTCTCAAGTCTCAAGGAGGAGACGGTTACTACGGACGCGAGTGTGACTGGTGGTCAGTTGGCGTATTTATCTACGAGATGCTGGTTGGTGAGTCAGGAATGGTAGTGTGTGTGTGTGTGTGTGTGTGTGTGTGTGTGTGTGTGTGTGTGTGTGTGTGTCTGACGTATGAGTTTGCAGTCCTGTTTATTTAATAAGATAAATGTCTCTGTGCCTTGCATTTATGAAGGTGACACTCCATTCTACGCTGATTCTCTGGTGGGGACATACAGTAAGATTATGGACCATAAGAACTCTCTAAACTTCCCCGATGATGTTGAGATTTCCCAAGAAGCCAAAAACATCATTTGCGCCTTCCTAACAGACAGGTGAGTTCTTACACTCATATTGTAATAAAGGATGGTCAACTCTTCAGAGGTCACAGCAATTTGTCTGTGGATGTTTGTATGTCGCAGGGAGGTTCGTCTGGGCCGAAATGGCGTGGAAGAAATTAAAATACATCCTTTCTTTAAAAACGACCAGTGGACCTTCAAAACTATTAGAGAGAGTGAGTAAAACACATTCTCAACACCTCATTACATAAAATGTTATGGTTAACAAAAACTATTTCATAATCCAAAGCATTCTGGTCATTTCGGAGTGAGAGCTTCACTTCTGTGGCCTACTACACAGAGTTTTTAAAACTCTGTGTCTCTCTTCTCAGCTGCAGCACCTGTGGTTCCAGAACTGAGCAGTGACATAGACACTAGTAATTTTGATGAGATTGAAGAGGATAAGGGAGAGGTGGAGACCTTTCCTACACCCAAAGCCTTTGTTGGCAATCAGCTGCCCTTCGTTGGCTTCACCTACTTTAAAGAAGACCAGTAAGAAACTGTTGCTCCCCTCCCCAACTCTGCATATGAAATGTATTTAAAATATTGTGGGTTCGATTCCCAGGGTAGCACAAGTACTGATTAAAACTGTATACCTTGAACACACTGTAAGTCGCTTTGGATAAAAAAGTCTGCCGAATTCATAAATGTAAATGTAAATTGAAAGATTTGCTCTGTATTGCATTGTTTTCATTCTCTGTGTTTTTGCTGTTAATTTTCGGACGTGTTTGTTGCAGGTTGTTGAATGCTGTCAACAGCTCAACAATGAAAAACGAGCACCCCGCATCTTGCAGTAGAGAGGTACAACACACACACACACGCACACCATTGTCAGTTTTGGGACCCATATCAATGTACAGTAGTACAGCTATTTTGAGTCCGGTAATGGGACACTGTTTACCGACTGCAGCAATCACTCATTTGAGTTTTTTGAGTTTAAAACACACCTGAGGCTTTTTGTAGCGTCAGGACTAAACTGATGACTAGTCCTTCTTGAAACTTCGTCCTTGTAACTTGTTCTTTTTATGTCTTTCTCTTTTTCCCCCTACAGGACAGTTTAGCTGTAAGTGTTCATATTCTTTCTGCCTAAAACACCACATCACACACTGTGTAAAAGGTATTTCAGGGTATACAAGGGAATGCACACTACAATCATAAAACAGATCATCTGAGAGTTCATTTCATTAGAGAATGTCTGATTTTAGAAGTGAATGGTTTAAGTCACAAACACCTGCTGTCTCAATAAATGAATGTTTCAGTTGAAGCTGTAAGACTTTAGTGGGCATATCAAATAGAGATAATTCTGTGTTGTTTTCTCTCAGCTTCAGAAGAAGCTTCACTCTCTGGAAGAGCAGCTTAACAATGAGATGCAGGCCAAAGATGAACTAGAACAAAAATACAGAAGCAACTTCAGCCGTCTTGAAAAGATCACCAAAGAACTTGATGAAGAGGTGAGTGGTGGATTTTCTCAGACATTGTAAAATAATCACATATATTCCAACAGAGATGAAGCATACAGTGTCCAGTAAGTAGTTACGTTCATTAATGTTAATAATCAGATTAAACACATAAATTAATATAGTTTATTACCCTTATTGTAAGAGTTTTACGGTTGCCAAGCAACACAGCAACTTGGTGTGTTAACAGAGTGTGAGGTCATGTGCTTTTCTCAGCAACAGCTACGAGCACAGCTTATCTAATCATAAGGTGGCGTTGGAACTATATGTTTTAAATATGTATTTACGCATGTGTTTGTAGATAAATGGCAGGAAAGTGTTGGAGACATCTCTGAGACAGCTGGAGAGGGAAAAAGCTCTGCTACAGCACAAGAATGTGGAGAGTCAACGCAGAGCCGAGAGCGAAGCCGACCGCAAACGCGGCCTGGAGAACGAGGTGAACAGTCTGAAGGATCAGCTGGACGAAATGAAAAAGAAGAACCAGAACTCGCACATCTCCAATGAAAAGAACATTCACCTGCAGAAACAGGTTTGTGTGTATGAGAACATTACTGTGTCTTAATGGAAATACTAGGAAAATATTTACACAGCTTAAAATTGTTAGCTGGGTAATGTTGTTATAACCTGTCTCGCTCTGTTTTTCTCGGGCAGCTGGATGAAGCAAACGCATTGCTGCGAGCAGAGTCAGATACAGCTGCACGTCTGCGTAAAGCTCAGACGGAGAGCTCCAAACAGCTGCAGCAACTGGAGGCTCATGTGAGAGAACTGCAGGATAAGTGCTGCATGCTAGAGAACAGCAAGCTCACGCTGGAGAGGGAGAACATCAGCCTGCAGGCCGCACTGGACGCAGAGAAACGAGAGCAAAGCCAGGGCTCTGAGACCATCTCTGATCTGCAGGGTAAGTTTGCGTCTGAGTATGAGCATCTCTGTATGCTTAGTGTAGGTAGCTGTTACTGTTTCTAAGATTTAAACATGATTGAGCAATATCACATCTGGCCTGATCAGATCTGGCTATAGACACAAGGCTGGAAGTAACTGTTTGGTAACAGTATCCCAGCTAACAGTGGACGTTCTCAGAACGTTGGCTAACATTCTCTAAAAGTTCTCTCAAAGTTATCAAACTTTTTTTACAGTAAGGTTAGTATAACATTTTTAATGTTATACATCAAAAACATTTGTGGAATGTTTAAAAACATCATTTTCAAAATTAAGTTTTTACAGCCTTTGTTACTTAATGGAAATGTTAGAGAAACGTTCTTACATCCTTCACATACCCTCTCTGTTTGTAGTACGGATCTCGGGTTTGGAGGATGAGGTGAGACAGGTTAGACAGGCCCTGTCTAAGGCTGAGATGGAAAAGAGACAACTTCAGGAGAAACTAACAGACCTGGAGAAGGTAAACAGATACTTCTCTCTCACTCCTTCCACTCATCCCTTGTGTGATGTCATTACGGGCTTCGTGAATGGTTCAGAAATCATGAGTGTGTTGCTCCTAGGATATGTTTATCATTCCCCACATTCTCTATTTAACAAGTGTTTTCTACTAAGACGAGTAACAGGAAATGGACTCAATGCATATATACAATGTAATGTGTATAATCTATGAGAACATGGAATATAATATCATTTAAAAAACTCTGACATTAATTTCCTTTTATGTCTAGTGCTGTTTTTAATGCCTCTCCTCCTCTGCCTATGTGTCCAATAGGAGAAGAGCAATAAAGAGATTGACATGACCTATAAACTGAAGGTGCTACAGCAGGGTTTGGAGCAGGAGGAGGCGGCACACAAGGCTACAAAAGCACGACTTGCCGACAAGAGCAAGATCAGCGAGTCCATCGAAGGAGCCAAGTCTGAGGCTGTGAAGGGTATGAGAGTGTAGTGTGTAGAGCACGTTTTTTGGCCATCTCTAGTCAGAGGCAGATGGCACTTATATTTTCTGGAAAAGGGAAATTCTACAGGGCATTTTATTGGACAGAAGTTTAGATAGTGAATGTATTTGGCAGTTTAATCCTCAGTGTTTTTGGTGTCTTTTTCCAAGAAGAGAAAAACTGTATACTTTATATGCATATGTATCTGCTAGAAGCTAATTTTATTACTTTTTAGCAGTAAACTAGCACACAGATGTCCTCAGAGATAACAGACATAGACTAAACACACAATTTAGATTGATTTCATGGGCTCTTCAGGAAAGTGCTATGGCAGTGAAGTGCTGGTTTTTAGAAACTGGATGGGATTCTATGGCTGGTTAAGTGTGTGTGTGTGTGTGTGTGTGTGTGTGTGTGTGTGTGTGTGTGTGTGTGTTTTTTTTTTTTTTTTTTTTTTAACTGGAACAGAAGCTTCAGGAAGAGCGTTCCTCTAAGCAGCGTGTGGAGAACAGGGTGTTAGAACTGGAGAAGAAGAACTCCATGCTGGACTGCGACTACAAACAGTCACTGCAGAAACTCGAGGAACTGCGACGAAACAAGGAGAGACTAACAGAAGAGGTGTGTACTGTGTGTGTGTGTGTGTGTGGTGATAACACTGTAGTGTTTATTTACTTACTGATTCTCTCTCTGTGGATTCTAGGTGAAGAATCTGACTCTGAAGATTGAGCAGGAGGTTCAAAAACGCACTTTGACTCAGAATGACCTAAAGGTGCAGAACCAGCAGCTCAGCACCCTGCGTACGTCAGAGAAACAACTCAAGCAGGAGATCAACCACCTGCTGGACATCAAACGTAGCCTGGAAAAGCAGAACATGGAACTGCGCAAGTACGTATAATACAGACCTGAGCACTCTTAGAACATTCATTACCGTTAGGCTGCGTGGTTATTTAACCATGCGTGTGTGTGTGTGTGTGTGTGTGTGTGTGTCTAGGGAGCGTCAGGACTCTGATGGGCAGATGAAGGAGCTACAGGACCAATTGGAGGCAGAGCAGTATTTCTCTGTAAGAGTTCATTCTAAACACCACAAACTCTTGTAAAAGTCCAAACGCAAAGGTTTAACCATACTCTGTCTCTCTGGCTGTAGACGCTGTATAAGACACAAGTGCGAGAGCTGAAGGAAGAGTGTGAAGAAAAGAATAAGCTCTATAAAGACATGCAGCAGAGTCTACAGGAGCTACAGGAGGAGAGGTAAGATGTGTGAAGTCATTTTTTAAGAATCTATTTTATAGGATTCCTATGGTCATTCCAGACCTTGAAAATCTATGGAAATTACAGAAAATCCTTCCATAAGTCTTAAGGGATTTTCATGATTTGCCGGTTGGTCTAAGTTCTTTCCACTTTTTCTCTTTCTCAGGGATTCTCTTGCAGCTCAGTTAGAAATCACACTTACAAAAGCTGACTCTGAACAACTGGCGCGCTCCATTGCGGAAGAGCAGTATTCTGACCTAGAGAAGGAGAAGATCATGAAGGAACTGGAGATCAAAGAGATGATGGCCAGGCACAGGCAGGAACTCGCTGAGAAGGACACCACCATCACCTCTGTGAGTTACATGCCAGTATTTCTGAAGTCACGGAAATGGTGTACTGTTCTTAAAGAACTTGGTGTTGAGTCTAAACTCTGGTGTCTTTTCTACAGTTAGAGGAAGCTAATCGCACTTTGACAAGTGATGTGGCAAACCTGGCCAGTGAGAAGGAAGAACTCAACAACAAATTGAAGGAGGCACAAGACAGTAAGTTCCTCATATCTTACACCAAGCAGCTCAATTTGTATGACCTGTATGGTATAACAAACCCAGATAATCATATTTTTACTGCAGCTTTTTTTCTAGTTGAATTTCAGCTTTTACAGTGTTTAGGTCTCTAATGTCAGTTTGGTTCATTGTGCCTTTGAATAATAAGGATTAATTATTTCTGTTAAACTTCTCAGACCTGCAGAATATCAAAAACGAAGAGCAGTCCATCATGCAGGTGAAGCTTACACTGGAGAAACAGCTGCAGTCAGAGAGAACTCTCAAAACACAGGTAACACCACATTATGACTAGCACACAACACCTCATTGTCCCTGTAAGAGATTCTGGCTCAAACTGATTGTAATTTGTATTTAATTACTTAATTTTAGTGTGTCTTATGTTTTCCTCTTCCTTTTCTTCTTCTCCTCAGGCGGTGAACAAACTGGCTGAGATTATGAACAGGAAGGAGGTCAGAGGTGGCAGCAGTCGCCGTGGAAACGATACAGATGTCAGAAGGAAGGAGAAAGAGAACAGGAAGTTGCAGCTGGAACTTCGTTCAGAGAAGGAGAAACTCAACAGCACCATCATCAAATACCAGAGAGAAATCAATGACATGCAAGCGGTACTATTATAATTCACTACATCAGCATGCCATTTAAAGTCCCAAGTACACTGTTCTATGTTATGCTATGTTTTATGCACACCTTGCTGAAGAAAAACAACTAAAGCCAGCCTAGGCTGTTTGTTTTGTTCTGGTCTCCTAGTCTGGTTTAGTGAGCTGGTTTTAGAGGGGTTTTGACCACTTTTTAGCCGATCAAGGGAATATTAGCTAGTCAGGCTGGAAGACCAACTGACCCACCAGTTAAAACAAGCTAAACACCAACTTGGCCAGACTGAAAGACCAACTTGCCCAGCTTTGCTAGACTGGGAGGACCATTTTAAAGCAGATAAGACCAGCCAACCAGCTTAGGTTTTATGCACATGTATACTCATCTTAAACTATGTGCAAAGAGCAGAGACCCCATAGCTGGTCTTCAAGAAATTTCTTCCACAGATATGCATTTCTTACTCTTGTTTATCTCATGCAGCAACTGGCGGATGAGTCTCAGGTACGCATTGAGCTGCAGATGGCTCTGGATAGTAAAGACAGTGATATCGAGCAACTGCGCAGCCTGCTAAATTCTCTCAACATCCACTCACTCGACTCAGCCAGCATGAGCAGCGGCCCAGAAATGGAGACAGAGGAATCCATCGCAGGTACAAAACTAAGTTCCTTTCCAAACTTGATAACATCTTTCCACATTGGTCACAACAATTTCTTTATTTTATCATCACAATCCTTTATGTCTTCACCTTCCTTTTTTGGTTTTCTGTCCTTTCCTGTCACCCTCTGTTTTTCCTGCTCAGTTTTGGTCAGATTTTCAGTGCAGTTCTTGACCTTTGACCTTTGACCTCACTTCAGAGCCTGAGCACGCAGGTGATCTGCATGGAGTTCAGTGCATGAACTTTTGATCTAGAAGCCTTGACTGGACTTCACCATCACATAACAGATTTCACAGGCTTTTTTCATGAGCTTGTGCGTTTATTGTACATTATTGTTCTTATACAGAGACAAGGCTGGAGGGCTGGTTGTCTTTGCCAGTGAGGAACAACACCAAACGCTTTGGGTGGGAAAGAAAGGTACATTTCAGTTACCATTTTTTGTTTCAAATAGTGATTATAAAATATGTAATTTTCAGTTAATTAAATGGCCTGCATGTCACTTTACTTCAATAAACCCGTTCAGTTTGTTTTTTCCTTGTCTTATATTTTCTCCTTGTCTAAACAACTGAGCCAACCCAATGCAGTTGCAATGCTAGTCATGTACCATGATACCTCTGTCCATGACATGATTCAGAAATCCCATTTGTTCTCAATCATGCAGAAATTCTGAGAGTCTTTTGTTTCTTTTCATTCCCCAAGTATGTTGTGGTAAGCAGCAAGAAGATTCTGTTCTACAACAGCGAACAGGACAAAGAGCATTCCAATCCTTACATGGTGTTAGATATAGAGTGAGTCATTTTTACCCTTTGAAGACATTTCTTGGATGCATGCACTCCAACAGAGTGCATGCATCCAACTCCATCAGTTCTTGTTTTAGTGTATTATGTTGGACTGGGGGCTTCTTAGTAAGTCCTTCATCTCATCTTGTTTTGTCTTTTCTGTGCCGTTTTCCTGACAGTAAACTTTTCCATGTGCGTTCGGTAACCCAGACGGATGTTTATCGTGCTGACGCCAAAGAGATCCCTAGGATATTCCAGGTATAGTCACACAGTACAATATTTCCACATAGTTCATCATTCCAGTCCTGTTGGCTGATAGTTTCAACCTGGCAAGTTTGAAAAACACTTGATCAAAATTTAAGCATCTGTGTAACAAGATCACCTGTTATTGGTTGGCCCAGATCTTGTATGCTAATGAGGGCGAGAGCAAGAAGGAGCAGGAACTGGAGCCTCTTCCTGGAGACAAGTCCAGCTACATTTGCCATAAGGGTCATGAGTTCATCCCCACCCTCTACCACTTCCCCACTAACTGTGAAGCCTGTACCAAACCCCTGTGGAACATGTTCAAACCTCCCCCAGCTCTGGAGTGCAGGCGATGCCACATCAAGTGCCATAAAGATCACATGGACAAGAAGGAAGAGGTCATCGCCCCCTGCAAAGGTAAGATGCTTTAGAGTACCTACTTCATAACGTTACACTTTACGATTAGTGGTAGGCCAATACATCAGCAATGTTGATTCATTGATTTGGTGCCTGAATGCATTTAAATCTCATCTACATTTGCATTTATGCTTTGTGCATGAACTGATTAGCCAACCCAGCTAACAGGGAACATTCTCAGAATGTTGGCTAACATTCTATAAAACTTCTTTCAAAGTTATTAAAAAATGTTATTGCAGTAATGCTAGTAGACCTTTTTAATGTTATATATCAAAAACATTGTTAGGGTTAGTGGAACATTTTAAAAATGTTACAGAATTAAAACAATGTTTAAATGCTCCACCAGTTAAGCTACAGGACATGATATTTCAACTCACCCATGTTCTTTTTTGTGCTGTCTCCTTTTCCAGTGAACTACGACATTTCTACAGCCAAAAACTTGCTGCTGTTGGCCACGTCTCAGGAGGACCAGCAGAAGTGGGTCAGTCGACTCATGAAGAAGATCCCCAAGAAACCTCCAGCGCCGGATGCCCCTCACCGCTCCTCTCCCAGAGTTCCTGTTAAAGTACAAACCAGTCAGTCCATGAGAAGACCCAGCCGACAGATACCTTCCAGCAAACCCAGGTGAGATGAAGCTTTCAAATGTTGATATCTGTGACAGCTGTCAATCAAGTGCCTGTGTCATGCTCTTTCTCATGACTGGAATACATTTGTTAGTTCAGCTACATTGCTTGGAGATCAAATGCTGTTGTACATCAGCATCTGTGTTTTGAGTCAGAGCTTTACATAAAGCCACTGTAGTTCATGGTTGGCAGACAGATCTATAATACATTTTTTAAAGGGATAGTTTACCCACACCCTATTGTCTTTTTTTAAACCTATTTGTTTCTGCAAAGTTCAGAAACTTCCTAAAACTTCAGAGGTCTTGTATAAAGGTTTTGATATAGTGCACAAATCATATGGTCTCCTTTTGCGATTTATGTGTCTTTTTTTTGTCCTTTTGAAGCTTTAACATGCCTTTGTGTTCCTTTGGAAGAAAGTCAGTCATACTGTATTGATTTGGAACATTGTGATGTATAAATGAACTTTCTTTTCAAGATCCTGGTCTGATTACAGCATGACTGTGTATAAAATAGTACACACTAACACACACAGTACACACACTTCATGGTTCTTAAGCTTTCACTGTAGAAACAATAGTTTTCAGCACTGGTTACGGACTAGAGTGCTACTGTATATGATACACAGGTTTGTGCGCTCCGTAAAGGAACCTACAGCGAACATGGAGAAATCTGGCTTCATCTACCACAAGGGTCATGAGTTTATTCCTTTATTCTGCCACCTCCCTGCCAACTGCGAGGCCTGTACCAAACCTCTGTGGAACATTTTCAAACCCCCTCTGGCTCTGGAGTGTCAGAGGTGTCAGTTCAAATGCCACAAAGAGCACATGGACACAGAAAATGATCTCAGATCATGTTCTCCAGACCGGTTCAACCCCCAGTTCTCCACAGGGTGAGAGGAGAATGTGGCCGATCTGGAAATTGGTTGGGAATGTATTTCTTTCTGTGGTTGACAGTGCTTCAGAAACTGCTGAATTGAAGGTTACTGCTGCAGTGCTTGACTGGCATATTAACACATTTCATTATTGCAAATGCCAGCTAACCAGATCTCAGACATAAAGCTTGGAAGGTGTTATATTACGCTGGTGGGAATCCTGTGCTTCAACTGGGAATTTAAGGCAAAAGTTTGCGTGCTAAAAAACCCTTTTTGTAAAGTCTTAATACTACAAGTATGCATCATATGATTTGGTATAACTTTTACACATGCTCATTTTCTAGAGCTTTGTACCTTGGTACTATAGCCTGAGCATAGAAATTCTTTACTTACTGTATATTGCACATGATGAAGCTTTAGCGGACATTGAGGGGTGGCCCATCCTCTTTTAAGGTACCTCTGAGGTGCCAAGGTGTATCTTCACTCTAGTCAACTACCTCTAAATCTTGCCAGTAAAACTTATTTTGGGAGATTGGTGAAGGTTTGGTTAAATGCTCTCTCCTCCACCTGCAGGACTCCGGATTTGGAGCTTCAGGACTGGCATTGGGCTCTGGATGACGTGGATGATGTAGATTATGACCACACATTCAGTTTCTAAGGAGCATGTGTAGGGTTGAGTCAGGTTAACTTGCACAGAAGCTCTGTTCCAAACCCTAGGCAGCTGCCTATGTAGGCACCATAGATGTGCTCCAAAAGATGCTGTTCTAAAAAGTACATTTTCATTTAGCAGTATACTGTATGTATAGTAGGTGGTAGTATATGCTACTTTCTAAGATGCCTTTTTAGAAAGGTAACAGGTAAACTGTTCCAACTGAGTTACTTAATGGTTCAGATTCTGCCTATGTTGGCTATAGACAGTAAGGCTGCTCATTAGGGTTTTGGAACAAAGCCAGCTTGTTTGCCGTACAGTGGGATTTGGTTGCTGTTGACGCAGATGTAAGCGTGTGTATGAGTGTGTGTGGCCTGAATGGAAAATTGAGAATTTTCCAGAACCCAACTGTAGTTTATCTACCAACTCCTCTGCTCATAAACACCCTCTCCACCCTCCAAAACCTCATGAAACACACTTAAATATATACAGCTGAATAGCTGATTTTCTAATATTTAGTTCTTCCAATATTTATTTTTTATCACTGAAGGAGAGGGGGTTTGTTCAGAGAATTGGAACCTGGCCTGCTTGTTTGTTGTTTGACTTTTGATCCTCTTGCTCTAGTCCCCCCAGACTGGACACTCCCAAGATGAGGCGAGAAGACTCCACCAACAGCATTCTGAACAAATAAGTCTGTTTCAGTATGTTTGTTTAGTGTGTTGACAAACTGTGTGTCAAGAAGACATTCCAACTGTAACTGTAAAAGGAAGAGGAGAGAATGTGCATCAAAACTAAAATCAGTATTTATTTTCAGAATTGTTTGTTACCTTTTGCAATAAAAGTGTGTGACCCTGTTTGGATTTGCAGGTGTATCAATATGCTTCTTTTAAGCATGCATGCTGTTTATTTCCTCTGGGGGTTATTCAGATACGATGGAACTAACTTTCTTCATCTCTCTTTTCTCTATTTCTCCCTGCTCTAGTTAACCTTGTTTTGGGATTCTGGGGCTGCTACATGGTGATTTGGGATTCTTCCTGTCGCACCAACAAAAGACCTTTGTTGTAACTTTCTGCACATTTTGGCATATCCAAAAAAGTGAAAGAGGCTCAGATGTTGATGGTTTGCTGTTGTGATATGGCTTTTGTTTTCTGGACGCATGTGGTTGCTTTTACAAGAGTACAACACGTCATCTGCACAGAACAGAGGTCAACACCACACAAACATCTTGTCCATTGAAGGCCAGAGTTGACCTGAACACTAATCTGTCAGCTGGACAGAAGCCCAGTGGACTGCCTTAGGAACCCTGAAGAGAATGTGCTTGACAGCAGGGCTCGATCCATTCAGACTATACTGTCATGTTTTTGGTTGACTTTAATGGTTGAAAGTACACGGTAGTACAAGAAATACGTGGCAAGAAAACACCATATAAAAAAACTTTATATAGTCATGTCATTATATAGTCAAAACTTTATACAGACATGCATTGAAACTGTTGTTTGTTATTGTGGATTGTTTTTGACGTTTTTGATTAGCCCACTTTGTGGTCAAAGCCCAAATTACTGTAATTGTGTGTTTATTTTCTGTCTTATCATAAATGCATCCCATACTGGTCCTCTGGAACCCTGTATTTCTCAATTCCTACTGTACATCAGGGCTGTTCAGCTCCAGTCTTGTAGGGCCACTGTCCTCCGGAGTTTACCTCCAACCCTAATCAAACACAGCTGGCTGTAATTTCCAAGACCTTGATTAGCTTATTCAAGTGTGTGTGATTATAGTTGAAACTAAACCCTGTGGGACACTGTCCCTTCCGGACCGGAGTTGAGCAGCTTTGCACCACAACACGAGTTGAATGTAATTTGAGCGAGAAACTGTCTAAGCGGAACATGATTGTATAATTAACAGGAATCGAGATTAAGATCTACAGCTGCGCAGGTGGGTAGAAGTTGAGTTACTGAAATTGTGATCCGCTGTCTGTTTTTGGCCAGTCACATCTTATGAATTTGATTATTTGGCCAGGGGCAGCTGGTATCAGATCAGTTTTGTCAATCTAAAATTTAAACCCACTACCCTGATCTTAGATCAGCATTAAATTACATGCATCTCTTTTAACACAAGACCTTTGGCCAACAACAGATTAGTCTTGCAAGCACATAAGTGAAATAAGAAACAGGAATGTCGGAAAACCACATGCTTAAGTTCACTAAAATATTTGTTATTTTTATGTGATTTGAAGTGGTCAGATTTTGTGTGTTCTCACCCTAGGATGCGTATCCTCCTTTTCCTTAACACTATATATTATGTGTGTGTGGTGTATGTGTATGTATGTATATACATATATACATATGTATATACATATACAGCATATATTTGACCTGCCATCTTACCAGTCAGTTTGCTATTTATACAAGTCTGGGCACTTTTTTATTTTAACGCGCTGCCTCCAGATTTGCATGTTTTATATTGATGTACTGTTTGACAAATGAAAAGCACATGTAGCCGTGTTGTTTGGAGACCCTGTATAACATTTGCTTATTTTTGTAAACAAAAGTAGTCATTTAAAGAAGTATATAGCTGTGAATGTAGTAAAGGAAGTAAAGTTTTAATATAAACATTCTGGTCAGTCTTTACGTCTGCTTTAATCATGCATATACTGTACATGGACCTATATACAGTATAATGATTGTATTGATATTACTGCACAAAAAATGAAGGTTTTGTAACTTTTTATAGACAAATGACTGTAAAGTCACATTGTTGTTAATAGAGTTCAAGTATTTAACATGGAATATTGAGTTTATTCTACAAGCCGTTTCATATTGTTCATACAATTTTTTTAAAAAAATCACATATTACCATCCACACAAAAGGAGTTTATTGATTTGTGAGTTTATAAAATACAAAAGGTGGCTATTATATGCAAGTGCTTAAAGCTGCAATCCTTAATGTTTTGGATTAAAATGAACTAAAATCTGTTATTGAGCAAGAAGATAATAGATCATTGTTCAACAATCTTAACTAACCTGAATTGCAATGATAAGTTTATAAAAATGATTTATAATTTGAGCTGTCAAGTCTGATTTCTTGGGAAATATCAAGGCGTAAACCTGCAATTTTATGTTACAAACAGAGGTGGCAGTAGAGAGGAGAGTTATGGATTGCTGCTTTAAAACACACTTGTCCAGAAACACTGAGTTTGAAGCGTCTTGTAGTTTGGGTTACATATAAAATGATTTAATTACATGAACAGAATATCAACTGCAGAACTTCAGTTCAGAAACACTATTTATTAAAACAGCCCTTAATCTGGTCACATACAGATATTGCTAATAATACAAAGTAATATTGCATATTTTGCCATATGTAAACATATCCCCCAAATGAACTACAGTATATAATGAAAACAGTTTGTTTAGAAACTTCATATCAATAATAACTGTTCATTAGTTGACAAACTACTGGTCAAAAACTATTGTATTTACTGATTCGGAAAATACAGTTTACTATTTGTACAGTATCCTAACTTAATATCCATATGGTATAACAGCACATATGTAGTCAGTTAAAGAGAAAACGTTACTAATTGTTTATCAAAACTGTAGACAAAAAGCTTTTCAACAGTAAATACTGGAGAGAAATATCACTGGAATGATTAGGAAGTGCAGAAGTGCAACAGTTTGGTTTTCTTTAATACATGGGAATATTGAACTCCAGTACAATTTTATTGACACTAGAAACATGGAAAAACAGGCATGGAAACCCTGAGTAAAAGAGAGTCATGAAGAAAAGGCTTGTAATTCTTTACCAAAAGTCAGTAAATACTAATAACGTTTTACACAACAGCGCAGTCAAAAGTTCGATAAACAAACAGCATGAAGTAACTGACCGTAGCATAGCCTTAATCCTGTTTCACAGGCCGAGGTTTGTAATACATCACCGTAGCTGTAACCCACAGGTTCAGCAAGCTCATAACAACAAAGCGAATGAGAACTGTGGAAAAAAAAAGGTGCGGAAAGGTTAACCAATCAACATCAAGTCCGAACAATCAGTGTCCAATCAGGAAGCTTCGACTGACCTTGTGTGTCTCCCGTGGTGATCATGGTAGTAAAGATCCTCGCTGACAAAGAGAGGAAACACCATCAACGACTGACTGGAGAAGTGTTAGTAAAGTTACAAGTGTTTGGGTGTAATGCAATAACTACAGTATTTGTTACATGACGTGAGAGCATGGCTGTACTCCGCTAACAGGCAACGTTCTCAGAACATTGGCTAACGTTCTCTAAAAGTTATGGAATGTCAAAAACATTGAGTTGTTAGTGGAATGTTTTAAAATGTTTGAATAACATTTATATAACCAAGCAATACAATGTTAATACAACGTCTAAAAAACGGGATGCTTTAAACATTCCTAAAAACTTTTAAAACAAGCTGGGTATACGAGGCCAATGAAAAGTGCTATGAATGTGTATTAAACAGTTTTGCTTTAATGTGGCTGTCACTTACCCAGGCATGTGTATGTAGCAAGGCCCCAGCTGAGAGCGCTGACCTGTCTGGAGTCCTTTGAGCGCCACAGACACTGAAGTTGTGCCAGTTTACTGCCAGCGCTGATAAACGTGCAAAGACTCTGAAAGAGAGGACAGCAAAAACTGAGAATCCTGTAATATAATGACAAAAACAACTTTTTAAATGCATTCGTATGACACTATTTCCAGCTCAGTTAGAGCTGTTCTCACCATTGCCAGATCAATCACCCACTTCTGAACCGTGAGCAGCTGCCATCCCCCAACAAACCTTATTATACATGTTAGGGATAAATTAAATGGTATCATACACAATAAATAAATTTGAACCTATTCTTGTTGGAACTAAATTTGCCCTGAAGAGGTAACCAGAACAGATTTTCTTAAGTTCCCAACAAAAATGATTTTTTAATTCATATAGGAAGCCAAAGATTGTATTTCAGCAATCGTCATTCATCTGTTTTAGCAATTATTATTACATGGTTCTCCGAAATACTTGATTATGCATGCTCAATACTGGCACACTGCAGTCCAATATTTGTGTATAATGTCCAACAAACGTCATACCGTACATTACCTTTATACATTTAGCTTTCTCCAAACAAACCTTCAGTACATTCAATGTTAACAATCAATTGTGCGTTCTTGGGATTCGAACCCCTGACCTTTGGGCAGTTAGCACTAATAAGCCAAGGATACACTGCTGCGTATAAGAGGCTGTGCTTGAGGTTCCTGTTGTAATGCAGAATCAACAGCAGAACAACGACATCTGGGGACACAAAGTGTTTAATGCAGAAACACCAACGTGAAAAACATTTCCAGTTACTCTCCGAAAACTTCTGCTCGATGCTCACCTTGTGCTACGAGAATCGGATACTCCAGGTACGTGACAGGGGGATATTCGTAGTACATCTGGTACGACATGAAAACTATAAACCTGAACAAAATACATAACGAGGAACAGAGTTTTGAACGCCTTATAAACAAGAAACAAAAACATGGATAAAAACAAAAAACTGCTGCTGCATGCATTGTTGCGCATTTGACTTCATTCAATGCATGGTGAGAATTATTCAAGACGTGCATTTTAATGCATTTTAATCTCGCCTTTCATGATCCCATCACAAAACACAGTTGTGTGCGTTTCTTTAAACTAATAAATGTGTGTGGTGCTTCTGTCAGGGATGATGCACCAAAGCTGGTAAAGTCTTACCCGATGAGCTCCAGCAGGAGGCTGTTCAGGCTGACTCCGGTGGTCGCTTTGGCCCGCATCAGCACGAATATCTGCGGGAACTTGAGCACCATGCACACGAACAGGGTGCTGAAGTTGGCGAAATGCAGAGCCAGGTTGCCGTCCATCACTGCTGGAGATCGCCGGTAAACTCTTAACACTTTAATCCCGTAGTGTGATCCGATATGTCGGTCAGATGCGTCTCCAGCTGTTCGCGTCCGGGAAGCACTTCCGCACACACCGTCGACGCGAGATTTGAGCCACCGCGGCGCCCGTAGCGGTCATGTTTACAGGGGTTCATTCATACCTTGTTCTTGAGCGATTTTACGTGCATCTTAAACATGCAATCCGTCTTCTTAAAACTGATGAAAGATTAGTTATTGAGCAAGTACATATCCGGGTTCAAAACGGTTTCCTTAACTTACCCCAATGCGCATTATAAACTGTACGTTTATAATGATGGTGTATCATTTTTACTGTCGGGTCGGATTTCCACAGCAATGCCATTTTTCAGCGATTCAACTGGTTTCTGAATGCGTAAAGACATATAAAGTTTATAAAGTAACCTGCAATTGCATGTTTCAAACAGAGTTGGCGACAGAGAGGCAAAACCTACAGATTGCAGCTTTTACTTGGGGTGCCTCAAATTCAAATGAGAGCTTTGTTTTCATTGCATTTTGCATTAAATCCAACTCCAACTTTGCATTGAATCACTCCAAATGTATTAAAAACAATGAGAACAGAATACATGCAAAATATTGTAGCCTCAGCAGATCATTTGATTACTCTTGAACTGATGACAGAATAAAAACCGGAGTGTTTGGGACACGGTCTAAAATAGATCAGAATTCAGTTTCCATAACTCATAAAAAATGAAGATTACTCAGAAAGAAATGAGAAATGGAGTGCGCCTCTATTTATTTGTTTTAATAAGCAATTCACTGAATTAAACAAATACTGTTACAACACAAAAAATTATACATTTTAAAGCAAGTTTTATAACAACTTCATAATCAAAGACAAGGTTATCTTTTTCTTTTGATCTTGCTGTTTCTTTAATTTAGAAAACAAAAAACAAAACAAACATACAGACGTTTCATTGGGCAGCTTTGCTGCCTCTTGCTACCCTGTTCAAAAAACCATCTTTCTTGTTTTTTTTAATTATTTGCCAATGCAAAGGCTTGCCAGTAATAAATAATACTATAAAATGTCCTGCAAGTACACAAAAGAGATTGAGGAACAACAACAAGGGGAAATGTACAAGGTTTTGGGGTGAAGGGATGGTGAGCAAATTTAGCCAAATCTCTGATTCATACAGGACACAGAGAAAGCATCTATACATCCATACTAGCCAAATAACAAAATTAATTTTATTATTTGTGTGTGTGTGTTTGTACAAAGTGGGATTTTTAAACAAGCAGGTGTTAATTACAGAGCACACAAAGAATTAAGGCAGCTCAAATCTTCACCTCAAAAAAGTTTGAACATTTGATCCTTAAAAACTGCAGCTTGCTTATTTTTTTGTCGTTTTTTTAATTTACACAGACGTAGTGTCTCTCGCAGAGTGCAGAATAAGAATTTGTTGTTGCATAATTCTGGTTGTTGGCAAAGCCGTGCTGTTTGTAGACCCCAGGAATGGTGGAGAAATGCTTCTCACATGGCTACAGGAATACTGTGATATTACTTGACTCTTGAAATCATGCTTTGATCAGTGTGAATACTGATCTCTCAATATTTCCTCCACTTGATTTTAAAGCACTGCCGTAAGGTTCTGTTTCAGTCCGTATAACATTACTTGGTAAAGGATGGAATCAATGGTTTTGCTGGTATTTTTGAGTTGGGTATGTTTTTTGTGTGGCTAATCCTTCGTAAAAAGCAGCGCTCATGTTCCTTTCTCTGATTAAACAGAAGCTCTCCAACTTTTCAGACTAATTTTGGTGAATGAAAAAACAAATGTTCCTTCTATACCCAGCCTGAGGCTGAAAGACAATTTGACCAATAAAACAGGCGCCTCTTTAGCAGATCCTTTGAAACTTTCTTGGATTACAGTATTGCATTCTAGCAAACTCTGCTCTATGGTTTTAGTTATTTTAACTCCTTCCAGCGCTGTTGTTTAAAGCTCATTTGCAGACATTACTGCCCCCTCGTGGAAACATTAGGCACTGATTACTCTAAAACTCGGGATGGCAATCTTGTCATTTAATGGCCACTAAGTAAAAGCAAAACAAAAATGGTTTAATATCTTTTTTACACATTCCACATATCTTGAGATATGTGATATAAATGCTATCTGTATATGCAGTGAAACTTGAGAGGGAAATTATGCAGAACTCTGTTGTTGTCTGGAATAGATGTACTTTTACAGTGTTTACCATAAGTGCAATGACTAGCTCTCTCCTACAATGTACACACACACTGTCTCTGTTGTTGTCAAGGACAGCATCATCTGCTGTGTCCCACACACACACACACACGTCTTTTCTGCTGGTGTCATTGTCTTGTCTGTGTGGAACCGCAGACACTACAACAGTGTTGAGTTTCAGAGCTATATCTGTCCCAGCCCAACCTGTGCAGCTCTGGTTACAACAGCAAGGTCACACATGCACACGGGGAGGTGAAACAAAATCATATTTCATGTCTGACTCTTCGGTGCAAGTTGAACTGTAACATTGTTATCATGGTGTGTGGTCACCTTTATGAGCAAATGATTAATGATAAGTAACTATTTCAAGACGTCATGAAAGAAATTAGACTCATCTTAAATCTTTTTTCTCATCTGTGTTGGTAAACCGATTGCTAGTTTTCATCAGGAAAGCGTCTTAAATGAATTTCAATTTAAATTTTAATTTAGACAAGAATTTAGTGTGCACACATTAGTGTGTGTGTATTAAGACCTAATGACATAACCAATCTTAACGCACGAGTCTAAATAGACCATCATACGAACACATCATATGTTTCCTTTGTAGTCATGGTAACAGATGCAGTTGCCAAGCAGAGCTAAGGCTGGGAGCACTCACATTATGGTATATTAACTTAATACTAATTTAAATTTAGATAAAAAAAATAAAAGAAAACGAAAAGAAAAAGATGACAAAATGGTTATGAGAGGGGGAAAGATAATGATATAGAAAAAAAGAGAAGTTAGCAATGAGAGTGACATATAATGCTGTTTCTCGCTCTTTTTAATCAATTCAGGCATGTATGTTTGGTTGCACCGCTCACACCATGTCAAGAATCTCTGATCTCGACCCTGTATAACCCTGTATGTTTCTCCTGTTCATCTCCCCACATACAAACACACCGGGACACATACTGTACGCCAAACACAATGAGTAGAAGATTGAACATCTACTTTGAGTGTGATTTTGTGCTTCTCTGATACTTCACCCTTTTATCAATCCCTTCTCTACACTTCTATCCAGACAGAGGGCCAGCCAACCATATCAGCACTGACAAAATAAATGTGACACAGGAATGTGTGTATTAATCTGACACTGAAATGAGACCCAGCCGCATATGAACCCAAAAGAGAAATCCAGTCCTTACTCATTAGACCTCTGAGCCTGCTCCTAAAAAAATATACCACTGTGAAACTGAATCCTGCAGGAGAAAGTACAGAGGAACAGGGTAGGGTTTCACTGCTCTTTGTACATCATCCAGGAGCAGAGGGCAGAGAGAGAGAGAGAGAGAGAGAGGGAGAGGGAGAAAGAGGGGGGGGGATGGGTGGAGGGAGTTACATGGTAAATGTAGAAGGTGAGGGAGGGGAGTTTTGGGTCAATACTGGCCAATAATTCAGATGGTGAAACGAATAAACAAAAAATAATAAATAAAAACAATAAAAATAGGTTAGTTAATGTATGGCTGATTTTTTTTTGTGTGGAAGTGGCTGAAGTATTTGTTTTCTGATGTTTGTCTGTTCATCAGTATTATGTTTTTAAATATTCCTGGGTAGGTTCTTTTATTGTGATTTTCATATGTTTTGTCAGAAAAAATGTTAACATCATATTTTTTCATCCAACATAATTTGAGCAACTTTAATGTTTTGAAAAACTGAACTCAAGAGTTTCAACTGGCCCGAGTTAATATAGACATTTGACACACACTCTTTGTCTGTTGCATTCTCTCTCACACACATGGGGTTTTAAAGGTTTGCTCCTCCGGTTTAGTCAAACAAAAAACAGATGCATACAGTTGCTAACCATGCATTCAGCTCTTACAGTACTCTTTGTAACTAATATCATTTTGGCTCTTTGACGCCTTACCAGCCCTGTCTACCTTTCAGTGAAATGTTCTTGGCATCCTGTGTAAGTGAACTCTACACTGAGGCACCTTGGAAATGCGAATGAAACCACTTTCTGTTTCTGTTGCCATAGCAGGAAAGGATGTGATGAATGTAATTTAGCACTGATTAGGATTTGGCAAAAAATAAGCCTAAAAATAAAAACAAACCTTATGAATACACCTTTGACACTGCCTCACAGCTGACCAGAATGCTGGCCGCTCGACTGCTTTTGATTGTACGCTGATAGAAAACCCAGGAGAGAGCTTTCTGATTTACAACATAAGCTAGAGCACCACGGTAAGCTGGATTCTGATATAAACAATGAGAAACCAAACTTAAATGCCCCTTTGGATGATGGTTTCCCTCTAGTAATCTGATCCAGAAGAACAGTGTGTGCTGTACACAACCACCAGCAGTGTTAGCCCTACTGTTCATTTAGCTATGCGGTGTGGCATAGTAGGTATCAGAACATCAGCTCACTGTTTTGCTATGTGGGTGGGACAGTCTCCAAGCCAATGGCCGCAAAGCTAGCAGCCATTTTAACTGATGGCTAAAACACTTATTGAGGTCTGTACCCTGTTACCCTCAATTAAATGAGTTAATTGAACTTTTCATTGCACAAAAAATGGGCAGATAAACAAGCCACTGTTCTCCAGTAATGCGGACTACTTCTGTTTTTTGTCTCATCTGTCCATACTGCTCCAACAGAGGATGAGTTGTCCTTATGATAAAATAAAAGTTCACCTCATTCTTCTGTTCGTGCGATTATTTTCCTCCCTCGAGGGCATGACTTGTCTCTCTTCCTGTCTTTTTTTTAGTGTCCAGTTGCTGAACATTTCTCCCTCAGAAAGGAGAGAGATAGACTGAAAGGAAGAAGTTAAGAAAGAGTACAGTGTTTTGCTGGTGTTGCAGATACTGATACACATAGTCAGGGAAAGAGAGACAGACAGAGAGAAAGATTTGGATGGAGAGAATATTCAGACCGTTTATAGCTTCATTTTCCGTCTTTTTACTTAGCTGCAGTGGGTCTGAAGCTATTTGGACCTATGGCAGCTTATTGAACTGTGTATGTACACTGTAGTCCACTGTAATACCGCTTCCATCCAGTAGGGTGAGAGTCCTCAGCTAGCCATGATGAAGGTTGTAGAGTGGAGTGGATGGGAAATATCTCTTGCCTCAAGATATCACAAATGAAGGTCAAACGTCAAAGCCAATCTACTTTTCAGATTGACACCTCATGTTATTCTTTATTTAGCCAAAAGGGCGGTGACAAAGCAGACCGCTGTCCAGTCTGGATGATCTGTGTGAATGTAAGTCACAGTGTGTTTGTATGGGTTTGAAAGAGCTGACATCTTGATTGGCTGGATTGTGGGTGGAGTTTATGGACAGCTGATGGCCTCTGCTGCAGTGCAATCCTCTGTATCCTTTTGGTGAGATGTTACCATAACTGTGAGAGAGAGGAAGTGAGTTGTTGGTCTTTTTTGGATGATTCATGTGACCAATTCAGAGTTTTCAGAGTATAAATACATTGCAGCCAACACACAAAACATTTCACAGTATTTATAGTTCAATCACCAAGGTTACTACAGCGTTGGAAATGTCACTATAGCTTTTTGTCATTTTGCATTTTCGTGATTATTTTCAGTTTAGTTTACCAGCTACACACTATTAAAATAATGTAAACTTTTATTTAGTTTGTGTATTTGTATTGTATATGTATGTATACATATATTGTGTATGTATTTCATCTTTAAATTTCATTGTAATTATTAAAAATATTTTTTCAAGGCTAGACTTGTTTTTATAATAATTTTGGTTAACTTTGGCAACTAACTTTGCAGATTGAAAGAGCAAATATATAAATTACAAATAGTCTTTTATAATTACAATTTATAAGGAGCTGAATCTCACCCACCTGTCTTCTTTCACTTGTTTTGATTGCGGATCCGCAGACACCTTCTCTTCAGCGGAGGCTCCATTTCTATAGCCACCGTTCCTGTCAATGGAGCTGTCAGGCCACATGGCAGGATGGCAGTGGTTTTGTCAGCAGGTTTGGGTACAGGCTGAATGACACAGCCGGGTTTGGGCATTAGGGGCAGGGCGTAGGCATGATCCTCACCAGACGGAACATCTTCAGGGTTATGTGGTTTGTCCTCTCCGGTTCCTGTATTTATAGCGGTCTGGTCATTTGAACTTCTCTTAATCGTTGAGTCTCTTTCTGTGGCCAAGCAGCTGTTCTCTTTCAGGTCCTCTCCTTCTAAATCTGCCCCAGTGGGCTCGTCACATACAGTGTTGGACCTGTGGCTGGGGTCCACTGGGGGTCGATGTTCTAAAGGAGGTGTTCTGATCGAACCCTCTGCAGACAGCACATTACAACTTCCATTGACAATTACATTGCAGGGCATAGCAGAGCCAGGCTCAGTTTTAGGTGTGGTGTTGTTGCTAGGAACAGTGTTAGTGCTGCATGTGATTGGCTGAGAAAGTGATGGAGTGCCACTGCAGTAGGAGGGGTCAGCACAAGGCAGTGCCACGCTAGCCAATGGGCTTTTAGCATTTTTGTCTCTGTGATTATCTTGTGTCGTGCCTGTGCTAGTACTAGCTGTCCCATCCACCTCGGGTTCACCCAATTGTGAAACTTCATGTAGAGGTGGTGGGCTTAGCCCAGGCTCCGCCTTTACCTGCACACAGGTTACAGCCCTCTGGATCACTAGCTGTTGCCGTGAGCGGCGATTGGTTGTTAAATCAATGACTCCATCTGCTGGTGTGTCCTTGTAGGAGTGTCCAGAGCTAGCATTCCCAGGGTTTTCTGTTTTAACCATTAGATCCAGCATGTTTGTCATGCTCTGCTCTGTGGGCTTGGAAAAGCCTGGTGAGAGTGTATTTGAAGTGGGCGGGGCATGCTGAAAGTCCCTCCCCTCCCCTCTGGAGGAGCTGGGAGAAAATGATGGCGGTGCTTTTGAATCACTTTGCTCGCTCGCAGCGTTCGGAAGCGTCCCGTCATTTCCCGGCCGATCACCTGATGCCTGTGGACTGAAAGGTATGGGCACTGGTATGGGTATGGGTACTGGTAATGGCACAATCACTGGATAGGGCACTAATAATGTTGGTGGTGGCACTAAAGGGGCAAGAGAAGGCATGCCAATATTCATAATGGGTGGTACTGGGATGGGTCCAGCTGGCATCATGTTAACTGGAGGGAAAGGCAAAGCTGGCATGTGGGTGCCAGGGTGAGGAGGCATCATACCTGGAGGATTTCCAGGAATGGTTGGAGCGGAGGACGGGTGTACCTGGGGAGAGAGCATTGGGCGGTGCATGGGGCTTGAGGGAGGGCCCAAAGTCCGAGAAGGAGGTGGTGGCCCGATTCCAGGAATCATGGGATTGGAATGAGGGCTGTTGGGGCCCGGGGGGCGTAAGAATGGAGGGCGCATCTGCTGCATCATCTGATGTTCCATAAAGAGAGGGAGAGGAACCGGGCCACGGGGAGTCATGACCATTGGTGGGCTGCCAGGCGGCACACCCAGAGCCGGGTGTAAACCCGCTATAGGTGGTGGGGGAGGGGGTGGTAGCACAGGACTCTCATGCGGACGCGGGGTGGGGATTTTTGTAGATGATGAGGATGATGATGACGAAGACGAGGATGAACACACCGTTCCAGTTTCGGACGGTGACCCCGACATGGATCCAGAGGGTCTGGCTACAGAGGTGGCGCCCCCTGGTGATGGTGCTTTGCGACTGCGGAGCTCATTCAGAGGTGAGCTCCAGGACTCAGGGGTAAGGAGCTGTACACCTGCTCCGCTTTCTGATTTAGTGTCACCCGCAGGGTGAGGTGGGTTACACAATCCCCCCGGCAGTGCAGCCTGAGTCTCTTTATAGAATATATCCATCTTATATTGGTTCAGACACTTTGCACTGCAGAACTGGAGCCGCCTCTCCCCCGCACCAAAATCCAGGTATTCCTTAGTGTGGCGAATGTGTTTGCACCAATCACAGACCTGTAACACGAACAACCGTAAAGCACACACATAAACAACATCAACTACACATTTAGATACATTATCTGTGTTGAATAATAATTTAAACATCCAGCATACACTAAAACATAATTAGAAGTGTATGGCTATCCTTCTGTATGATTTATGGGCCTGATGACAGGCAGCGTGTTAAGAGTGTGTGTGTTTTGTAAAATGTCAGATCTATGCAAGATTATAAGGTGAATGTGGCATTAAACACAAGAATTCAGACACTCAGAGTGTGAACATAAATGTGGTTTATGTCATAAAATATTAAATTGAACTCAAGCTTTCACAGCCAAACACAGATCCTCTGTTTCACTTCATTGCAAGTGTCAACTCCTCTGCATCATCATTATTCTCTCTCTATCTCTCTCACACACACTCACACACTCACACACACACACACATACATTCTTGAGTCAGCAAGGCTTAACTGACTTGATGGTAAATAATTGCACTCAGGAATTTAATTTCAATAATGAAATAAATAAATTAGCTACGTACTAATGTATATACTAATGTACTATACTTGTGTATATAATATAATGCACTATATTAGTGTATATAATATAATGCCATAACCATTTAAAATGAAATGCCATAAGTGGCATTTCATTTTTAAAAAAATAGCGCAAGCTTACTTTTCAAGGAAGCTATTTAAAAAAATACAAACATTATTCAGACATTTTTACTGTGACTATTATGTCCTAAAATGTCAATATATTTGGGGCCGTGCGTGGGATGGATTTTAGAGATTGTTTCTTGTATTTTCTGCCTCTTTAACTCCACCTAACACACTGTCTCTGTTTTTTAACACACACATCCTTACACACACACACACACACACACACACACTCATTACAAGACGTCAGGAGTCAGATGCCCAAGGCAAGCTGCAGGGTCAAACTCTGACAGACACTACTAAAAGGTTTCCCCTTCAAGGGGCAATTATGCATGTATTTTGTGTGTGTGTGAGTGTGTATCTGTGGCACTGCAGGAGACACTAACAGACTAAGGCAGTGACAACAGGATGTGACTGACAGGAACAAGGGGCTTAAACCTGTGAGACCATTTGGTTTGTGTCTGTATGTGCGTGAGACAGATCTAACAGCAAAGGGAAGTCTGGGTAATCAGATTATAACATTATTTCTTGGTTATAAAAACATTGTGTAATGTTTTTTAAAATGTTCCACTAACAATGTAAGAATAACATATATGAGAAGCAATAAAATGATATATATAATATATAACAAAAAATTCTACTAACGTTACTGCAGGAGGTTTTTTGATAATGTTAAGAGAACTTTTAGAGAATGTTAGCCAATGTTCTGAGGATGTTCCATGTTAGCTGAGTATACCTCATATCTCATATTTTTCTCTGTCGCTTATTCTGCCAGAATAGTTTTGTCTGTCTAACCAAACAAAAGTGTCTTGGAGTTGATAAGGCTGTCAATCTCCACAGCTAATGGGTGTATGTATCCCATTAGAGTCCATAAAGAGAAATTTTTGCCTCAGGCCTGGTGAGCAGGGACATAGGAAGCGATTTGCAAACATTGGCTTGTCAAAAATATAGTCAGGTACTGTACAGATAGACATGGCTGCATGGAAATGTACTGTGGGGGGGTTTCACTAGGAATAAATCACACCCATTGATAGTGTCATTTACTTACATGTACTCTGTGTTAAATTCTCCATTCAATAAAGGAATTATGCAAATCGGGTAAAGATGCAAAAGCCCCAAAATACTGTGCTGTACGCAATTTGCAATTTGGCATGATTCATCTGTCTTTTGGGTCAGTTGTGCAGTCGACTAATGAAATCTGGCACACTTTTCTGGTACTGTACGCCAGGAAAAGCTATCTGGCAAAATATGTAAATAATTTGCATAAAAATGAGATGTGATCCCAGTTAACAACTTAACAATTACATTTTTGATTTAAATGATATTTAATGTTAAAAAATGTTCTACTAACATTAGTGCAAGAACTTTTTTGTTACTTTTGAGAACCTTTAGAGAATGTTAGTCAACATTCTGAGAATGTTCCCTGTTAGCTGGATTTGCAAACATGACAGTTACTTAATTTAAACATCCATAATAATAATAATAATAATTCAGTTAAGCACTATTGCAGCACTTGGTTAAACTGGAGTGCTGTTAATGTTAGTAAACCAGCATTTTGCACTGAAATTGCATTAAAATTAAAATTAGAACTAAATTTTTTTATACAAAATAGGGGCAAATAATTCCTTTATCCTGTAAACCATGACACAATGGAAAGCTAATAGCTACACACTGCCATACCTGCAGGGAGTATGTGTATCTCTGTTTGTGTGTACCGTTTACTAATGCTTTGGCAATTTAAACCCTTAATTATCATGCCAATAAAGCTTTTTCAAATCAAAATCTGAATAGGATTTGCTTCAGGCCTGGCGAGTGGAGCATAGAGACTTTTATCCTAAGGCTGACGAATCAACTGCCAAAGCCAGAGTTCCAAAGATGATAATGAAGGCATTAATCATACGCCAGTTCTGCCAATGATGGACATTCATCACATGGGGGGAGAGAGAGCGAGAGAGAGAGTGAGAGTGAGAGAGAGAGAGAAGGATGGCTGGCTGGCGAAGCTGCATCATGTGGAATTCCTGGTATGACAAAGACAGACTCATACGCTCACAAACATATGCAAACACACAGTATACTAACATATTCAGACACAAGTATACATCTAAACCTCATTTAGCCATTTCTGTATCTGTTCTGTCCAATTATTTATTTCATATATTTAAATGTTGGTTTGCCAAAAAGCTTATTATTCAGTATATACATTATCTGAAAACAAGTCTTAATATATATGCACAATTTTGCTTCTCAAGTATTTTTTTTTGTTTTGAGGACATTTAGATGCAGTATTGCATCTATACTGCAGTATTGCATATACAACAAATCAAGCTTGACTCCTTAAATTAAAGCAATTTATCTAATTAAGTTGATTATAAAAATCTATGAACACGTGCATGTGATTTTGAATTAGTGATCTAATCTTTAGCACGTTACATGAACTGAATTAGAACAAAATCTTTATCTGTCACAGGATGTGGAGAGAAATCTAGCTAAAAGATATTTTATCAGTCAGTGTGATTTTTTTTTTTCAACAATGCACAGACCAAGTCAGTTAACGTGCAGACCAGCTCGAGGTGTGTCCGGACATTCTCAGTTATAAATGATTTTCATATTTCAGTGAGTTTAAAAAGCGAGACAGATGGAGACCACTTAACAAGTCACAGCTCTGTATAAGAAATTTTACTGCACATTACCCTAATGGACTCGCTCTCTCCCAATACACTGTTTCACTCTTTCTCTTGATCTTTCACTCACCCTTATTTTGCCCTCTCTCTCTTTCTAACATGGTTGAGATGTAATTACTGTCATTTACTTCTGCGGTGGCCGTTAAGCCAATGTCCGTGACCATGCTGTGAGTAGCTCTACGCTCTTTTACTGTAATTACCTGCTAACGTACGACTGCCAACTCAATGTACAAGAGGAAGTTTTTGCACTAATGCCTTTCTTTTCCCATCATGCACACCCTCTGACCTGAAATGCATCTTTTCTACCAGCCATATGCTTATTTACACACACACACACAGACCCCACTTGACCAATCGTGACAAACAGTAACATTCAATGCAGACTGACAATGCTGAAGGAAACAAAAACATGACAAATGGTGTGTCAGAAAGCATAACAAACTTTTCTAATGCTCATTCAGTAGATTATCAGAGCATCACCTAGTTTAGAGTTAACTAGCTCATCACCTAGTTTACAGTTAACCGTGCAGGTGTGAAGTCTTAATCAACAGAAGAGAAACATGACAATACTTACAAAGCGACATGCAAAATAATTAAACAAAAACACAAAAATGTTTCTAAAACATACTTCAGTATGACTCTGTTATGTTTTTGATCACAGGTGCGAATGCTTTTAGAACATATGGGGAAAAGGTCAAACCCAGCTATCAGGGAACGTTCTGAGAAAGTTGGTTAACATTCTCTAAAAGTTTTCTTAAAGTATATATCACATATTTCAAAATGTTACTCTTAAGTGGTTCGTAGAACAATTTAAAAATATTACACAATTTTAAACTTTGAATGTCGTTCTTTTAACAAGCAATAACGTTAATACAATGTCAAAAAATGAATTTTCCTAGAACTTTTAAAATACCATTTTTAACATTTTTGTTACTTAATGGAAATGTTAGGGAAACGTTCTTACAAATAAGATAACGTTAGCTGGGAAGAGAAGTATCATCTTTGCTCATCAGATTTTAGAATTAAGACTTAAGACTTTCAGATTAAGACAATAACACCATTCGTCTAAAATCTAATCTGCAGATTTATAAAATTTGGGTCAATATGCATATGCTGTTTGTAGGTCTTTAATTTTGGGGTGTTAAATGGTTTATATCTTACAAGCACATCGTTGTTTGTCTTGAGCACAAGTCTGGGTGTGTCTTTGGACAAGCTGTGGTGCGGTACGCCCTCCTCCTCTCTGGCCTAAAGGAAAAACATAATGTCCCTTTTTATGCATGACCAAAACTGAAAATAAACACACACACATAACAGATGTAGAAAAAGGAATGATGAGAACGAAGGAATGAATTGAGAGGGGAAAAAAACGTGCTGATTTGGATAGACAGACAGAGAAAAGAGACGATCTGTGTGTGTGTGTGTGTGTGTGTGTGTGTAATACAAGGTTATAGATTGGTAGGGGGGAATGTAATATGGACAGTTTTATACTAGATCTCTCTAACCTTGAAATTTCTCTAATAAAAAACATGAATAAAAGGACAAAATGGATTTTAAAAAGTTTTACAGATTTTACATACAAAAAATCCATCAAAAGGAGAAGCCTCGAATAAAAATTACAACATTGCATGAATGAAAAATCATAAAATGCAACTGAAAACTGCCTGTAAAAATGTTTAAATAACTGTAATGACAGCTCTCTCTCTCTCACACACACACACACACACACTAATACTGATATATGGGTGTGTGTGGGGGGGTGGGTAGTTTTATTAAATTATGAAAATAAATGCTGAAAGGTTTCTGTTAGAGTTAGGGTTAGAGTGGATTAGGGTTTGGTTATTTTGTTTATAACTAGCTGTATATAAAAACAATAGAAGTCTAAAGAATGTCCCCATTTAGATAGGTAAAGTGACAGATAAGTAAATGTGTGTGTGTGCGTACACCAGTACTAAATATTATCAGTGCACACACACACTTGAGCCATTTTCAGTTTTTATTTTATGGAGTTGTTTCTGTGACCCCACTGGACTTGAGCCAACTCATTTACATATAGCACTAATGAGGGCGCATTCTCTCACATACACTCAAATGGCTTATCTGCACTCTTAATGACTTGAGGCATGATGGTGTGTTGAGCAGTAACCACACACACACACACATAATGCCTATATGCTGTAAAACACCTTTTTTCATTCACGCAAACACATGCAAGCACACAAAATTAATTGAAATTGTCTGTTTATGAAGTAACTGAACACTGCAGAGCTGAATTGTGTGTGTGTGTATGTGACAGTTTTGTGCCACCATATTGTAAATTATGCAGGAAAATGGCAGCAGTATGTATGTGTGTGTGTATAATATTCCACCTGGGTTTTGGCGTTTTTACCATATCTTTGCCAGCTACCATCTGGGCATCACATAACCCAGCCCAGGTGTGTGTGTGTGTGTGTGTGTGTGTCTGTCAAGTTGCCAAGTAAAATGTACTTCTCCAAGGACATAGATGAGTACACATGAGGCACATCTACTGCACACACCTACCAACTCATCTCATCCCATCCATCCATCCATCCATACATACATCCAATAATCATTCATTGTGACCTTTTTGAACATGAACACTTACAGTATAACCCCTCTATTCATACTGCATCCGCATCTTCCACTGCTCAGTCAGGCTGCCTGAAGTGTGTCCACTAATATATGAATGGATTAGTCCATGTGTGTGAGTGTGTGTGAGCGTGTAAGTGAGTGAGTGAGTGAGCGAGCGAGTATTTGGAGAGTGTTTTTTGTTCTGTTGGCTAGCAGCTATGAAATAATCACTCTGCACCATGAGTCACAACGCCATGGCAACAAGACCTGAAGAAGCAGGGGCCCAATAGTTTCCCGGTTACACACACACATATACACACAAACACACACACAAAAAGACAAAGACATGCTGAAAGACTTTCAGAGACTGAGAAATTGAAGGTGTGTTCATGTTCAAAATAAACATGCTAAAGCTAAAGCTGTCGAGCCCGCAGCAACTGTTACTGGCTATGCAATTATGAATTCATAAACGGCTCTCATTTGTTATGCATGTATTAATGAGAAGTGTGTGTATATAAATCAACATCACCGTGTACTGGCAGATAATATACACTCCATCAGATTTTTACACTGTAATCAAATTTAACTTTAAGAAAAGTTACAGTTCCAACATCTGAACGGGACAGACATCAGCACACACCGACACACAGACTCCTTCCTTCCTTCCTTCCTTCCTTCCTTCTTTCTTTCTTTCTTTCTTTCTTTCACATCTCTGAACACACACAGAGCTGTCTGCACTTCTGAATATTCCCCAACACACACACAGTATATGGCCACTCAGTCGACACTCGTCTTTTCTCTCTGGCTCTTGTTGGGAAAATTTTGTCTAAAACTGTTTCATTCTGTTTTTATGGCATGAAGTACATAGTGTTTTGTATTAAAGTCTGTTTGTCTGAAATGTTTTCACTGTGTTGAGATGATGAGAGAACAGTATAAACACTCCTGTCTCCTTTATTAAGCATTTTTCCTTCATCATGATCATCTCTCTCTCTCTCTGTCACACAAACATTGTGTCTCTTTCTCTCTTGCTCTTTGTTACACACACACACATTTTACACAAGGTTTAGAGTCAGAACTATCCAGTATAAAATGAAATATTTATATGGTACTCAGCAGTAAAAAATATCATGGTATTACCATGGAACTTTTAAATACTGGCGGTTGACACTCTAAATGGCTATAATAATATATAATATATACTATATGTGTGTGTGTGTACAATAAAATTTCACTTCAACCAAGAGATGGGATATTTAGAGTGACCCAGAACTGAGTGACCCACTCATTCTTCATACACTCTTATTGAACACACACAAGCCTGTTCACTTTAGTCCAATAAAATGGCCATATATGGACACATTTCTGCTTATTCTAAATATTCGGTTACACTAAAGTTTCATGAGGTTAAAAATAACTTGTCAAAATTCATTAGCTCAGCACCTAAACACACGCACACACATTCAAAGGTTTGGACACTGTAAAATGAGCCCACAGTCTGACAATAAATGCAATGCAGTAACAATACTGTGTTGATGCGTGTCTGACAGAGGTTTACCACAATTCTTATGTAAAAGAGAGTGTCCAAAAACCTCCTCAAACACACCATTGTTTGGGGCAATTGTGGCCTACAGGTTAGTGTGTTAGGCTTGTAATCAGAAGGTTGCTGGTTTGATTCCAGCACTGGCAGGTAGCAACTGAAGTGCCCTTGAGCAAAGCACCTAACCCCCAATTGCTCCCTGGGTGTAGTAATGTGCTGCCCACTGCTCTGGGTGTGTGTTCACTCCTCATGAGTTAAATACATAGGTCACTTTTTGGGTATGGGTTACCATATCTGACAAATATGTCACTTTCACAATTAATGGAGAGAGTACTGTAAACACCTACACCAGTAGCTGGTGTGAAGACATTTTACATCCAGTAATAGTTTGTGCGTGTGTGGAGGGGGTCAGGTATTTACTGCAGTAACACCAAACTGCTGCCACACCAGCCAAACACACCACCCCACAGATCATCCCATTAAGCACGCAAACACACGCACGGGTCTGAATTCCACTGTTTTAATACCACCTGGACATCAGTAGAGCTAAAGTAACAAATTTTGGCAGATTTTACTGTCAGTATTTGACACGTTTCACTATATCTGTGAGGACATTTTTGAAAAACTGGCAGTCAGAGTTGTACAAACACACATGCTGCTTGTTTTTGCAGCTCACCTGGTGTTGTACGTGACAAAAACGAGAGAGAAAATGTTCATGTAAGAATGTAATGGTGTGAACCCCCCCTCCTCATAAATGATGGAATTCAAGGTGGAGTCACAGTGCTGGAACAATGCCAGATGAACTGTCAAAGTAGTGAAGTAAACGGCTTTGTGATTGGTGGGATTAAATGAACATGTTCCTGCCAGACTTTCGTTTGGCGTTCCGCAGATGTGCCTCCTCAGAGAACACACACAGCATCACTGCAGTCCACAAACCTGCCAAAACCACCTCACAGTTTACACTATACTAATAACAGACTACACAGACCACATCTCCATATGAGACGATACCATTCAGCAGACACTTTTCTCTTTATTACACTTGAGTAAATAAATGATGAAAATATGCTCTTCAAGCTGAAATCTACTGAAATTTTCATGTTAATAACAGACGAAAACAGTACGGCAGGTTAGAGAAGACACAAAAACACATCCAGATCTTATTCCGCCCCAAAATCAAAGGAAACGAAAAAGAAAAATGATTTTGTTTCATAGTGACTTTATTTTCATGACAACTAAGCACATTTCCCACCAAATTTGTATTAGTGTAATCCGTCTGGATGTATTAGTGCATTAAAGGAACAAAAATAGATCTGAATTACAGTAAGAAGGGGTTCAATTACAATTACATAATAATGTGTAATTGTCATGAAAATGATGTCATAATGCAAAAATCTTAATGGTTCTAAAAATAGGTTTGTCATCTTCAAGGAAAATATCATTTTTCCTTCGTTTTGGGGTGAAATATAACCCAGAGGATATGAATGAACAGGTTTTTGACAGGTGTCATGATATTCCCCGTTGTCATGGTGTTTCTGTGTTTTTGTGGATGTGTTCATTAACTTCAGGTTGCCTGGCACTTTTAATTAACTGTTGTCTGCCTGTCTTTCTGTCATCCTCTCTCTTTCTTCTCTACAGTACACTAATTAAAGTGTCACAGAGTGAGCGCAACCACAATCATACATTGTGTTTGTAGTGACTCATTGGAATACAGTAGTTCTATTGTTACATAAATGTGAACTTTCACAAGGGCCTGCAACAGTCAGGAGCAAAAGTTTCTGACTGGTGTTAATAATCAAAACGCATGTTGCTATAGGTCTGTAATAAGTATAATAAGTAATAATATATAAATAAATGTTATATAATGCACTTTATGCTGTGATATCACAATGTGGTGTATGTTATATATTGGGGAAAATTTGTACCCAAAAGTCAACAAAACCAAACAAATCTGAGCAAAGCCTCCTTTTGGGCATGTCCTCATTTGTAAAAATGCTATACAATCTAGTAAAAAAAAGTTTCTTTAAGTTGTAAAAATACAGAGAGTTTATGTGTTTATAACTAGCTGTGTATAAAAATGATAGCAGTCTGTGAAATATCCACATTTACAAAGATAAGTAAACGTGTGTGTGTGTTGTGTGTTTGTGTGTTTGTGTGCATGTGTGCGCTCTGGTGGAGATTTGATCATTTCAGTATGAACACCTCTTAGGCATTAATGGTCCACCCAACTTGAAAAAAACTGAAATTGTCAATATTAAAATCATTGTTGTAAAAAGAATATCCGGTCTGAAATGAGATCATCACTCTTTATCACTTATACACCTTTTAACAAATCATTTATTAAACTGTGTGGATGTTTTGTGTATCAGCACATTTTCTCTGTGACTGAGAGAGAGAGTATTATATGTGTTTGTATCTGTGTTTATGTCCTAATGGTGAAGGTAACATGATGTTTGTTGAACTCTTCATGCTGTGTGCTCTGTTCTCAAACACCACCACACATTGATCGAAGGGTGACTGTAAACAAACATGCATGCATGTGGGAGAGTGTACCATGCATGTGAGACTCGTGTGTGTTAGTGTATGGTTACTGTATATATGTCTGTGTGTGTGTGTGTGTGTGTGTGTGTGTGTGTTACTGCATGTATGTCTGTGTGTGTGTATGTGTGTATGATTACTGCATGTCTATGTGTGTGTGTGTGTGTGTGTGTGTATGATTACTGCATGTATGTCTATGTGTGTGTGTATATGTGTGTATGTTACTGTGTCTGTGTGTGTGGGTGTGTGTGTCCATGATGTGCTCCATCAATATGTAAAGAAGTGAACAAAAGAGTCTCTAACACAAAAGAGGAGAAATCCAAACACAATATACTTACACTGCAATTCCTCACATATCCAAGCTTAGACAGAAAAGAAAACACACAATCAATATCTGTCTCACTCTGATGGCATGAACTCTAACTCTAAATGCCTCTCTCTCTCTCTTAATGGATGTCTTGGGCACATGGCTACACACCAGATGCTGAAGGTCTGGTTGCTTTCAGATTTTCAAAAATAAACATGGGCCCTGTCTTATTGAAAACATTTTTGTTCATAATCGGCTATCTATAGGTTTTTGTGAACCAGCTACATGTCGAAAATAAACTTCATTTAAAATGGGACAAAAATAACAAAACTGCATTATTGTTTCATTTAGCTGAGCTAAACAGTGTAATGCCTTTGCCATTTACAAATTACAAAATTGCAGCATAATAAATTACAAGAGTGAGAAACTCTATTACTTTATAATCTTCATATATTTATATGTATTAAAAGGGTTTCTCAGAGAAAGATGAGTAGAAAAACAGAATGTTATTTTAAAGTCTGGGTCAGAGAAGTTAGTAACACTAAACAAGGTTAAGACAGAGGAGAAAAAGTGATGTCAGACAGAAGCAGCCTGATTGGCTGGAGGAGGCGGAGACTGGGCGGGTCTTTACCTTGTTTCGTTTGAAGTAGGCACGTCGACAGGCGGCGAAGCATTTCTCACTACAGAAACTCTTCAGTTCAGAGCCCATACTGAGAGAGTAACGCTTTACTCCCACCTTCTGACACCACGCACACATTATCTGTACATTAGAGGTGTCCTCCTCTGAGAGAGAGACAGAGAGAGAGAAATATCAAGTTATAAGTTTAATATGTTTATCTCCCCAGTCAAGTGTTTGTAATATATACACAACAAACTGTACACTGAGATATGAATTCATATTGCAAGTGACATCAGAATCATCTCAATTTGAATTATTTGTTTTTATTTGTGATTTTATTTATCTTTATTTATTTATTTATTATCTTCAGTTGTCAGTATTTTTTACTGTAGACACTTGTTTTTATCAACACAGATTTTTAAACAAACATAAAACATAAAGTCCACCTTCGGCTCTTCTTCCAATCCACAAAGAGTTGAGGGAACCTGTCATAATGCATCCCTCAACACACGTGAAGATGTTTCTTGGTATGTGAGCGTCAGTGAATCTGCCTTCAGTATATCACAGCGCATGCCACATGATATTACATCCTCCCCTCACGCTCCACTAACAACCAGCAGCTCGCGGGCACAAGTATTCAGTTATGCATGTGTGTGTGTTGGGAATGGGGGGGTTTGCATCTTGGGGGCATGTAGGCGTACACACAGAGGCAATTAATTTAAATATAACTGACATTGCTACAAAAAGCTGTTTACTTTTTGTTTTCATGTTTTCCTTTTGTTGCTTTTATTTCAGTCTGAGCGCGTGATATCTGTTTTAATGTTGATTAGCGATTGTTCCTCAGAGATCTTTCACACTCTCACCCTTCAGCAGCTCCTTAATGATCGGACAAATGTGAGAGCGGGGAGAGAAATCATCTGATTAGATTTAATCTGTCCTCTCTGTCGCTCCACTGTCTTCTGTAATGAGCACCCAGCTAACGATATAGGTAGTAAAAATGTTTCCCTAACGTTTCCATTAAGTAACAAAAACGTTTAAGTAACAGGAATGTTGAAAATGTTCAAGATTTAGACGTTGTATTAACGTTAATGCTTGGTTATAAGAATGCTATTTAAACATTTTTATAATTCTGTAACTTTTTAAAACGTTTCTCTATGTTATTTTTTAGAGATTTCTGACCAACTTAATCATGAGAAGAAAGGCCCAAAATGAAGGGGCGACAAAGATCAAGAAGAAACAGAATTGATGAATAAGTCTAGCAGTTGTTATTTTATAACTCCAAAACTTAAAATAAACCATACAACACTTAAGCTTCACAGACTTGTACAAAGATGTACATTTATTAATAATTGTGGTATTGTAAAAAGAAATTCTAAAAAAATTTCAAAATTTGACACAATTTAGAACAAATTTGTTTAGATCAAAATTTCAAGTTCTTGTTCTTCAACCAATTATTTTAGTTATTTCTCTTTGCCTTTTCGAAAGACACATAAAAGATCCTTAGATCCTTAAATCCAGTAGGCTGGATTAGGAAGAGAAAGATACAGAAATAAAGTCAACGAGGTCTGAGTTCATGTAACAAACCACAGCCAGAAAAAAGCAAAAGTGTTCCTCTACAACCCTCAAAAATACAAACACACTAATATAAATTGTTACCATGGCGATGTTGTTTGTTTTTCCTGAGCGCAGCCTCTCACTGAGTTCCATCGGTAAGAAAGACGTGTGTGTGTGTGTCTGTGTCTGTGTGTGTCTGTAGGCGTGTGTGTGTGTGTGTGTGTCTGTATGCGTGTGTGTCTGTGTGTGTCTGTGGTGTGTGTGTTGTGTGTGTGTGTGTGTGTGGAACATCCGCTAGCGGAGTGCCACATACCTGCACTTCAAAAGCCCTCTGTCACTATGTGCATGCTCATGAATTATTCAAAAGGGCCACAGGCAAGGGGCGGAGATGAGGTGGGGGGTGTTGGCTTCTGTTGCCGTGGTGGTTAGCAAGTCTACACCATCTGTTTCTCACCACATCACACATTATGACCACACACACACATTCACAGAAGTAGCACTTTGCACACTAGTTTGGGGATGCGCCTCACTATGGTGCCGCCTTCTTAGACATCAGGGCTTTAGCCTGCTGCGTTACAACACACACTCTCATTCAGCAATGAGAAAGGGCAGTTAATTAGTCTAGGAAAGTGTCAAAACAACTGCTAAACACATCACTGAATTATATTTACATTTATGATCAAGGACATTTTAGTATTAAAGCAACTTAGCAAAGTACTGTGTATGTCTGTGACAATTACTCCAGAACACAAACTGAACACACTTTTTTGCCTGAACAAACATGCATTCAGGATCAACATCATATGTATCATATCATATGTACTATATCTTTCTATGTTCTTTGTAAACTACATGATCAAATGTCAAGTATAAAAGTTTAGTTTTGTTAGTTGGTAGACTAATGTTTAGTTAGACCAATTACTAAGATGTGTATAAATTCAAACACACAAATTCATGCAAACTCTTCAGACAAACATTTTAGTGGGATAAAGATCAACACCCGTGGCTTTAATTACTGTATGTAGTTTAAAATGCCAATTACAAAAAGAATGAATCAATTCTGTCATTTTCCCCTTTCCGTGTATTTTAAGTACGTTGGACTCGCCAGGTGAAAGTTGTTGGAAGGTACCAGGCTGTTATTGAAGAGCTTTAGATTAAAAAATATTGTATTTTTGTAAGTGTACAAGGTTCATGTCACTGTTTCTTATTATTAAAATACTTCTATAAAAACCACAAACATCCAGGATTTTGTCTTAAAATTTACCCACAAATTCTTTCAAAATACCCACAAAAGCACACAATACACTCTGCTTTAATTTCAGAGTTACATCACTGACAAATTCAGTAGTTATTACATTTTAGATGCAGAGAAACTCACCAAAGTCACACAGTTTTAACTAATCTCTTCAGTGTTGTCCGCAGAACAGAAGGCTGCGATCATTTAAATGACTTTCCACTGAGTAGCAGAATACACTGGGGGCAATCTAATCATGATCAATGCATAAGATCCCATTTAGAAATCTAATAAAGGATCACAAAGGAGCAAAATCCACTTCCTATTATAACTGATGTAGAATGGGCTTTCGATGACACTTTAAAAACGGAAGCCGCTTCTGTTCATTACCTGCTGGTGATTTGATCAGAGGGGGCGGGATTAAGGGCACTATGATTGGCAGGCCTCCGTGCTCCTTGGAGGAGGAGGGGTTTGCAGGTACCTCACCCATCACTCCATTGCGTGATGTCGGAGTGGAGCCAGAGCTGTTGGCGTGCGGAGGAGAGCCGGTGCTGTTCTCCACTGTGGATGCTTTTGGCAAAGAGGTCTCTAGAGAGGAGAATATGAAAAGGACATAATCACAGACTTGTAACGTCTCGCACACCAGTTACAGTGTGAAATACACAAAGTTAGTGAGATCTGTATTTGAAATAAAGTTGTACAAAATGTCCTTGGCATTTTTAGCTTTTGATGAATTCATACTCATACAATTACTATGATTATGAATGGGGTAATCATTCATTTCAGTTTAAAAATATATTAAAATACTGATCATGTTAATGAGCAAATGAAAACATTTATCTTGTTTGCAGATGTAAACATACAGCCTAATAATTAATTAGGAAATGTTTATAATCAATCTGGTATTCTGGTCTGGCTCAGTTTGGAAGGTACGCCCACTTTTGTGAATGTAATTTATCTGTGACCAGTATCTCAAAGCTTTTAATTATAGTAACTATTTTTATTGACATATTATAATATTTATTGAACAGGGAATGTTCTCAGAATGTTGGCTAATTTTCTCTGAAAGTTCTCTCAAAATTAAGGTTCTTGCAGTAGAACATGTCTTTAACATATCAAAAACATTATTCTTTACTTAGTTAGTGGAATGTTTTTAAAAAATGTTACAGAATTCAAGAATGTTTGAGTAACGTTTTTAAAACCAAGCAATATTGTTAATACAACGTCTAAAAACTTGGACGTTTTAAACGTTACTAGAACTTTCAAAATAAATTTTTAAAAGGTTTGTTACTTAACGGAAATGTTACAGAAATGTTCTTACAACCTAAAATTGTTAGTTAATTGTTAGGGCATACACATGCACCTGCAGCCAATAAAACAAGAGCCCCCAAACCGATAACTTTTAGATAGCCGAAAAGCCCATTTGTAAGTCGAACAGCGTGTTCTTTTGGAGAGGATCACGGCTAAACGAGTTAATTAAGTCTGATTGTCCTTTGCCTAATCTCTCCACTTCCAGCAATGTCAGCTAACAAAGGAGAAATATCGTAATCTGTAGCTGTGGATTTGTCCGACGGCGGAAAGTAATTACGGTGAGCGTCACATGGCAGGCGTGGTAGGTTAGAGAATTGTGGCTGAGTGCACACTAGCCAGGAACTTTCTAATGCCTAAGTCATAATATTCTTTAATGGGGGTTGGGGTATGGACTTAGCAAGGAATTAGCTAGCTCTTTGTGTTGGCGTCTCTTTCTGTCCCCACAGGGGCAAAGAAAAAATGGCTGACAGTTTAAGACTCTCTAATGCTCTGGCACTAAGGGCAGCCAGGAGACAGCATGGAGTGCACACAGATAAAAGCTATGGGTTTATCGCCGTTTTCTTGGGGGGAACGATGGAGCAAGTTGAAGATTTTAATTGTGCATTTGCTTTCTACCAGCATTTAAAACTCTGTGCCTAACGTCTGATTACAGTCTTTGTTTTGAGTCCTTGTCAGGATTTTGTGTCATTACCATCCCAGAATTTCCTTTAGGCTCTGTCTGGAGGCAAACAGGTTTGTAAAATTAACCTGATACAAAGAACCTACAGGGAATTAAAAGACGGCAGTAAGATGCAAAACATACATTTAAAAAAGTTCTGCACCTTAATGTCTGATGTTCTAAACTTTTTCTGATTTGGTTAGTTTGGTGTTGCAGAGGAAGATTTAAAGGGACAGAAAATCCTAGCATTAACTTACCCGTTTCTAAATCCACTGGACTGAATTTTTTTCTTTCTTTATTTCATTCTTTATTGATTGGTTGATTGATTTATGTATTGCTTTATTTACTTTTTTGCATAATATGAAAGTGGATGGCGCCAACGGATAGTCAGGTCACTGTCCTCTTTAATGAATGGAAAAGGCAAATTGGGTGTCCTGCTAGATACAGTTTTTTAAAGAAAGTCATATGGGTTTGAAAGGATATGTAGTTTCACTACATAAGCAAGATATGTGTTCATGTGTATAGTTTGGGTAATGTCTTGTAATGCTCTCTACTGTACTGTACTCACCTTTCAGGACAGAGATGTGTTGCCGCATTTCTCCATCAGGGTAGTTACGGATCTCAATGTCATCTGAGTCTCGTAACTCCACTTTGTCATATCCGTACCATCCAAGCAACTCATTCATGGTGTTTTCTGCAAAACTCTGTAAGAGAAAAACAAAATTTCAAATATAATTTACAGATTTGACTTCATCTTAAAGAAAATACTGCTTTTTGTACCACAGTCTATTTCTCTGCTAAAACCTATTTTTGTAACATACCAAAGATCTCTAATTAAGATCCATTAAAAATGCATCATGAAACAAACACAGTATATCTGTGAAGGAATATCTGTTGGTTGTTATTTTGTTATTTCGTATGTAGTTTATTTAGAAGGTGTATTGAGCTGAGACAGTCAATATAAGAATCCTTTGAGTGGCAGATTTTGCAATGTGGATAAACAGAAATCTTCACAGGGTATCTTAGTTTGCATCAATACTGTAAACCAGGGCCAAAGGCAGTTTCGTCCAAGAAATCCACTAGCTCATTGACAGACAAAATCTTAATGAAAATAACTGCACATTTTTCAAATGCATATCCTTTAAGAATGAAATCTGGACCAATAATAGAATAAGCCGGACATAAACCAACACTTGCATACTTCATTGCCAGAGAGCAGAAGAGAAAGAAGCATAACGAACAAATCAAGGCTGAACAGAGCCGAGAGAAACCCATGCAGCTGAAACCTATGAGAGTAAGTTCAGATTTAGACACGTTCAAACCTAACACTCACACAACCAACGCTATGAAACTGTAAGTATTTTCAAGTCAGAGATGTTAATTCATTGTCAGCAACAATGAACAAAACCTGCTCTTATTGTGTACAGACATTATATGATAAAAGGTCAAATAAACACATAACACAATTTGAAAACCAAAACAAAATTAATGGTTATATATGGTGACATGTCTGTGACATTTTATCCTAAATCTGATATATTCACACATGCACTGACTGATATAGTTCAGGAATGCCTTCTAAACATTTGAATGTTTAATTGTTGCTAATAATCCATTACTTTCACCCTCAGAAAAAGCTTGTGATCTGGAATGAAGAGTTTTCTTCAAGGGATAGATCAACCAAAATTGAAAATTCTTCCATCATTTACTCACCCTCATATCATTCCAAACCAATATGACTTTTTTGCTTCTGAGAAACATAAAAGAAGTATTTTGAAGTATGTTGGTAACTAAACAACAGTGGCACCCACTGACATCAAAATATCTTCTTTTTTTGGGTTGCACAGAAGAAAAAGACATATAGGTTTGTAATATCATGAGGCTGAGTAAATGATGGAAATTTTATATATATATATATATATATATATATATATATATATCTATATATATATATATATATATATATATAGGGTGTTGTTTTCATTTTATTCATTTATTAGATTCATTTATTTTAATTTACCTGTTGAATTAATATTACAATATAAATAATGTTACATGGTTTATGTAATTATTTCCATAAAAATATTGTTTATTTTTGGCTCTCACCATCAAGTAGGGCGAGTTGCCATGGAGATTGCCTGCCTGCCCCGCCCCTGGGAGGGGCCGATTGGTCGGGACCTGATGAGACACGAGTCAAAAACTGTCAATCAAACATAGAAACTGTCAGTCAATTGCATGAACTGTCAATCAGCAAAGTATTGTTTTGTGTTGTGTGTTACATACTTAGTTCATTATTTACTGTGACAGGCATGTGTCTTTACATTTACTATAGTAAATCACAACTTACTACTATCACATTAACCTATCACTACAAAGTCTACAAAATCAGGCTAAATGGAAATGTCGCTTTTTAAAATTAAGCAAAACACAACAAAAACATATAATAAATAAACAAACAAACAAAAATGAATGGTTTATAATGATAGCATTGTACTTGTACTTCACAGCACAGTTATCTGTATAGAAACAGATAACTGTTCAGCTCTGCGAGTTGTTCTGCACTTCTGCTGTGTGGCCACCAGGTGTCTGTCCTGCCTCTGGTGTGTAAGGTGAAGCCACTGTTTTAGGATCGAGTTCACAAGGTCAGTATCAGTAATCACATCCTGTCCACAGGAACCTGGACTGATACTGGACTGTATTAGTCTAAAATCATCTGAGCTCTGTTATAAAGATTTCATTTGTTTGTTTCTTCTGATTGCTCTGATTTAGAGGCACCCATGTGTTTCCTCACTGCTGATTTATCTTACATTGTTAACATGAGGTCATAAGAACTCATCACAGGGTCAAAGGTCAAACTATCTTTCATGCTGATTTGTATTAGTCCTGTAAGTATGTATTTGCATACTTGAAGTTATGACATTAACATAGCAAAGCCATTAATATAATCATTATTGATGTACAGAATCACATACTTATATTTTAATGTAAGACATTTTGATGTGGGCGGCCAAAGAAACATTGAGCTAAACTTTGCTCTATGCTTAATATTGTGTTTTGTATAGTAAAGTTTTTCTTTTTTTTTTTTGAAGTTGAATATTAAACAATATTTGACCTCCTGCAGTACCAAGACCCCTGTTTTTAAAACAAACAGTATGACAATTTAATAAAGGATTCTCAATGAACAATAAGAATTAGATCCATCTCGCTGATCAGCTTGAGTTGTGTGAATTGCTCAGGATTTTAATAGTCTGCACAGTTACTTCATACACATAATTGCAATCTGAAATCCCTGCACTCAGATCTGAAGGCCGCCCAATAATTACACAGGCTCTGATAAAACCCAAAAAACACTATGAAAAATGAGAGATACAGTATTAGATACTGTAGTTCTGTCCCTATAGAGACTAAATCAAATAGGAAATGTTTTGAGAGGATGCTTTTTCACAGCAGACGGAAATATCAACGAGAAAAGTTAGGAGATATAAAGCAGTAAATCTCATTCGCTCTCTGCCTCCCTCTTTCTGTTCGCCGTGATTGTAACGGCGGGGGGAATCAGACACCCTGCGTGTGGTAACCAGAGTAGGTCACTGTACACCATGATAAAATTCCCCCCCTTCTCCAACTTTCCTTCTGAGCAACCTCTCTTTCCCCTCTCTCTCCTCCCTTTCCCAACCCACACTTTTCCATTCCTCTTGCTTTTTTCTCGTCCTCTCTCATACTGAATATCACTTGCTTTTTCTCTCTTCCATACTCTTTATATCTCGCTCTGTCTCTCTCTCTCTCTCTCCCCAACCGCTATGCTTTCATTTCCAGCTACCTTCCTTGATATCCGATCCTGCCTGTATTCTCAGCTTTCAGTTTTTACAGCTTAGGCTGCCTATTGCTGTATACATTCCATTCTCTCTCTCTCTCTTTCTACTCTTTCTCTCTCTCTCTGTCTCTTTCTCCTCTGTCTGGGCAATCACCAGTACAGGCTTATTTTACCATGCACATGAAAGCAGACATAGATGAAGGCAACACTGTCAGACGTCTCTCCCTCTCTAAATTTCTATCTCTCTATCTTTTTCACCTTCTCAGTCTCTCTCTCTCTCTTCCTGAAGCATAATCCTCCCTTGTTCTGTCCTTTTTCCATTTTTCTTTGCCTTAGTTTTTGTAAGAGAAAAATTAAGTAAAGAATTGTTTTAAAAGCCCCAAACGAGGGACTCCTCAGATGCAAGCTGTGTGTGTGTGTTGGTGGAAACCTGATACCTGAGAGAGAGAAATTCATAATGCTCAGATCTCAAGTTCTCACTGAGGCAACAAGAGAAAACTGCACAGCAAACACCGAACACAGATTATATTGTACACACACTTTGTGTTACAGTACATTTTCAGGTTACACTGTAACACGCAGTGTTTGCATCGAGTGTGTTATCGACGCAAAACACTGTGTAAAACTTATTTACATAGGGACTATCTGTCAGACAGGAAGAGACTGCGTGAAAACAGACCCTCAGTAACTTAACACTTTCACGCCACCTTTGCAGAAAAAGCAACTAGACTTTGGCGATGATGATTTTAGCTCACAGTGGGAAATGTAAACGCAATGATGAGAAAAATAGGAAGAGAAAACAACTGATAAAAAGAAAGGATAGAATGTTTACTATCGGTAAATCAGTCAGACCTGCCAGACACATTTTGACCAAAACAGGGGTGAAAGTATTCAACCTCAAAGTGATTTTCACCCTGTTATACCGACACCTGTTCGTGCATGTATCTCAGACCCCTCAAACAGACCCTAGCTCCAAACCCTGCTCTGGTTACTCTACACCACGTATCAAATTTAGCCTTGATTCCACACAACCTGATCTGTGTCTGTTGACGCAAATGTTTGGGGAAAAGTTTTGCTTTGTCTCCATGGCTTTGCTGTTTCCTGTTTTTCATGGTACATGGCTGTGATATGTGCATATTGTGTGCATATTCGTACGTGTGTGTTGTTTGCATGTTTGCATAGACACAGGACCACCGTCCTCAGATGTGGCAGTGTATGGGTTTATCTAAGGTACTTCCTACAGTAAACGGGTTTTTAGGGCTAACTGTATGGAGTGTGGAGTATATGTGAGGAAGTAGAATAGGGCACACATGAGTGTATGGGAACGATGTATGAGATATGCAGGGTTCTTGTGTTAAAAGGATACACAACCTATATGGCATGAAGGAATTTTACTATGAACTAATTTTAATGGGAACATGTCTATAGTGGTTACAGCTTTATTCAGATCTTTATAGCATAGCCTATCCTAGGGTAGTTTAACAGGGAGTCTGGGTTAGCTCTATAGAATCTATCTGTGTGTATCCAGCCCTTCCTCTATGAGAAGAGAAACATGCTCTTTTGTCTTCATATCTTGTTTTTGGTCCCTCCCTTAATATACATTGTTTTTAACTAAGTCATCTTTCAGGAATAAAGATGTTTAACAGTTTTAAAAAATGGTTCTACATTAGCAAAAAGAATATTCAAATTAGTTAAGTGTCCTGACCTTACAAGCATTATTGTTTAAGATCAGATCCAATTTCACACTTCATAAGTCACATAACTGCTTTGAAATAATACTCACCATTTTTTATTATTTTTGGTGAGAGACATCTAACATGCTGCATCACAGATATCACAAGCTACAAAGTTTAGTGTCATTTCAGAATGAGTGTGGCTGTGATTCAGTCCAAATGAGCTACCCGGTTAATAAGGTATGTTTTTAGAATGTTGGCTAACATTCTCTACAGGTTCTCTCAACGTTCTCTCAAAGTTTTCAAAAAAATGCTCTTGCAGTAACATAAGTATAACTTTTTATGTTGTATGTCATATACATCAAAAATGCTTTCCTTTTTGTTAGTTCAGAAGTTGTTAGTAGAACATTTTAAAAACATTACAGAATTAAATAAAGTTCAAATATTGTCCCTATAACCAAGCAATAACGTTAAAACATAGTCTAAAAACTGGATGTTCTGAGCATTCCTAGAACATTCCAAGTAACATTTTTGTTACCGATTAGGGAAACGTTCTTGCAACCTAAAAATGTTAGCTGTAAATATAACATTAAAAGCGCTTTAAAGTAAATTGTTGACAATTACTCAGGTGACCTCAGATTGTCTCTGTGAGTGTTTGAAATAGTTTGGTGTCTTTAAATGTGGTTTAATGTTTCTCTCTCTCTGTCAGAATCAAGATCAGCTTCATCCACAGGTCTGTGGTAAAAATGACAAATGCACAAATGAAATGACTGATGAGTGCTTGACTTGTACAACAAATACCCCTGACAAGGCTAACACTCACCACAAAGCTTTGGAGATGCATTTAATGATAATAAATAAAGGTACACACTCTCAATGCAGTAGTTTTGCAATTAAAGAAGAAATCACTAAACCCTGTTATTTTATTAAGTAGTAATTTTAGTAATTTTGCAATTTGTGCTAAAACACACAATTGAATTCTTTCATGGGTGCACATTGTCCAGGTTCTCTGATTTAATATGACAAAGGATGACATTATGAAAAACAAGTCATTAAAGTAAAATACATTAAAGACACATAACACAAATCAATTCCTTGAAGATTCACTGATGGGCAACATCTAAACAAGTCCAAACAAGCAAACATTTGCTCCAGATCCCCTGCTGTCAGTGCATGAAAATATACTCTTATTAAAGGAAATATCAGAAATGAAGAGAATAACGCACGCTGTTCTTTCTTTTTTCATAATCCATTGATAAAACAAGCAGCGGCCACGGGAAAGAAAGTAAACCACTTCATCAACACCCCGAAAACTCCCATAACACACACCTGACACAATTGTCTGTATGAAAATAAATCATTATTTCCTTGAATAAACCAAATCTCTTTCTTCAAAGGTAGCATCGCATCCCTCGCGTGCGTGTGTGTTCGAGCTCGTGCGTCTTCGTTTGTGTGTGTGTGTGTGTTAGTTACGTCAAACTGAATGATCGGCGTTTAAGGGGACCTGGGAGACGTACGCGTGTATCTTCTCTACAGGTCGATCAATATCTGTCACATTTACAGCCCCGGAGGACCGGAGATCCTCGCGCAGGTCCCGTCAAATCATCCCTGACCATTTTCAAAGCCATTCACCAAATCCGTAACGCGTTTACGGAGCCCCATGCACATCACCAAACGAATAATAACCAAATGCGTCCCCGCGTACCGTAACGTTGCTGTGGACTTAAATGTGGCTTTTAAAGAGCGAAGACTAAAATCAATGTTGGGTATCAATGCTGGCGTCTCCAAAACATCACCCCGCATAGCAGCTGATGCCAACGCTTCAGACAATGAGGACCAGAAAACCAGGAGACAAAGCGCCCGTGTGCACCTTCAAATATAAAACCATACAGGACTGCGCGATAAAAAGTGGAAATGTAAAAGAGTTTACAGAGCTTGAATACGGGGGCATGTGATTGCACGTACCAAATAGTCAAAAACGGGCTTTATAAATTGTGCATTGCATTTGCGATGGGCATAACACGCATTGCTGTACAGATGTACATGATGATCTGGAGAACGACCAGCGCTCCTCGCCAGAGCAGCTGGACAGCTGCACCTATCAGACCTGGTTCATTTGTCATCTTTTCATTATTCTGTTCTTTCCGTGGTGCTGTTGCGAGCTGAGAGTGATAGTAAAGGCGGATGTAGTAGTAGTAACGACAGCAGTTTGACGCGATGACTGACGCACTGGATTTTCCATCCACTACCGCGGACGGCGAGCATTACGCTCGAAACCCAAGTTATGCTCGTACAGTGCTGGAGTTGTTCAAGAGCTTTTACGCACAAAAACCAAAATAATGAAGGCGTTCAAATGCAATACGCAGGCATTCATAATGTGATGTATATAGATACAGAGAACCCAAAGCGTTTGAAATGGAGACTTGAGTGATCTAACACGATTAACCTTAAAGCGAGAGGAAAATAATCCCGACCCCCAAAAATCAAAGTTAGTTGATTAACCCCAAACGCTTGAATGAATCGGTTCTCTATATCCAGTCCGAGGGCGGAGCGGCGGTGCGCTCAACGCATCCAAAAATGACAAGCTTTAATGGGCGCCCGAGTCCCGCGCCAGGGAGAGAGCGCACCACGTACCTTCATCTCTGCGTTGATTTCCCTCTTCACCGGGTGAGCTGGTTTCCTGCTCCTCTTGTTTTCCGGGGGTCTTCCCTCTTTCTCCATCTCAGCCATGTTTCCTTTAAATCTCTGTCAATATTTGGGGGGTAAAAACCCGGAGGCGCACGGCACCGAGCGAGGCGGGGCCGTTTCAGAGTTGCGGAGGGGCAGCGAATGGCAGGCGCGCGAGAAGCCCCGGTGAAGTTGATGCTGCTGGTGATGGTACTGCTGTTGCGGGCTCACCGTGCCCGGTCGAGTCAGCCATCTTCTGCCTGCGATTTCGCAGCGGTCTGAGCTGGAGCCGGAGCGAGCCCTTACGGAAAGCCAACCGAGAGGTTGAGAAAAAGAGCGAGCCAGACAGGGGGAGGGGCCTCCGCCGTAACTCTATACCGCAACGCTGATCCCGGGAAGGCTATTTCCTCCCCAATTTTCCACAGATCGGTTTTCACTCCGGACTCCACGCGTGGCGGACGCAGTTGTGAGATAGGAGTGAATGGGAGTCGTTGTCTGATGCGTTATCGCGCGTCACCCCCCGCGCGTTATCAGCGCCCAGCAGGGTGTGCTTAATATTGCCCTACGAGACAATTCATGAAAAACAACGGTACAAGGGTCCTAATAATTTCACATGAATTAACCATATTGTACGTGATGCATTATCACAATTGGTGTTATTGTTTAGTGCGATATCTGCAGGTAGTTAATACTCACTGTAGGTGTGTGTGTGTGTGTGTGTGTGTGTGTGTGTGTGTAAGAGAGAGATTAACAACACCTAGAATAAAACCAATCAAACCAATGTTTACAGAGTAAGATGTCATATATGACTTGTTGATGGAGCTTTCACTGATGCATCTGTCACATGCACAAACGTTTAGTGTTGTAAAACCATCCCTCAAAAAGTGTCACTGAACTTCTCTGAAGCCGGAGATGAGTGGGTCGTTCTGCTCAGTGAAGAAGGCAGAACATGTACACTGTGCTCTGCCAGATGCAATATCTCATTAGTTTTCTGCACGCAGTGTTGCGACAGTTACTCACGCTGTTTTGGAGAGCACAGAAAGGATCATCTGCAACCAGTGGTTTAATCAGATCATCTATCTAGCTATCACCTTTATCTCAAAGACTTTAGGCCAAGGGTGTACTAAAACAGACACCCTATTAACATAGAGGGCAGATGCTTTAATCCAAAGTGAAACAGGTAAACATTTGATTTTTGAAGTTTATGCATTTCCTAGAAATCGAACCCATGACATTATATGTTTTGTTTATCAAAAACGTTACTCTTGTTCAGTGGAGCAGTTTAAAAAGTTACAGAATTAAAAAAAAGTGAGTAGCATTCCTATAACCAAGCAACTGTAACGTTCCTAGAATTTTCAAAATAACATTTTCAATGTTTTTGTTACTTAATGGAAACGTTATGGAAACGTTCCTACAACCTAAAATTGTCAGCCGGGTTGGTATTGCTGGCTTCATAATATTTAGTTCAGAAACACTTGGGTCAAATCTAAGGTCCTGTGAGATAAGTGTAGTCTATACTGTAAAGAATTAATGTATTGTGGTGATGGAGCCACCATGTAGAATAGCTGTGTGTAAGTCTGTGTTTTCTAAAATTAAAAAATCTGAGCATAACCCTGGACATATCCGGGTTCAGATTGATCCTTAATCAATTCTCAAGCACCGCCCATGTAGGGCACGGTGGCACGAGACCTTCTCTCTCCTCTGGCTTGGACCAGAGGCCGACGTCCTTGAGAGCGTATCGACGTCCCATCCCAGATCACTAGCAGATGCGCGGCTGCCTGAATGAGTGCATTGTTTAGCACACAGTGCTCTGGCAGCCCCTGCCGAACATTAGCCCACGATAAACAGTTACATTCTAGCAGGGATACTGTTACCCCTCTTGATACCAGAGGAGGTGCTTCAGCCCGGTTCTAACAGACCAAACTGTGTTTTCTCCAGCGTGGATTGGCTTTCACTCCGATTCGATTCCATAGCTCTTAGCATTGTGTATCAAGTGCAGTGGAATATGGTTTGTAAACACAAGTAAGGCCCTAATATGCAATGACAAATAAGATTAGAGGATGGAATTTACATCTCTTGGGAAACGCCTGGTGGAAAAAGTGTGGTCATGAGACAACATCAGCTTTTTCAGTTCCCATTGTAATCCCTGCTTGTTTATATTGTGTGTGTATTAGGTCTGTGCATGGTCGCATATGTGGGTGTATGTGTGTCTCCGTTTCAAAAAGATACTTATGGGATTTCAATGAGAGGGAAGTATTACAAAAAGAATTAAAAGTAGATGTAAAACAGCTGCATGCAGAATCCGTCACTGGTTAGTGAAAAATAAACATTCGTTTTACAATCACAGGGACTGATGAAGCTTTGAAAAATGGAATATGCTGTCTAAGTTGCTTATGTGTGTATTTGTGTATCTCTTCTGAGGCAACAGCATCGTTCTCAAATGCGCCATACATTTATTTGCAATTGCCTCCCTTCATTGAAAAACAGAAACTCACCTCATATGATCTTTAGATGGGACTCAGATCGCCTGCGGGGTCTATGCAAAATAAAGCTCTCCATTTAAACACACGACAACCGCTAGATGAGGGTCAACCTTGTTTCGGCTCAGTCTATTTAAAAAGTATGAAAACAGCCATTTAAAAAGTGCATTTAAATGTGTTGCTGCAGATTGCTTTTAGTTGTTGGTAACTAGTGGCTTTCATTTTACCTTGAGTATGTTTTAAGCTTCTTGAAATTAAGACAACAACACTTTAACACTAAGGTTTTAATGATATAAACTGTGTTGTCTATATCAAACATGAACTTTGAGGTTTCATCATACAAACTTACTTAGATAAAAGTATAATATATCATTTCCTCAGTAACCAGTTTATTGTCTCATCAAAGCGTTTCCCTTTTAGGGAGGAACTGAGGTCTACCACCACACACCAGATCCTATGGTTGAGCAGAAAGCTTTGAGGATACCACAAATATATAGTTTAATATACAGGTTAGCTCAAGTCAAAGATGTCTACATCTCACTGGAAAGACTCAATTACATATCTGTGTGGCCTTTCAACTTCTGAAGTTTTGGTTTGATTAAATTACCCTGCGGAGCATAACAGACCTATATATTATGTGATAATTAATTTGTTAATTAAGTGACAGTAGAAAAAACAGAGAAGGATAGAATGAAGAACAAAATTAATAGACAAATATGGTTGCACTACCTTATTGCAATAAATTGCATGATTACAGGTGAACTGAATGTGGATTTCCCAAGATCAGAGAGCTGCACTCAGAAATCATGAAACAGATGGCAAGTAGGTCATGGAAGATGACAGGAAGTAGAGGCGTTTGTTGACAAATGAGCAGAAATTTAGGCTTTCTTTTTTATAAACAGAATAAGGCAGAGGGAGAACAGTCATATCTGGTATTAAAAAGATACCCAACAAACCAACATCTGAGGGCTGATCTAAACAGTTCTGTTTTTGGCCAGAGTAGCAGGTCACATACTGGTTCTGAATCAGTGCAGACGGCCAGCTACTGTAGATCCTTTGCTACAGATGTTTCAGCCCATTAAGATATTTCAAATCCTGAGACCATGTGAAATGGGTGTGGTGGTGGAATAATCTGAGGAGCAAACAAAAGAAGAGGAGCTTCATTGTTGAATTGTGAAAAAATTGCGACTGGTTAAAATTTCCATTATGACATATAAGGTCTGTCAGTTTAACTGTACCTTGTAGCACACTGTCTACAGTCTTTTGGTGAAGAGCTGTTGAGGCAGTTTGCCGTAAAATAGGTGAGTGGGAAAGTGAGATTCATGTGCCACGTGTTGTTGATTAAAGTAATGGGACCCGGTTTTAAATTAAAGGTCAAATTTATTGAATTTCAAAGGACGAGGCCTGAAATGTTTTTCTTATACACAAACACTTTATATGCCAGTCAGTTGGTGTGTGTTTTTATTGTTGTTATTTTCAGGCCTGTAGGTTCTATACTCTGAACTTCTGTTCTCTACTGCTCAACTACAGGATGGGGAGGTGTGGGTTTGTGGTTGCCAGAAAGTTGTCAGCTGTATCCCTGCAAAAAGCAGGCCAATGTTTGTATTAATACAAACATTCAGTTACCATTGGATTACTGAATGTTTGTTTTAATAATAGTTGCACTGCAATTAGGAGTCAAATAGTACAATTTATCACATTTTCATTTAAAGGCATCAGTTTAGCAGATTAAACTGGGTGCGATCTTCACTAACCTCAACTCAGCATAAAATTTTAGGTTGTAAGAACACTTCCCATACCATTTTTGGTTATGTATAAGAATATTATGTAAACATTTCTAATTATGCAATGTTTTAAAAAGTTATACCAAACTACATAAAAACAATGTTTTTGATCTATTACAAATGAAGAATAATGAATGATATATAACATTAAAAAACTTTCTACTAACATTAATGTAAGAACTTTTTGATATCTTTGAGAGAACGTCTAGAGAACATGAGCCAATGTTCTGAGAACATTCCCTGTTAGCTGGGACTGTAAGACAGCAAGAATTTTGGCAGTATGGGCAGAATGTTCAACTGAAACAGAACAGAAACTAGATACAAGATAGTCTTAACAAACATATTTATTGAATAAAACAGAATTACATAGTAAATCAACTGAACTGATCCTTTCTGCCTTAGACACAATAACCCTGAAAACTAACTTTTGTCAGAGTGGTAACAGTTGCAAAACAAGAGTGTCACCATCTGTAAGAGGTTTGATCATTTCCTCATAAAGGCTGCAGTGTCAGAATAGATACATTGTAAGAATAACTTTTGACATTATTAAAAATCCTGCGTTTAGGTGAAAATCTTGGATTTTAACAGTTGATGCAACTGAGTTTGACACTGTGACCCTGAGATTCATTTGACTGGACTGATCTCAATATGGGGATTATCACGCCCCCAAAATAATCACCCTGCAGCATGCAGTAAAGACATATATTGTTCCATTCAACTAAAAAAAAGATTAAACAAAGTGATTATGGGGTGGTACATTAATTTCCATCCAATTCCTATTACAATCTGGCAGTAGGACAAGTTTCTGGGCCAACAATGGAACCTGACCATTTGTATAATTTATTTTTTATCACACCTTTATTGTTATTAACAAATAATATGCATGGCTGCCAAATGTTTTATGTATTTTAAATTGAAGTTACATACTTTGTAAGCCAAACTTGTTATTACTATTAATAAGGTTTCATTAAAGGACGAGAAGGGGTTTGGTGACGAAGAGGTTAACGACACATTCTTTGCGACAGGTCGTAAAGCGATTCATAGAAAATGGCGACCCGGTGCAGCTGTCAAAACTTGTGAGTTTGATTCTGTCAAACTGCGCTCTCGGTAAACAACACGGACTCTTAACCCGGATTAATACACCATTAACTTAAAAGTATCGCTCGATAAACGCAGGAGATGTTTGTATGGAGAAAATGTTTTCTTCTGTAAGGAGATGACATTGGAGGACAGAGACTGCAACGGTGTAAATATACCAATGAACATTCACTTGATTAACTAACTGGTGCTTTAGTTTTATTGTAAATGGCTTGGAGGTCAGGGCTCATTTGCATTGGACGGAGGAATCTGAGTATTTTCTCCAACCCGTGTCCCTCTAACTGGACTAAAGTGGTATCGGATGCGGAGAAGATCGTAGGATATCCCACTTCATTCATGAGTTTGAGATGTTTACTCAGCGATGAGCTCAGCAACTTGGCCATGCAAGTAAGGAAGCTGGTTGGGACGAAACATCCTCTGCTTAACACCGCCAGGTATTTCTGTACACCTGTTTTAAGGAGCAAAATCATGACCACCAAATTGTGTCAGTCATGGGTTATTTTACTGTGTTTTTGAACACAGTGAACTTCGGAGGATTTTCAAAACCCCTTCAAAGTCTAGACTAAAGTTAACCTAGAGAGTGTTTAAAGGCAGGTCCAGTTCTAGTTACTGCCAGTCTAGAAATAAGAGAGTTATTGAGCAAGGTACCTAACCTGTAGTTTACTCCAGGGAGATTGACCCTGATAGTACTTAGTAGTATTTAAAAGTCACATATTAAGTGTCTACCATATAGCTATGGCCAAATTCAAGGTGGCTCCCCCCTGTGGTTGCCATTCACAGCTCCAGTCATATATATTAATGGCAGTGATGGAGGTCGGGATCATCTTTAGGTTTAGTGTAGCAGTCTGTTTCTTAAGCCAGTTTGTATTTTACACCCCTTTTTATTTATTCATTCATTCAGCCTATGATGCGTGGGGTGTCTGTCATTCAGAATCTTACTGAACATTATTGCTCTTAAAACAAAAGATGGACACCAGATGACATTTCTATGACATACATAGAAAAGTAGGCAAAACAGGACTATGTGTTTGGTTGGGAAAGAGAGAGAAAGAAAGAGAGAGAGAGAGAGAGTGGGTTCAGGAACCCAATCTGGTGCATCCAGACGACAGTGTTGGAAATAGTAGCCCAAGGGTGTAATAACCTTTACACCTAAATGTGATATGACAATCCATTTGGCAGGGGAAGGGGTAGGGACCCTGTCTTCTCCTATAAGTGTCAGTGCAGATTCAGCCGTCTCTTAACACGCGCCAAAGATATTTATACGTACAATGGCAGGCTGGCGAGCCGGGCCATGCCAGCTCACGTTCCGGTTCGCCTTTCTGTTCATGCTTTAAAAAACATACCTCAGCGAATCAGAGTTTAGAGTTGTCTGCGGTCACAGTGAGAGCTTGTGGATATGTCTGCAGCACATCAGGGGAAGACCTTGACCAAAACACAGTTCCACACACAGATAAGTGATATGAGGACCCCATAATGGGTGGGCTAATGCTTAGTATAGCCTACTTAATCATACAAAATTTTTTCTAGGGGCTGTGAATTTAAGCACAGACCCCTACACACATAGTCTTCCAAACGCAGAGCAGTAATGCAAGGTTGCACATTTTTCAGTGCCATTATCATCTGAGCAGTTTTAATTGATAATTGTGTAATTGCATTAAGTGTTAAAAACAGCTGGTCAGTAGGTTGGTCCATATGCAAATATGTTCTTTCCAGATTTATTTGATTTGTTCATTATTTTATAACTGACATTGATGTTGATTCTTTGCTGTCTATATATATATTTTTAACTTGATTGAGGGCTCTAGATAAGAACTATAATAGGTGTAGAGGTCCATCTGCTTCATGTGTATAAACCAACAACTAAAACAGTGCAGACAGAATGCAGCCTATGTGAATAATCCTTTAGAAACACACACACACACACACACACACACACACACACACAGTGCTTCACATACCCTGGCTTGTAGAATTCCATCACTCATTCTCTCCTTCATTCCCTCTTTCCTTCGTTTCTTACCACCACTCGTCTTTTTTAATGACTCTCTGCTCCTCCCTTTGCAGTGGAGTGAGTTTGTGATTTAATGATGTGTGTGTATGTGTGTGTGTGTGTGTGTGTGTGATGCGTGATACAGTTGCTCTCTGATTGAGTGATATTGTGTGTGTTTCTGGGTGGTATATTTGACCAGGTTATGTCAGATTCCTCCAGTCTGACCTTTGTGTCAGTATATGTTTTAAACTATTAACTAAAGCCATTAGGGCTTGCTGGACCCTAGGGACTTACACAGAATGTTCATGATATATTCACAGTGAGTTTAAAGGCAAATTGAGTGTGAATAGTGTGATGATTGTAATGCACTTTATATTTGGCCATTAAGTTGGCTAAAGGTCATTTAAATTAGCTTTGTGATCCTTCCTTGTTTTGTGACTTGTATAAGAATATACATTAATATTATACACACAATAATACTTTATTTAAACTTAAATGGTGTTAAAATTGGACTAATTTCCCACAATTAGTTCAGATTCAGATTTAAAACTGATTCAACAGTTTGTTTGTGTCATGCTTAAGTGTCCCAAAATAAATAACCATTCAAAATGACAGATCAAAATGTTGGTTCCCGTCTAACAAAAAAAACATTGCATAACAAGTACATAAATATAGAGATGAATATTACATATTAAAAAGACAAAAAATGTGAATTTCGCTTCTGGGTAAATGAAAGTAAACCGTGCATGTTAAGATGGCGTTTTGAGGTGATGTGTGTGTGTGAGCTGTTTGATTTTTCTTCTCTTATCTGGCACTTTTCTGAATTTCCAGCTTTCATATATTCTTCAATCTCTACTTTTAAAGTCACCAGTGTTTTTTTTATTCATTCGTTCTGTCATGATATATCCTGCCCGCCCCTCTCTCCTGCTCTCTCTCTCTGGGCTGTTTGGTAGTGGGCGTGTCTGGGTGTCATCTCATCTCGATTACGATGGTTGCGATTCATGACAAGTGACTCTCTGCCTGGAGACGGGATTACAGGCACTGTCGTCACGGGAACTGCATTGTGCCTTATTGCCCGGCAACTAGAGAAGATTGTAGTGCAGGTCCCTGGAACCCTTGTGATTTTCTCAACCAGTACATCCACAACACCTGCACACTATATTAGACAGAATCAGAATCAGAACCAAACAAGACCAAATTTAATTGGACTGGATTTAAAACTTGGACATTTCAGTTATTTGATCTCAAAGCAGAGAGCGGTTATGAAAACCAGCAATGCAATGGTGTTAGCCTAGGGTTTAAAGATCTGGGTTGGTTACTGAAAGGTTGATAAAAGCACCTAAGCCTAGATTATTTCAGGATATCGTTCTATATAGCTTTATATCTGTGTGGTCTAAATATATTTATAAATATATATCTTGTGTGGAATGATCATCCAATCATTGCATTCGGTCTGAATGATATGCTGAATAATAAGATGTCCTATTTGCATGACAAACTAGGAATCTGCATACTTCTGCCCACTACTGGAGGAGGTGTGGCTTTGAAGAGCTCTCTGAAGGGAGAGTGGGATCTTATGTTTTTAAAGCTAGGTTGCATTTGCTAGCCTCTCCAAAACTGTTCGTACCTTTAAGCCAGCTTTGTTTTTGTATGCCACTGCAAGTCACCTTCATCAAGTTATACAGAACCTTTGATCAGGATTAAGACAGCATCAACACATTAAGGCCCTCAGGTTCTTTCTGCTCTTAGTAGTCTATGTGGGAAGGCTTTTATTTAGATGGAAATAACTTTGTTCTGTTCGCCTTTACAAAGAATACTTTAAATTATAGGGACTTTATGTGTTCCTTGGCTGTTCCTGACAATCGTTCTATTAAAAAGGAACTAGACTGAGAAAGCGGTACTTTACACAGTCGAGGTGTGAGGTGGCCATGAAAGATGTAATAATAAGAGGGTCTTTATCTCATCGGTCTTTGACCATTTGTGCTGCTGGATCCTTAGAAGCCAATTAGTATACTGAGTTATTTGTATTATATGTATATTATATTTTAAACAGATAATAGAGAACAGTAAAGGTTTGGAGGACCAGCCACCAACTGTCTCAGATGCAAATGAATCATGATGTTGAAAGGCAGAGCAGCTCATAACAGTAATGACCTCTGCTTTCCAGAACCCTTCATGACACTGTGATTAACAAGCTTGTGTGTGTGTGTGTGTGTGTGTGTGTGTGTGTGTGTGTGTGTGTGTGTGTGTGTGTGTGTGTGTTGTGATTATGTTTTTTTCTGTAGAGAGGAGAGAGAGAGATAAATGGGGAGATGGGAGGTGAAAAGAGGGCGAGATCATATTGGAACATCTTACTGGCTTGTTAGTTTGACACTGTGCGTTTCATTTAAATACAATTAGGATGTTGTGTAGTGAGACAGTCACACACATTTGATCACACACTCTCATATTCAAAGTTTATTCTGTTAGTAATCTTTCCAGATGACAGTATTATAACCTGAACAGGAAACGTTAGTGGTGCTCAACATCAGTGCGTTTCCAGGGTGTTCTTACAAGTTTTTTTGTGGTGGTTTTTACTATTTAGTTGGTGGTTTTGCTATTTAGCTGCTGGGTATTCTCGGTGGTTGCTCCCCAGCTAACAACTTTAAGTTGTACGGATGTTTCCCTAACGTTTCTATTAAGTAACAAAAATGTTCAAAACATTATGTTGAATGTTAGCCGTTCTGAGAATATTTCCTTTTAGCTGGGTTAAGGGTCCAAATCATAATTTCTGACTGAATATGTCACTAATTATAGCAGCCAGTGCATTTTGTACTTGTACGGCTCTTAACAGACTGATGCTGTAAGTGACACAAACAGATTTTAAGATGGTTGAGTCAAATGCAATTATGGTGCAGTCATGACTGAGGTGGGTGCACCACAGTTTGAGAACATGAAACATCAAGGTTCTTATTAACAGGCTCCTGACAAAGTCTATAAAGAGATCTACACTCTTATTTGATCTCTGTGAAGAGATCTAGACTCTGTTGATCTCTATGAATGGATGTAGGCTCTTGTTGACCTCTGTGAGGAGATCTAGACCTCTACTGACTGAAGAGACCTAGTTTTCCATTGTGGCTATTCCTACATGCTGTAAGTGGCAGTATAAAATCTCATTCAGTGTATCCAATCTAGACTGAGGAGAACACAGCAGATTAGGAGGAACTTGGGAAGCTCTTGCTGCTTTCCATGGTTATGGCTCTTTACTGGGCTGATAAATCACATTTCTCTCTTCATGGTGCCATTACATTTACATTTACATTCATGCATTTGGCCGACGCTTTTATCCAAAGCGACTTACAGTGCATTCAAGTTACACACATTTTTCTTAGTACATGTACTCCCTGGGAATCGAACCCATGACCTCTTGCACTGCTAACGCAATGCTCTACCACTGAGCTACAGGAGAACCATTATTTCTCATTCTGAAGGGTTTGCTGTAGGAGTACAATCATGTGCATGGAGCAGTGACCAGTAGATAGCCTGAGTCATTCATAAATCTCTCTCACAACTTAAAGCTGACGTTATTGTCTTGGAACACTTTGGGAAAACATGAAATACAGAAATCAGAGTATTGTTTTTATTATTTTGTAATGCTATGGAACACCATATTTAAAGTAATTTTTTTGTTATATGTTTTATATGTTAAAGTTATATGTTTTTAGTGTTGTGTAGGATACTCTACAGTTTGTACTCAATTGTGTTCATGTTTTGCTTTAGGGGGTTTGTGTATGACAGCAAGAACAATCTACAGATGCGAGGTCTGGTGGTGTTGCTCATGTCAAAAGCAGCTGGTCCAAGTCCCAGCACCAGTGACCCGATACATGACAGTATGGTCAGCGGTATTTATCCCAGGTAAAGACCTCTTTCTGTCTCTTTTTCTCTCTCTCTCTCTCTCTCTCTCTCTCTCTCTCTCTCTCTCTCTCTCTCTCTCTCTCCTTTCTCTCTCTCAATGTCTTCTTAGTCTCTCAAGACCTCTCAATCTCTATCAAGAGTCAGATAGCTTTATTGGCATGGTAAAAATACATTGCCAAAGCATAGAAACGTTAAATACACATTTTACATGCAAATATACATAGAAAAATAGAGGTATACAGTACATAGAATCTATATGTCTGCATAAACAGTAGAATAAAAGTACCAATAAAAAACAACTCTAATAAAAGAGACAGGACAAAGACAGGATCTTGTCCTATCAGTTTATGTGTGTTGTGCAGTGTTTTGCTTCTGGTCATGGTTTTACCGCTTGTCCTTTTGTGGTGGCAGGACTTCACATACCTCACAGCCAAATTTTAGCTGGTTTCTCCCAGAATGTATGGCAGTTTGTCCTTTTCTTGTATCTGGTTAAATTCTTTGTGGTGGTTTGTGAATTGGGGGGAAATGTTTCCCTAATTTGTGTGTAATTAGGACATGCTGTTAAAAAGTACAACTCTGTTTCCACTTCATGTTGTGTGCAATATGGACACAATCTGTCTTCTGTTGGTTGCCAGGTCTGTTTGTGACTGCCTGTCTCTATAGGGGTATATGCTCATGGAGTCACATATACATGAGGTCTTTGAGGTTATGAGTCTGTACATGTTCAGGACTTTTCTTAGTGTAGGGTCAGCCACTGTGCTAATTTGCTTTGTTGAGCTGTTGTTTAGTCCAATGTTTTACACAGTTCTCTTTTTGTGATCTAATAATCTGATTTAGTCTAGCTGGGGTTTTGGATTGTAAAGTCAGTTCTGAGACCAGCTGGCTGCGGGGGCTTTTCTCTGGGCTCAGCTCCTGCTATCTTAAGGCTTTATGTTGGAGGGTCTCAGTATTACTGCTCTTTAGGTGCGCATAATAGTTTTGATGGGTTTTTTGATTTTTAATTATTAGTGGGCACAGTCCTAATTCTGCTCTGCAGGCATTGTTTAGTTGTTTTTTTTTGTTGTACACGGAGGATATTTTTACAGCCTGCAAAATCTCTGTTGGGTGTTTGTGACATTTGGTGAACTCTTGGTTTGTGAGTGGACCCCAGACCTCACATCCCTAGAGCGCAATTGGTTCTAGAACTGATTGGATTATTTTTAGCAAACTGGGATTCCAATTTGGATGTGAAGTTTGATCTTTTTCTTAATCATGTAAAAAGCTCTCCGTGCCTTGTCTCTCAGGTTGAAGTTTCTTGTGTTACTTTATACCGAGGTATGTGTAATTCTTTGTTTTTTAATTTGAAACTGTGATGTTGGTTTTGGTAATTGGAGCATTTTTGGTATATCATAATTTTTGTCTTTAGTCTATCTCTGTCTCTTTCTTTCTCTCTCTCTCAGGGTCATAGGGTTTTAACAGCTTGTAGCTCTAGTCATTAGTAAGAAATGATTTCACACACACGGACAAGACATCTGGTTTGGAGAAAGAGAAAGACTGGATGAGTGAGAGAGGAAATAATATATTTTGGATGAAGGGAGGCCGGAGGAAAAGTGACAGTTGTTTTAAATATATGAAATACAGAAATTAAGAAGATTTGGAGAGAGAAGGAAGCGTGTGTGTGTGTGTGTGTGTGTGTGTGTGTGTGTGTGTGTGTGTGTGTGTGTGTGTGTGTGTGTGTGTGTGTGTGTGTGTGTGTGGATACATTGATGATTGCATGCTTGTGTGAATTTGTTGGTGGGAAATGTGCAGAGAGATTACATGATTTTTTCTGACATAATATTCTTGCCCAGTATCCAGATGTCAGGTTTTGGGAAGTTTTTTTATTCTGACAACTTCTGACAAAAGATTATGATTTTGTCAACAGTGACTGTTGTGAATAAGGCACTGTTGTAACGATGCGCTTTATGTAATGCAATATCCTAAACTGTCTCTAAGACACAGAAAATTAATATGAAACAGTTTCTAAAACAGACATGCACGGTAACCTCTACACACAGTAAACACAGTTAAAACAGTGATAGTATAATGATAATAATGGTTTTTGCAGGAGTTTTCGTCTCAGGTATTGTTATATTTGTTGCATATTGTGTTTTGATTATGTTGATTCATCTTTTATATGTTGATGCATGTTTAAATAAAAGTTTCATTTGTTATCGTTTTGCACATGTTTATGTCATTTTGAAAATGTCTAAATGTCATTTTGAAATTGTGTAATGTTTGTCCAGATAAAGAAATAGGAATTTGACATAAAATATTGGCTGTTAAAATGACATTTTCATCAACAAATTAAAACTATGTGTATGTCCTGAAGCTTTAAAAATGAGTCCACATGCAGTCAGATGCCCCTGAGTCACAGTGATAGTTAAGACGGTCATGTTTCATATCGACCTTTCTTCTGCCTCTCGTACCTTATGCCTAATACAGTTTTTCAAATGTCACCTGAAGACAGTTCAAGACTGTCTTTTAAAACTTAGCAACTTTTGACTTTTTCTCTTTCTGGAAGCAAAATGCTTTTTTTTTGACTTCAGAGAGAACAAGGTTTATGGGAAAACAACATCTATGGTAACTGTGTTTTTGTGTGCATGTTTGTGTGTAATAGAATGATCAGTGGAAACAGGATATGAATATGTGCAGGATAAATTATGTCCAGTTAAGGATTCAAAATTGACAGACACACTCTTGCAACCACATCCACTGGTTCCTTTATGAAAGCCTCTTGCTCTAAACAGGCTGGTGTGTGTGTGTGTGTGTGTGTGTGTGTGTGTGTGTGTGTGTGTGTGTGTGTGTGTGTGTGTGTGTGTGTGTGTGTGTGTCCATATCCTTTGGCTGCAGTGCCAGGGAGTTACCAGAAGCGGCTGTTGTACTTGGCAGTATGTGTGTGTGTGTGTGTAAACTGTCTGAATGAACTCTTTCTCTCTCGCTGAGCAGGGAAAGAAAGTGTCAAAGCAAGTGAGAGGAGGGACCAGCACTCATCACCACACTCACTTATTTTCTCTCTCTCGTTCTCCTGCTTGTACAACCCCACGTTTCAATCCACAGCCATGCCTGTAGATATTACAGGAAGTGACCTCATAGTTTCACAGCCGGGAGGCAGGTGTCATGGAAACAGGGTGGTGATGTAGTTGCCCTGAGACTTAATAGATTCAAGGTTGACCCTTCAAACGTGTGTAAAAGTGGTGAGCACTGGTCAAAGCCACACACACACAAAAGCACACGCAAATGTAAGTGTTAATGTTAACATAAGAGAAACACCAATGTTTAAAGTGCTTGAATTTAGAAATTTGGAAATTGGCTTAATCTTTACATTCTTCCAACTAACTTAAAAATGCTTAGAATGACAAATTGTATGTGCTTAGCAAGGGAACAAACTTTTTTCAAAGAATTTTCTTGTAGTGATGTCTGACTCACAAACATATTCTTCTTATTTTAAGTCTTCTTTTATCAATTAACAACCAGTTTGCAAATCAAACCAAATCATTTTTTGTGACTCAGTTGGAGAACTTGCTGTTTTGAAACCTGACTCAAAATGGGTCAAGAACCTTATTAGAGAGCTACATCATCATGGCTGCTGTAAAGAGGTTGAGTTGCTGGTCTAAAACTGTTTCACAATTCTTTTTGTCTTCTGTACCCCCTCAGCCCCACCAATAAAATTCTTCTTTATCAACACCAGACCAGAAATGTTTATGTTGATTTTAATTCGGATTGTACTGAATGTCATTTCACATAATATTGAAAATCTTAAAAACTCACTTAAACTAAAAACAGTTGATACTCTATGGTGCACCAAGTAGCACACATTCATTTATCAGAAACTGAATTAAATGTTTTTCCAAGTAGCCCCTGGAGTACATGTATCCATTGTTGGGAACCACTGGTGTGAAGTAAGAACTTATTGTGTTTTCATGCCTAAAGCACAAAGACAATGCTTGTTTATGTTTATCTGTCACAAGTTAGGAAAACATGTATTGTTTAAAGTAATTGAAAATATGTGGTACTGGAAAGAGTTATACTGTATGAACTCTGTAAACATGACTGCGTTTCCTGTACAGTATCATACCTGGTTCTCTTCTCTCCTGGCTTCATTTTGTATTTTTTTCACTTTCTATGTTGTCAGTCTGTTTCTAACACTCCCCTTATTACACCTCTCTATCTCCCTCTCTCTCTCTTTCGTTTTTTTTTGGTTAGAGGTGTGTTTGATGGTGCTGATGGATGAATTGCTGTGCTGCTCTCCTCCTCTTTGACATGCAGCATTTGTAAAATGTCCCTGTCTTCAGTCATACACACACACACACACACACGAGAGTGCAGTGTGTTTGCATGGGTGGAAGTGGATGCGTGTTCATGAGTGGATGGTAAGTGTGTGTGTTCCCTTTGGACAAAAATGTTCATGGTGTGTGTGAGATGTCTTTTTGAATGATTGCTCTACACGTTTTGAAGCTGTCACTGTGGAACATTAAAGTGACATTTACATTCAACAGACTCTGCTACAACCTAATGAGCTACATCGGTCTATGCAGAAGAGGATCTGATTGGTTGATGAGTTACTGAATGTTACAGCTTTTTTTTCTCCAGGACCCAAATTCTGAATTTGACATCCAGTGGTGACCCAATACAGATACCAAATTTGTTTGATGCGGAAATAAACAAAGATCGAAACTCCTTAAATATCCCATATTACAAAAATTTTCAGTTTTGCAACAGCAAATGTATGATTTACCACCCTAATGTATGGAACAAGCACTGGGACAAATTTTAGTTTTAGCCATATTTACAAGGGAAAGATTGAATTTACAACAAAACACTGTAGTTTGAGTTTGACTGAGCATATGACCATGGACATTTCCAATGACAAAAGATATGAGAAGTATTAATAAGTGTATTTATTTTTCGGAGTGATTTAGTATCTTTTTTTTATCTGCTATTTTTGGTCTTTTAAAACAGATTTGTGACTTTTTGTTGAGAATCGCTGAGCTAAATGTTTGGAATAATCTGACCACAAGCCTGAATACATACACCACATAGACTGAATACAGCAATGTGAACACAGAATACACAAAAATCTAGAGCTGGTGGCCATATGTTGGAAACTGTGGGGTATGTGCATCTTGTGTAATGAGTTTGTTAAAGAGTTAGAAAGCAGAACATCTCTGAGCTTTCATTAAAACATAATTTGGCTGATGTACCATGTACCAAATCTGGTGATGCTTTTGCTGAACTGACATCTTGACCTGTAAGGTGATGTGCTGTAGGCATGCAGACATGCTCCACTGAGCTTTAGTGTTAAATTAGCAGAGAAAATGGAGCACACAGAAAAAGGGGGCGTGTCGGGGGGGCGGAACCCCTCTGCGCCATGGCATCGGTTGCTATGCAACTGAGTTCTGAAGCTATTTATACTCCCTGTGCTGCCCCTCCCACTGACTTCAAAAAAAACACAGACGGCATAGCTGCAGATTTAAGGGAGAAATGAGATTTCGATTCACATACGTCTGTCTGCACACATTTGGAGCACTGCAGCTGTCCAAAGGCTGAATGAGAAAAAGAACATAAAGCATCATTGCAGGAAAGAAAAAGTTATTCAAACACTATTTATGAATTGCGAATTAACTATGAAATACAAATGATAATAAATGCTTATTGTAAAAAAAGTAGAATTCTAGAAAATCTTGACCTGAGATGCTGTGTACATAAATTAACGTTCTTCACAGTCGTCGCCATCAATGGCAGAGCTCATCCTGAGACCTCATCTCAGATCAGTATTTGTTTAGACCAGTGCTCGTTAGGTGCCCACATCGGCCAAAGTGAAACTGACCCGGATCAGTGGCTCTGCTCTAATTGGATGCTAGGAGAAGAGACTGCCACACAATGGGGATGATTGAGCCCAGGAGATGCTCCATTAAAGAACAGCATTTAATGACAACAGGAATTTTAGCTGTGTTTGTAATTACCACAGAATTGACCAGTGTGTGCGTGGAAACGGCCACAGCTCCTCTGGTACTGCTAAACCAAAGAGAATCGTTTCATCAAAGATACTTTTTCTTCATTTTCTCACCCTCTTTTCATTCTCTCTCGCTCTGAAGGAGGGGTAAGTGGTCATCAGCTCTCACATATCTCTTGTGGCTGGAAGATGGTTATCACGGGGACCTCAATGGTCCAAGCTGATTATGGCCCTGAACCCTGCAAATCAACATTTGATTATAACGTCTGTGTGTGATGGCGTTCTGATAATCCAGCTTGTCTGATAATCAGTGGCAGTTGGCATTTTGTGAAGTGCTTTATGGTCACCAGAACACTTGACAGTTTCTCCTGTTGTGGAGAAGAACATTTGAGTTACAATCACTCCCTTTCCTTACAGAGTGTGCTGTAGTATTTGAACTGTTTATGGATCTAATACACTCTCAGAATCACAATATTTCTCTCTCTTTATCCGTCAGTGTAACTGCCCTACACATTTTTAAAGGGAACTGTGGGGAACATAATGGAGATTCAGCTGACTGTTTTTGTGATAAATGTGAAGGGAATCTGATTGGCTGACAGTCTTCCCTCGTAGCTGCCCAGAGGTGTTGCAAAAATGTCCGCTGAGTATGTGACTCTGGTGGAAACCCAACACAATTTCAGAATTGTTTATGGTCCAATAGTAAATGATGTCTATTTCTCTTTTTTTTCAGTCAGCGTAACTTGGCAGAGATCACAGAACTGATCCACACAGCGTTCCTGGTGCATCGTGGGATTGTGAATCTGAGGGAGTGGACGAACTCAGACGGCCCTCTCAAAGACATGCAGTTTGGGAATAAGATGGCTGTTCTGAGTGGTGATTTTCTGTTGGCAAATGCCTGCACAGGATTGGCTCAGCTCAACAACACCAAGGTGCTTAAACCAGTTTGTGTTAAAGTAAGCCGTTTGTAGACAGATTTTTAGTGAATAGTGTAAACACAGTGGCTCTGTGGTGTATCAAAATCATTGCACTGTTTGTTTGAATGGGCCGACATTGCAGCAAATTAATGGTAAATTGTTAAATAGCATTTAGAGTAAATATGAGTTTTATAATCAGTCAGATACAAAACAGTATTGACTAGCCCCTAAACAAAAACCTGCAAAAATTGAATACATCAACACATCTCCTGTGTAGTCAACACAGCCAATTTTCAAAAGATGAAAATTAGTATATATGTGTATAATTTTAATATATTTTAATGTATATACATATATATATATATAAGACAAATTGGTAGAAAAATATACATTACACTTTTCTTGCAGGTGTGAGACTATCAACTGTGTGTTTTTCTATCAACTTTGTTTTTTTGTGTTTTGAAGATTGAGGTAAAAAATTAGGAATCAGCTTTCTGCATAAAGACCGTTTTCTGCGCTGTTTGTGTCTGTGTGTGTGTGTGTGCATCCTGCTAATTTCCATACACTTGCATACTCCCTCATTCTCTCTCATTCTCTTTGTGTGTGTGTGTGAGCATATGTCTCCTACACCCCTCATTAAGTGTCAGTGTTCTCCTCCAGCTCTAATTAGAGTTGCAGTCAAAGCACCGTCTAACTGAATGCGGCCAGCAGCCCGTCTGCCTCTCACTGTGCAGGGTCAGAGCAGCTCGCAGGAACATGCTGCTGAATAACATGCGACTTTTTAAATGGTCAGTTTGGATGTAAAATGATGGTGGAATTCTGATGAATCCTGCAAGCTGTTTTAGAGCAGTATTCCTAAACCTTTAGTGTATTCCATATCTTCACTTTCCTGTCTGTATGAAGTACCATTCATTGAGACCAAAGACGTTTCTTTATCATTGTAAAAGATTTTTATTTTATAGGCTTAATATAAATATTTCTAAGCACTCCCTGAAACCTGCTTAAGGTACATCATGGGCAGCGTTGCCGGTGTCATGGCTTTTCACGCACTATTGGTCGGTCTTAAAAAAAAAAACAATGAAAATTAATCAATTTTTTAATGTCTAGCCAATGAATATCTGGCAACCCAATTCATGGGGTATGTGTATCCCTACTTGGAAATCACTGTTAAATTAAAATAAACTGTGATTAATATGAATTAAAATTATTAAAATCTTTATTTTTTGGTTCCTTTTAAGAAACATAATAATGTGTGTAACATGTCCATGTTTCATGTTAAGATATGTACTAATGATAATGATAATTCAGTATATATATATTCAGAATTTAATTTTATTCAAAATATTAAACTCTAGTTTGGGCTGATGAAGTGGTCCTGGAGGTTGGCTAATGGGGGCGCAGAGGTTTAGATATTACATGTCAGATCAAAGTAACAAATTGAATAAAAGGGTTCATTTGCACTTAGAAACTCTAGTATCATCTAATTTCTAGTTCGTCTCTCTCAGGCTCTCTAACACACATGCATGCACACATGCACTAAAAGGCAATATGTTGACAGGATCTGTCACCAAGTGCAGCTCTAGAATGCAGCTCTCCCCGTGGAGGAAAACAAACACTTTTCCTTCTGCGTAGCCTCAGACACGTGCTCACAGAGATCTCCTTAATGTGTGCATAAGCGGATCTAGAACATCAGCGAATTGTCACGACTGACAGATTCTGTTTTTTTCGAGAGGAGTTCAGCATTCAGACAGCCGGACCTTAGCAGTCCAACCTGCACACCTGATCAGGTCATATCCCATGTGTTGTGTGTTAATTCACACTATCTTTAGGGGAATGGTGTATACAGTATACACTGGAGTGACCCAGGAGCTTGTGTTGGTGTGTTCTGTACCGCCTCCTGGTGGCAGAAGTGGAAAGCTTTGCTTGTTTAGAGGTCAAGGATGTTTTTAATATCGTGGTTCTCTGCTTTAACATTTGTTTTAAGTTAATGATTCAGGTAGAATATATATAATATCTTGTATATAATAGTTTTCTCCTTTGATATATGTTATTAAAATATTTATTTTTAAGTTGTTGTCTTTTAAAGCTGCAATCCATAATGTTTTGGTTAAAAATAAGCAAAAACAAGTTATTCATAGAGCATAACAGATCAGTGTTCAAAACGGTCTCCTTACCTTAACTTGATTCACAACAGTAAGCATATAATAATTATTGAAAATTTGAGCTGTTGAGTCCGATTTCCCAGGGAATGTCAGTTTGGCTTTGACTTTTACATACGGAAACGTACATAAAGTAACCTGCAGTTTTATGTCTCAAACAGAGATGCCGATAGAGAGGTAAAAGTTACAGTTTGCAGCTATTGGGTCACCTGAAACTAGCACAGCTATGTGGGACATCAGTTGCTTGGGTCATTTATACAGTTTGGCAGATATTATACACATACATTTAAGGAGGTGAGCATGAGTAAAATCCATTTTTGGTTAACTGATGTAATGCCCAGCCAATAAAATATTAGACTTTTGAGCAGTAAGTATACTGTTGGACAATGAGAGTCAACTTTCAGAAATGTAGTCAAATAACTAATGGTGATATATTTAATATAATTATTTACAGTTATTACACGAATTAGAAGAATATAAAGAATTAAATTATATATTTCTTTAAAATGTGTAAGTTTGTAGCATAAATCTTTTTTTCACCTGTAATGTAAATGACATTAATCCAGTCAGAACCAGAACAACCTCATTTTGCTCTTTTAAGCAGCCGTCTATATAAATGTAGGTGTGGCCTGTGTACATTAGTGCCTAGCGGTTCAGTTAGCGTGAGAGCATTGGTGATGGAAATCAGTCGTTCTCTCTTAGCGGCAGTGTGTTTTTTTTTCCCCTGATTGATCTGTATTATGTATCGTGGCCTTGAGTGGGATCCTGACTTAGACTGTGTGTGTGTGTATGTGTGAGAGAGTGGGATTCTGGCTCGACACTAGCATAAATGGTAAAGGGATCCGCGAGCGGCTGTCTCCTCTTTCTTCTCCTCACAGACCTGTCTGCGAAACACGACTCCGGCTGGATTTGGGAATGAGACGAGATGCAGAGAGGGCAGCTTATCTGATACTTTCCAAAAAAAGCCCCCCCACTTCACACACACAGACAGAGTCACACAAACGATCATATGCGAAACACAGACGTACACAAACATGCAGATTAAACACACATGCACTTTTCATTTCTCCCGTGTGGAGTGTGTGAAGCTGAACATCTGGCTGCGCTGTAGGGGCTCTTTCTCCTCTCTGGGCTTTGGGTAGAGGAGTCAGGTTCCCTCGCTGTTTCCTCAGAGATCCAGTTACTCAGAGGGCAGAGAGAGAGAGGGGGAAACAAAGTTTGAGAGAGAAAGTTTGGGGAATGGAGAAGAGTAACATAATATTAAAAATGAGGAAACGCTGAGTGTCTGGATAGAAGGCCTCTGTTATTCTAGTTCTCCAGAGATTTTGCTTGTGGTCTTATGATTCAACAGGCAGGTCTGCTGGGAAAAGAGAAAGGGAACGTCTTAGGGTGAAAAAGAGGTGGAGAATGTAGCCTCGGGCGATGGATGGAGAGGTTCGGGAAGAGGTTGGGAAGCGTGTGATTAGATGAAAGAGTAAACTGTCAGTGATTTAGTCCAGCACAGTATTGTGGTATAGCTGTAATAGAGTAGCGCCTCCTTCAGGAGCACTTGATAATGCATGAACCAGAAAGGGCACTGACCTTCCTGACCTTTCTGATTAATTGTCGGAATATTATATCTGAATATTTGCTATCTGAACATTTAGGATATTCCACTTAGGATCCTTTAGGATTTTTTTTCCAAATTATGGTAGAAGTTCTGTAAGGAATTTTGTTTAAATGTCCTGTCCTTAACTGATTGCTATTTCACCACAAATTTAGGATTTTTTTGACTAGTGATATACACTGCTGTACGAATGTATTGTGTATGTTGATTACATTTGGAACTCTTACAAACTTATCAGATAACTGTTGTTGTTGTTGTGAATTTTGTGCTGGTGTGTATTGGAAAATAAGTGAGAATCTAAATCAATAATCCTCATTAAGCGCTGTATCCTCTGGATATTGCGCTGTTTTGACTGGCCATCTGTTTAATAACTGAAGTGCTGGTTATTCTATCTCTCCCTCTGGCTGCTCTTTAAACTAAGTGGACTGGAAAATTTTGTTTCCCATATTCTCAAACAGCTCATGTCCTAATAAACACTGATTCCAGAACAGATGGAGCTGATCTTGTATCAACACTTTTTCTGAGAGGTTTAATTTATAGGGTACAAATGTTGCCCCCTAAGTGTTCTGTAAATATTGTTGTTTGTTGTAGGTGGTGGAGCTGATCTCCAGTGCCATTGGAGATGTGGTGCAGGGAATCTATCACGACAGCTCTAGTTCTGCAGAGGTACAGCTTTCAGCACACTGCATTTACATGACACGGCCACCAGGGGCATCATGTGGGCCACCGACACCAACTAACTAGATTGATAGACATAAACTGTAAACCTCTTGAGACCTCTCAAAACTGAGCAAAACATAGACTGACTGAAACATCTGCAGACAGCTTGCATAAATAATGAATGACAAAGTTTGATATGTGATGGGAGGAGAGAAGCACAACAAGAAAGAGCGACAGAGAGATTCATGTTTCTTTTACCCTTTTTAGAGGAGAGATTTCCGAGCAGACATGTGCATCACCTTCCCTACTCTAGTTACAAACCACCCCCCCATACCATCTTACCAGCTATTTTTATTTACTCTTTTATTTAATCTTCTGAACTTAAATTCTTAAAGCTGCCGTCTGTACCTGTTGCCTCACTATCAACATCTCTAAAATTACAGGTTGCTTTATGCACTTTTACATACTTTACATATGAATATGTTGAAGAAAACTCACATTTCCTGAGAAATCGTCCTGACAGCTCTAATTATAAATCATTATTATAAGCTTTTTTACGTTTGTAATCAGTGTAAGGTAAGGAGACCATTTTGAACACTGATCTGTTCTGTACTTGCTCAATAACTGAGTTAGTTGTTTTTTAATAAAAAATAGTTACAGACTGCAGCTTTAAAGACATCTGTCACATTCTGTTTATTTGGGAATTAAACCCTACAGTATATTTGTAGTTCTAGTGAAATTTCCTCTCTTGCTTTATTTTTTTGAGGGTTTCTTATGACATTTTCTAATCCCCTCATTTTATTAAAGTGGTAGTGCATACAATACAATTCTGTTATCATTTTCTCATCATCGTGTTTTTCTTTTACTTTGCGACTTCTGTTCAATAAAACATTGATGCTTATTTAAATACCATTTTCTCTCTCTTTGTGTTTTGAAGGAGGGCAGTGTAACAGTTGCATCATGGGAAGACCAAACATTCCTGTCCCATGGTGCATTGCTTGCCAAGAGTTGTCAGGCAGCGATGGAGCTAGCCAAACACGGCACTGAAGCTCAGAATTTGGCTTTTCAGTATGGAAAACACCTCGCTTTGGGACATAAGGTGTATAAACGGTCTGCACACAAGCTGTCTCTTTACATGCCACTTCAGTGACATTAAGTTTATAGATTTTCTTCTGTTTTTATCTTTGCATTGAGAACTATACTCGCCTTCTTCAGCAGTGATTTCTAACACTATGTGCATGTGGATGTGTGTGTGTGTTGTAGCTAAACTCTGATCTACAGCCGTTTGTGAAGAGTGGGTCAGAACTGGCTGTGTTTAGTCTGGACTCAGCTCCTGTAGTATTACACAGGCAGATCATCGGCCCCGAGAGATGGCGGCACCAGCTACAAGAGGTACAGAACGTTGGAAGTCCACGTATGATTAAAGTCTTATATCTTGGAATAAGTCATTTTTTATTCAACTAACTGTAATCACATCAATTGTATAAAAAGTATATTAAATAATCACACGATGATGCTTATTTCGAAACTACTTATCAGTTGATTAATTTCTCTTTTTATCTGTAATGTGATGGAAATCTGTATTCTTTACAGTTTGACACAGTGATACAACACACAGCCATCATATAATTTTAGGTACTACCTGGTCCTAAGTCATATCAATATAAGATAATATAATACACTGGAATATAAAGGAGGAAAAACATATAGTAGACAAACACTTGTATGGAGATGTAAGGGCTGTTAAAGCAGGTGTGATGGCCATCGGAAGTAAACAGGGCTGTGTTTCATCCTGCTGTACTGGAGTATAGTTGATATTCTTACTGAGTAGACAGTATTTATCATTAATTGAAGTGATTCAATAAGATTTTAGCCTCTAGTCTGATGGCAAACACTGCTATGGTTCAGATTTCATTGTATCAGCATGTTGTCCTCTGGATTCACATTTTCGCTCTCTTCTGTTTAGGTCCAGAATATGGCCAGACAGATTGATTACACAAAGGTGAGTGACTTATTTTATTAAATTAACGGAACGTAAATACAAAGCAAAAATTGACAACCTTATGTTAGAGTTTTGAGTGTTTTTATATTTAGAGCCCTTTTACCTGTTGTTTACTAAGTGGGGTGTGTTTCCCTACCACAATGAATCAATCGATTTTCATTCCGTCAATGAATAAGTGAGATTGGTTATCGAATTCAAAAGAAATCAATCCTGCTAGCCAAACCACTAATCAATGAATCCTGCTGCATTCATACAGTTATGACGGATTAGTTTCCTGGGGCTCAGTCGCAAATCATTGCCAGGCCATCGGTGTATGATTATGTTTACAAACAGAGTGAGAGAAGTTAATTAATATCAAGGAAAATCAAAGAATTTTTTTTTTTACTTGTTTATGGGTGCAACCAAATGAGGATTAGGTTTAGAGAATCGTAAATATCATTAGATTAGTATAAAAACATTTGAACCTCTCCAGCATGACAGGAAAACAAACGTTTGTGCTCTGAGAGTAAGTTCAGAAGTTTGGTTTGCAAAGTCAGAAGGAGAAGATGAAGAAGAAAGATGGGGAGACAGATGGAGGCAGCGATGGGTTGGGGGGGCAGGAAGAGGAGGAGGGCACGAGCAGCTCGGGTCGCCGTGGAAACAAGATATTAGGGGATAGAGTGGCAGGTTTATTTGTAGAGGAGACAGAGAGACGGTTTGAAAGCAACATCACACGAGATTCTCCTTCAACAGGGCACAGACAGACATATCACACCCACACACACACACACACATCACATATCTCTGTTATCAGCACATAAATGCGAGACATAAACCTCTCCAGTATACACTCACTGGATTGTTTTTCTCTGTAAATGTGCGAGACGTATCTCGGGTAGATCACGAGGTCATATCATTGTCTGTCAATCTGCAAACATAACTAAATATACTCCGCATGACAACATAATAACTGAATTTACATAATCCTGTTCAAAAGTTTATATCCCTTTGGTTTTTATTATGCTATGTAGCTTCATTGATGTTCAGTGACTGTTTGTATGTTTGTGGTAGTTGTGCAGGTTTTCCACCATCTTTGAGCTCTACACAACAATGACTGTTTGATGTTGAGATCCAGCATTTCACATGTACAGCAGGATAAGTGAGAGACACAACCGTTACAAAAGGCTGCAAACATGCATTGATGCTCATGAAGGCAATACACTATATTAAGAACCAAGGGGATCTTAACTTTTGAACAAAATGATTGATGTAAACTAATTATTTTATCTTGTGGAAAATGTGTATTTCTTTTAGTTTCTTTTAAATTTCTTTTAGTTCTGCATTCCTAAGGCTATATATTCAAAAACTACACTAAGGAACCAATTAAAATGAAAATATGAACAATGCAAGAACAATATTTCTAGTATAACATGTCTGATTACGTAGACTTACTGTACACACAGAATCAGCACAGACAGCAGGACAACATCATCTACTGTTGATGTGATAGTGATGGTATCTTCTGCTTTTCCACAGCTATGTCTCTGTGTCCCAGCAAACAATTTTAGGTTGTAAGAACGTTTCCCTAACATTTACGTTAAGAAACAAAAACATTAAAAATATTATTTTTATTGGTCTAGGAACACACTAAACATCTTTTTTTTTAGTTAATGCTTAGTTATTTAGTTAAAGCTATTCAAACATCTTGTAAATTAAAAAAGTGTTCTGCTAATGTTACTGCAGTAAAAATATTTTTGGTAACTTTGAAAGAACTTTTAAAGAATGCTAGCCAACGTTCTAAGAATGTTCCCGGTTAGTTGAGGTGTCTGTTCCTATTAGGCTTTCTCAGTCTCACATTAGTGCAAGCAAGTTTCTTCTGCTGTTTTTAACACCAGGCCCCCAAGGGCTTCTTAGCACAACATATCCCAGAATTCATTTGGCAAAAAAGGCTCCCAGCAAAACATGTTTATACAGAGCAGTGGAGGACTAGACCATTTTCTGAGTGGTGGGGGGGTTTCTGGATTTTAGAGACGCAATGTGTTGTACACAGTGTAATGAATGAATTTTTTTTACTGTTTATTTTTTCTCACCAAATTTGTAAAAATGGTCACATTTTAAATTTCTGTGCTTCTCACAACCCCCAAGTCAAAAGAATATTATGCTTCCTGTTTTATTACTTTGATTCTTCTGATTTCTCCTTTCTTTTGTCTTCTCAAGCTCCGGGGCCTGATAAAGATGGAAAGGGGTGTGAGCCAGGCGCTAGACCTGTGCAGTTACCACGGCAACAAGGCCTTGGAGGCCATGAAGTGTTTCCCTCCCTCAGAGGCTCGGTCAGCGCTGGAAAACATGGCCTGTGCCGTCACCAAGCTCTGAAGATAATTTTGGAACTGGATATAGATATGAAATTTTCAGAATTTTCCAGATTCAGTTTTCACATTCACTTGACTCTGAATGCTGAATTTAAGCCCTTCTGGACTTCAGATGGTGATGTTTGGTGGTGTTTTAAAAGGACATGCTTTAAAGTTTTTTAGGTTTTGATCTGCTCTCTGAAGGACAGTAATACAGATTTCCAGGTGATGATTATGTTGCAGAACCGACATGTTTTAAATTCATATGACTACCTCCAGTTTACTGACTGGAATGGGGTAAACGGTATACTGCTTCCAATTTACTCACACAGTCTATGCATTTGGTCACCAAATCAGAGTTATTTTTTAAAAAATAAATTCTGTTTAAAAAAACTCCTTGTTTTTTTTTAACTGTTTCTATTTTCTAAGTTAGCTGTCAGATGATTCTCTGTGGCACTTAGCAGAGGTCAATATTTCTATACAGCACTTAAAAAAGACAAACAAACATTATCAATATTATTGAAAATTGATTCATGACAGCAGAAAAACACTGATGATAAGGGGAGCTGCAATAGCCAAAATGTTGCGTGTTTGTGTGCATGGGCTGCGAGTGTGTTTTGTGTGCTTTAAGTGTGTATGTTTGTGTTTTTCTATGTGTGTGTGTGTTGTGGGTGCCCCGGGTGCTCCAGCAGCAATGTTGGCAGTAATAATTAATGAGGTGAGTGTGTGACCTGAGTGAATGGGCAGGAAATGCTGCAGTATTGATCAGCCCAGCAAGAGGGCTGGCGCCAGCCTGGGCAGCCTGCGGTTTCCTGGGTGACCACGGGGGGGACGACTAGGGTGTGAAGCTGGGTGCATGGGAGTGATGGTCACCACCGGCAGCCACTGGGCCACACACACACATGAGTTGCTGGAAGGACAGAGAGGTAAGGTGAGAGAGAAGAATAGAATATGGGGCAGGACAGGAACATCAGTAGCTCAGAGCCATAGACTGGCTTAAAACAAATAGTGAAGCACTCCTGCATTGCTCAACACACACATTTCCCTCAATGTCTCTCTCTGGCTTGAGATACTGTATGTTGGCAGGATTACACGCTAAGTGTATTTAGTAGGAGCAGGACAGGCCTCTGGTAATACATGAAAAATTCATTTTGGCCCTCGGCAGACATGCAAAAACCCACAGTAAAAACTAACAGGACTAAAAGAAAGAACAGGCAGCTCTTCCACTGACACAACATGTACCCTGTCAGAAGAAAAGTTTTGTGCTGTCCCTCGCCCTGATCAGAGTTATTTGGACTTTATTATGAGAACCGCTGATGAATTCCTTATAACAGGTCCAATTATATGTGCATATACATGCAGTGAAACAGGTGGGGAGGGCACAGATCCCCAGCTGAGTCTGTCATCAGTATTGGTGGAGGGGGTTGTTGAAATCAGGTTATAAATCAGATTTAGGAACATAGAAAGTTGCCTAATTAATCTTCTACCTAACTGACATTTTACAGCCCGAAAGAAATCAATGTATTATATTGCTGAGAATTATATAACTGAGAATTATTGCTGTAATTCTCAGTTGATTTCACAATATGTGTAACTAGAATATCATAAACACTTGGGGAACATTCTGGACTTCTGCCAGAAAGTGCCCACTTAGCAACTCCTTAACAGCCAATCAGAACACCTTAGTCATTGCATAGCAACACCCTGGCAACCACCCACAACACCCTAACATTATTGCGCCAGATCGTATGACCAAGCACAAACACATCATGTTGTTGAAAATGTAAAAATGTAGTTTGTACGGTCATTTTCTTGGTTCAAAAGCAGAGTATTTGTGTTCTGGGGTTCAGACAGTGGTCTATCGAAGACAGACGAAGACAGTGAGTGGTCTATCGAAGACAGACCACTCACACAGACACGCAGTATGAGGTTATGGCAGTCAGTATCATCAAGCTGGTAACCTGATCCTGTCGCTGTTTTTGCACATGAAAATGATTTTTGTGGTTTAGCTATTTGTGGCAGTCTGAGCCCCTGTTAACATGCCGGCTGGCCCATCACAGGCAGAGAGACAGAGAGAGAGAGTATTAGACACCAGCTCCACTTCAGCGAAGCTCTAAGCTATTACAACACTCATTTATTTAAAACAGACAGGCATCTCACCTCCCCTTTATGTGTTTGGGTCAGTTTGAGTTATTTTTGGGCAGACGGAGGCTGGTCCAAGATCAGTTTTCAAGATGTGTTGTCTGTGCACTGAAATCTTTAATGGGGCAATGTTTTATATTAGAAAATCTCTCTTTGTGAAATACAAAAATAGAAAGACTCCTTTATAACTACAACAGTTTTTTTATGTGTCTCAAGATTAAGATAAATTTCCATCCTGTGTGCTTCGCTTACTAGAATTTTAAAGTCCATTTGCTGTACGATGATGGATGTCTTGTTTTATCTCTCCAGCTGCAGATGATGTGTTAAACTCATAAGCATCAGCCCCACATCGCATGTCGTCACGTTTCTGGTGCATTCCATCACCCCAGGTGTGTTGATAAACCAAAATGTCTTTTTGATTATGCTTCACCCTCAGATGCTGAAGGCAAACTTAACACTTTACAATACGGTGTCATTTGTTAACATTAGTTAATGCAGTAGCTAACATGAACAAACAATGACCAACATATTTTATAGCATTTATTTACATTGTAAATGTATCAGTCTCTGTTAGGTAATACCAATACATTTGATCACTGTTCATGTTAGTTTATTGGGCATTTTCTAGCCTTTACAGATAACAGAGAACTTAAAAAAATGTATTAGTTAATGTCGTATTAGTAAATTATTCGATAAAAGCCGCAGAAGTATTGTCAGCTCGTGGTAACTAATGTAGTTATATTATACAAAGATTCACATAAGCATGTCACAGTAGGGCCTTGAGTAAATAAAACAACTTCCTCAATATGTCTGCATCAAATGAATATGCAATCTCCTTCCAAACAAAGCTCTCAGATTCTCTTCCTTTATTCTTTCTTACAATGTAAATGGCTGATACAAAGTTACCACACTTTTGCTTTAATGATCTGCACTAGTTAACTAAGATTTTGCTTCGTTTTTGCAAAGGCAGACCAAGTCCTAAACCTGATATATGAGGTTCTCCTCCCTCGAGTAGACGGATGCGCTTTTTTTCCGCTCATGAGATAAAAAATGAGGCGAGCGCAGCGCCGAAATGAGGCTTTAACGAGCAGCGCGACGCTCCCGGTCCCCCGCGCGCGGGCGGGCGTTCTCGCGGGCGTCATCGCATGAGCGCGTGATGGATCAAACGGCGTACATTACCTGAATAATGACCGGCGCTTCATCACACACACATCTCCGGGACTTAATGTAGACATCACTAATGCGGACGTTACTAATGCGCTTTACGGGACATTGGCCACATCGGGTGCGGCTGATGAGCGTCTGAGAACGGGCTCAGAGGCGCGAGTGCGTGCGCACGGGCCGGAGTGGTCTTCATTCACCTACTGCAATACAATAGGATGCAGTTGCGCTTCATCCATTGATAATCCACTGCTTTCATTGCATATTTATGTTTTTTATATTGTAATAATACTTCTGAAGCTGATCTGATGTTATGCATTATTTAACAACCGTTTTTGAGATTAAAAAAACAGGACTTTGGCCTGCAGTACATAGTAATGTCCACTAGATGGCGGTTCATCAGTACCGCTAGGGAACGAGCGCTATACAACACGGTTATATTTTATTATGTACAGAAGCAGGAATTATTTGAGTATAACCATTGTGGTGGGCAATTTACATTTAAATTAATATGCTGGTAAAGTTCAGAAATAACTTTCCGAAATCATTTTTGAATGGCAATGTGTATATATAGCTACAAATTTACATTTTTGGACAAGAGAACATTTAGCTTTTAAAAGAAAAATGTCCATGTATGTGATGCATACGTGTTGAAAACCCAAATATTGCAATATAATATTGTAAACGTATTTATTTGTACCCAAGTATTGTTGAGGACACAGGTTTCAATAATTATTTTACGTGTACCAGCTTAAAAACCTTTTCAGGACCAATGCAACACCTAAACAGGAATTTACATATTTCATTTTATTTAATTATACTTCATATAAGCCAGTAACTTTCTAGAATAAAATAACAGAATGCAATATAGCAATGCACAATTATAACATTCCTAAACTACATAAATTGTCGAAAAACCTCGTTCTGCCTGTTGGACTAGACTTTCATTCAGTACGTTACCCTGGTTTATTCTCATTCCAGCCATATAGATTGTAGTGCAACTTGTTTTGATTTTAATAAATGTGTTATTATTGACCTTTTCTCTTTGAAAACTCATACTGATTATGTGCGTGGACGCTTTTTGCACTCGTGGATCTCAGATCCACGTCTCGAGTGGCCCCTTCAAGTTCTCCATCACGAATCGTCCCACGCCACATCGCGCACTGGGCGCGTTGATCGCGGCCGCGGCGCGGCAACGCAAGGACCCGCGCGGGGTGGGCTGGCGGGAGCCCACGGCAAACCCACAGCTGTGCGGAAATGACACAGTACCGTCACGTCACGCGAGAGGGCACTGACTAGACAAAAAAAAAGCAGCGGAGAGAAGCCGTGGACAAATCCACCGGATTTAAAGACGCGGCCATGATCGATGCCCCCTAACCTATTGCGCACGGCTGCACGGAGTAGCGAAGGTAAGTTTGATTCGTGCCGCGCAGGTTGCCTTCGCGTGCCGCGGCGCGGTGGATGTTTTTCTTGCCGCGTCACGCAAGAAGGAGAGAGTTGCGGACGAGGAGGGAGGAGAAAAAAGAAAACACAAGGGCAAGACTCCGCGTTACTGCCAAAATATAACGCATACATTATTGCATTAAGGCAGTCCACGTTAAGGACGCCGGCGGGGACCCGCTTGTCCGTCTGTATCCCCGGCTGATCCGTGGGGTTTCCAGTGGAAGAATGAGGAAGTGATGCCGGTGGACGCGGGTCGGACGCGAAGCAGCGCCTTTCCAGTGCGCTGGCCAGACTTCACGGTGCAGGACAAACATGAACAAACACATCTGAAAAAAATCCTGCGTGGAGGAAATTCACTGTGTGGTGAAAGTTTTGCAGCCGTCATAAACTCCCCACGATTTTTCCACACTCGCGATGGCATGCGTGAGCAGTCAGCCGTAACAGTGACCTTACTGTTTTCTAAAGGGCCAAATGCTTTCTGTTGTTAAAATAAATGAAACACTGTACACTGAGGTGTTTTCAGATCAGATCCAGATATTGTTAAGCGGTGCTGTTCTCTGAACAGGAGAATGTCAATAAATGGGTTGAGTTTGACATCAGATTTGATTTGTGACTAGCAGTCATGTCAGTAATAAGTCATGGTTCTTGTGTTTCTCTTCACAGGACATGAGCTCCTCTGTGTGTGTTAATGCAGATGGACTAGTGCCTAATAACAGTATGTAAATAATGTTCATACTAATAATAATAATATTCATACTCGGGTCATTCTTCTCTTTGTGGCTTGCGACCTTTCATTTACTAACATATGCATCACACCGTAACACAGTGAAATCATCCAGTGACATGAGCTGAATCACCTGTGTCACACAGAGATGTAGATTTAATATTGTTAAATGGTGTATTACAGAAAGCAATCATTTATGTCCTGTCACCTTAATACAATTAGCTTCTTTATGGGTTTTTTTTAGTTAAAGTGGAGGAAGATGCAGAGGACATTACTGAAAATACGGAGGGAAAGATGGAGAGCTTCTTTCAGCACATTACAAAACGTTCAGCAACACACACAGGCCCTGACAGTCACACAGGGGAAAAGGCCCCCAGCAGGAAAAGAGTCAAGGTGACGACCCAGGTGAGTCATGATGTCTGTGTGCCAGCTAACAAGTTTAGGTTGTAAGAACGTTTCCATCAAGTATCAGAAACGTTCCAGGAATGTTCAAAACGTGTCCTTAATTTCTTTAGAAATTGTTTTAATGTTGTTGTTTGGTTATAAGAACATTATTTAAACATTTTTTAATTCTGTAACATTAAAACATTTCACTAACTACTTAAGAATAAAGTTTTTGGTATATAATAATAATACATAATATATATATATATATATATATATATATATATATATTTTACTTAAACATACTTATACATACTTATACATATGTTAAAAAACATTCTACTAACATTACTGCAAAAATGTTTTTGATAATTAAGGGAACTTTTAGAGAATGTTAGCCAACATTCTAAGAACGTTCCCTGTTAGCTGGGGTGTGAGGAACAGAACATCTGTTATGTCGCCATTTCAGTTCATATGGCTTTAACCTTGTGTTTGGGATATGAGGACAGTTAAAGAACAGGACAGTTTTTTTCCTTTTAAATAATCCTGTAATCAAGTTTCTTTGAGCTTTCTGTTGAAATGTTTCTATTGTTAAACAAACCATTGTAATCTCTGACACTTCCTTCTTAGGCAGGAGAACATCTTCAAGATGGCAGTTCAGAGGATGGAAGCAGATCCCACCCTCACGGGCACAGATTATCTCCTCATGATCAGACACACATTTCTTCTTACAGGAAGCCACTCTACAGCATCACCCATCGCATTTCTGAGCGCAAAGCTGCATCTAATGCAGACCAACACGGAGCTTACAATGGTATCCACTTCCAAAAACTTATCAGCTCTGAAAAGCATCACACTTTTAAGGCCTCCTCTACTGTGGGGGTCACGGGATCTTCTGCAGATTCTCACCTCTACCCGCTTATAGAAAAGATGTTCTTCCTACTGAACACGCTGAATTCCAGCATGACTCAGCTGCACAGTAAAGTGGATTTGCTCTCACTGGAGGTGACACGCATTAAGAAGCAGATGAAGCCCTCTGAGATGGTCATGGAATTTCAGCCTCCTCCTGAATACCGGCTGACCGGTGAAGAGCTGACTCAGCTAATGGAGCAAACATCCACGGCGGGTGAGCTGGGCTGCAGGCTGCTCGTTCAGCTGTTTCCAGAACTTTTCACAGCAAAGGAATGCATGCACGGCTGCAGCACATGCGGCCTCGCAACTAAACGCACATTAGATTCGCTGCACCTTCAGTTAATACGTAACTATGTGGAAGTCTGCTACCCGCTGGTGAAAAATGAAAACGCCTGGCAGACAGAATGCTTGCTGCAGATCAACGATTTCTTTAATCGCTTCTGGGCTCAGAAAGACATGGAGGGCGCTCAGGTGTGTGGTAAACAGGCTCCAGTGGTTATAGAACAAAATCATGGTTGCCATTTTGTTAATGAAGATGCTCAGGATGAGAGTCTTTCCCTTAACTCTGGAGAGAACACTGATTTTCATTCCAACAATGTCAACGCAGATGTTTTGTTTGACCCCCAGGAAGCTGTTAATGACTCCGATGACCTAACCTCTCCTGAGGATCTTGTTGTTTTTCTGTTGAACAGACTCTTTCCAGAAGTTTTTGAGGAGGGCAGGTTACCAGAGGGCCACAGCAGTATTGGACATTTGATTACTGACTCAGACAGACTGGAGGTTATACGAAAATACATGGAGGCCAATTTTCCTGACACGCCCGAAGACACCTGGCTGCAGTTATGCATACAGCGTATGGAGGAAGCTTTGGAGAATGTTTCAGACAACAGCAGAGGTCACAACAATAACCAAGAGGACATTTATGACACCACTCGCCTCCCTGATAACATCTCCATCGTAAAGATCAGCGATTTGTGCGATTACGAGAAACCAAATCGCAGGTCTAAAAAACTGTGGCTGGAACCTGTGGATTTTGACAAGCTGGAGGTTCCATATCCAGACTTTGATGTTCCTCAGGAGTATCTGCTCACTAAAGAACAGCTAAAGAACAACTATGAATGCAGTTTATCCATTGGAAATTTTGCCTCCCGTCTCCTGGTTCTCATGTTCCCTGAGCTCTTCACTTACGAGAATGCACGAAAACACTACAACTGCAGTGGTACTCTGGGGAAAAAACAGCTGGATCCTTTAAGAATCAATCTCATCAGACATTACGTCCAGCTGCTGTACCCGAGGGCGATAAATGACCGTGTGTGGACCCTTGAGTTTGTTGGCAAGCTTGATGAACGCTGTAGGCGACGAGATACCGACCAGCGACGTTCGTACCAGCAACAACGTAAGGCCTACTCACCTGACCAAGAAACCGACCCAAAGGACTCTCTGACAACTAGCCAAATCAACGTTCTCACCTCAGATCGCTTGAAGGAGGATTTTGAAGTCCTATCTTTACCCCTGGAGAAAAGTAGCAAAGACTTCTGCAAGATTCCTCTTGAGGATCTCTCAGTGTCCACCCCAGATTTTCCAGTGCCTTCTGAATACCTGCTCACAGATGCTGAAGTCAGGGAGATTGTCCAACAGAGTTTGTCTGTGGGGAATTTTGCAGCCCGTCTTCTGGTGCGTCTATTTCCTGAGCTTTTCACACAGGAAAATCTACGGCTGCAGTATAACCACTCTGGCGCCTGCAACAAGAAGCAGCTGGACCCTGTGCGCCTCCGACTCATTCGCCATTATGTGGAGGCAGTGTACCCCGTCGATAAAATGGAGGAGGTGTGGCACTATGAATGTGTGCCAAGCATCGACGAGCGCTGCAGACGGCCCAATCGCAAGAAATGTGACATTCTAAAGAAGGCAAAGAGATCGAACAACACTGTGACTTATTCCTAACAATGTTTCTGCAAAGTGCAGTCCTCTTTTTCTATATTTTACACAATATAGTTGTTATTTTGCACAAGTCCATAAGCTGAAGCATATAAACCAACCTTGGTCTTGTTTGAGGTCCATGGAGTTTAAACAGGATGGGTTTTAGGTGACAGAAAAGTTTGTGGTTAAGGCCACTATCACCTGATATTAGTGTTACTATTTATATGCCAAAATATTATTGTTGTAATTCTAAAATCTATTAGATAAGCTACAGTAGCCTTAATCAACTTAAAGCTGCAATACGTAACGTTTGCCTCTTTATTGCCATCTCTCTTTGAATTACAAAATTGCAGATCACTTTCCATACTTTTCTTTGATTTTTTCTTGTTTGACTTCTTTGAAGTCAAACAAAGCCGAACTGACATTTCCCAGGAAAACAACCCAACAGCTTAAATTGGAAATAATTTTTATAAACTTACATTATTATAAACTTAATCATTATTATAAACTTACTGTTGTGAATCAGGGTAAAATAGTTTTGAACATTGATCTGTTATGTACATGTACATAACTGTTTAAAAGTTACGGATTGCAGCATTAAACATGAATATTTAGCTCCTTATAAACATTAGGTCACTTTAGTTCAGGGTGAGGGCAGAGAAAATCTATTTTTGTTTAAGTCGTAGCAACGTTGCAGCACTGGCTTTTTCTAATTATCAAATTATTGAAGTATGTCCTGCCTTACAGGAAGTCAATTGTATTCATCTGTACTAAACTATAGCAACTAGTTATATGTTATATATTTTTAAATAAAAATGCACTTCCAAGCAGAGAGTGGTTTTGTATCAGCCTATTTTTATTTCATCTCAGATTCACAAGGATGTGTCAGTGGGCAATATAAGAGGAAGTAAACTAAGCAAAACCTTGAGGCAGATTTTTTCATTTCATGTTTCTAAACAGTCCTTGGGAAGTTCAATGTTGAATATCTACCTTAAGCTTAATGCTGAATATGTTTATTTGCATATTTCACCATTTCTCATCATAATGAGTTACAGTTTTAACTGTAACTGTTAAAACAGTTTGAAAACAGTATTTGCTTGGGGATGGACTTACTTTCTGATCTTACTATTATGTTATTATTATTATTATAATATACATTTGTTTTATTCGGCTTTGTTATTGGAGCTGTATATTTTCTCTATACCCCTCTAAAACCTCACATTTACCAGTGTCATACAGATGACAATGGAAAGGGGATCAGAAATCCACAAAATTAGATAATTAGATGAATTAGACGAGATTTCTGTTAAGCTCTAACCTTGTCATCTGAGGCTTTATCC